>OX104118.1:10903884-11431914 GCA_944474755.1 Limnoperna fortunei | reverse complement strand
AGCTACAAAAATGATTTCAGGGTCAAGATTGTCTGATGAACCATTAAGGAATAATTCTCCTGAACATTTTTTTAATGAATTTTAATTGATTTTAAAAAAATCTTCTCCTCTGTAACCAATGAAAGGACTGCTTTAAAACTTTGCACACGTCATCTTTAGGATGTCTGCCAAAATTGTGCAAATCATGATAGCTGACTACCTACATAGCTACATTGGCTTAAAATAGAAAAAAGGGGGGGGGGGGTCAAGATAGTTTTTGGCTGGTAGTTAAAAATGTATAACAGGTACAGCAAATTTGAAGTGAACTCTAAGCATCAAAAGCTCCTTCTTATAGGAGTTATTTCCCTTAAAGGGTCAAAATTAATGATTTTTGCAGAAGTGTTGGGCAATTCCTTATAGGAAAGAAATGTAAGTAAGTAAGTAAATTCTTTATTTAAAGAGGGTAACACAACTAATCTTCCCTGAGGCCCTCATTAAAACAACGTATTAAACACAGCAGCATATATAACGGAATATTACAATGTGTATTCCTACTACAGTACTATAGACAATTTGATCATAATAACATATGTATTGTACAGAACATTGGTTTGGTTCGAGACACTGCTGGATTAAAAAAGGTTGCTTGGTTTCAGGTTTAGGTGAGATACGAGGCTCCTGGTAGCCAATAGTTTTCATTGCAAACCATGAGTTTAACTTGTAAACTTTGAATACAAACAACAGGTACGTACATTATTGTTTGTTATGAAGAGCATTGACCGTTACTGTCAGAACAAAACACTGCTTTTTGCCAAAATTTTACTGTAACAGTCAATTTCCACTCATGAACCTCTTTGTTTGGCTCAATTTCATTTGAAGAAGCAAATCTTACTTGATTAACACCTTAGAGCTGTTTTTTCAATTAAAGGCCGACTTGTGTTGGGGTAAATTAGCATTGTTTGTGCTTTCTGTAGCGTTTGGTTTGTCAGTCTATTACTACAGGTAGGACACAATTACGTTTTTTAATTGATTTTTTGTATTTGGTTCTATTTTTTTTTTGTAGATTTTGATATTTATTATTATTAGTTCTGTGTTTATATTTGCAATTGAATGTTTCTATGAAAAAGAAATGCTGTTTTTATATTTTTGGAGGGGCTTTATTAGGAAAATTCATATCTCTTTACTGTTTAACCCTTTCCTCCATAATGACGCCTTTTGACGCCTACCCCTTTACTCCATAATGACGCCTTTTGACGCCTCTCGGTAATACCCCAATTATATCACTTCTCACTTGCGAACAGACCCATCTTTTGAACTCATTTAATGTGATTCGAGGAAACTGTATTGTCGGGCATTAGCCGGTAAATTTTTTTTTCATAATATGGATTTTTCGTGGAGAAATTGATGTTTTTCTTATAAACAAATGCCGAAAAATTTGGTCGTGGCCATTTTTTCTGTCGCTTCACTTCTGTTGCTTCAAATCGAAATAATATTTCGTTTTGGAAATAATAAGAATCATAAAGAGCTTAAATGGGTGTTTCCCTTAAATTTGTACGATTTTGTTTATCATGACAGTGACCTCTAAGTTAAAAAAAATTTGATTGAAATTGACACCCGAAAGTTAGGAACCCAGCGATGTCAAGTACCACTTTTCAATTCACAAAAACGTTCAAAAGTAAATAATAACTGCCGTTCCTGTTGCCAAATAAATAAATATTTATAAATTGATTTGATTTGATTCTCCCTTAGTAAATCTTTAGTAAATAAACAGAAGAAAATGCTAATAAAACACAGTTTTGGCGAAACCCCTCTATCACTTCCGGTTTACCGTGCATCGTGGGCGGGAATTATGAAACGAAAATTGTAACTAGCATAAACATAATATAATTTTCTAATCTCTCTTGATTTGTTATAAACCGCTAATAGCCAAATTCATATTAAGTCAATAGTACATTGGAAATTATTTATTTTTAGATTTAATAATTGTATAAAATGTGTACATTCATACGTTTTTACCATTAGCGCAACACACAGGAAGGTAACCACGCCCACTTTTTACAAACGATGTACGTGCATATTTTAATAATAAATTACTACAAAACGAAAATGTTTGAGATTTTCTGTTGAGCTATTGTCTAAAACAGGGCTAGGGAATGTTTGGCAATATTACTATTCCAAACAATTAAACAGGACTAATATGGATAATGTAATAGTTTTGCACAAAATATAAATGCAACTCAAACAGTGCATCTAAAACGTACAACCGTGCCCATTCTATGAATACAAAAATGATGTCACTAACCCTCATAACCAGGTGTTATTATCTAAACCTCCTGTGTTCGGTTAGTTTCAGAAGCAATTTTTTACAGATAACAAAAATTCTATATTTAAACCAGTCAATTCCTTGTTAGAATTATTTACTAAAAGCAATACAAAATAAAAGTTATTTTTTACAATGAAGTGAGATTTAAGAACCGTAGGACCAGATCCATATGATGCTTGTAGTAGGAGTGACAGGACATGAGATTTAATTGGATAAATTTTGTTTGTGTAAATCAATTTCATCTGCATTTTTGTTACAAAATGCAATTATTTGGCACACTGTACAAATTTATGTTATGGTCAGACAGACTGGAGACATAAACACATTTTTTAAGTTTAAAAATCCCTGTCCTCAACTTTCTTTTTGTATTGTTATTATTTCTTATTTTTATTTGGACTGCAGAAATTAACATATAGATAGAAATATGCAGAATATTAAAATATGAAAAAAATATGCACATGACAGATATAACTTTGCAAGGCGAAAAAATTCTTAATTGTTTTTTTTGTTTTAAATCTTTCCTTTCAAATGATGTTCAATAGATTTAAGTAAGATATAAATCATCCATTCTTGCAGTTAACCAGAACTAACAGTTTCCTGTTTAAAAATATTACAAAGGTATGTATCCTGATTTTCAATCTTAATTAAATTACATCTTTCACTTCTTGTTCTCCCCTCCCCCCATGAGGCAACAATGGAAAATGGGAGAAGCAAGAGAATTTTTTAATTTTAATGACAACAGAAATTTAGATTAGCAGACTGATTTCCAATTCCACATGTTTCCCCAACAACCTTACAAAACTTTAACTCGAGCACCAAATGGAGTTTCTACATGTACCTTTTATATTGCTCAGACATGAAGGTAAAAACTGGAACATTTTTATTAGTAAACTATTAGTTCTTACATTGGAAACCAAATATTGTATTTACATTTACAATAACTTAAGCAAATAAGACAAAATAGTATATTATGAACTTGTATTAATTGATGACTACAAATTAAACGGCCTGTGGTTCATGGATATTCTTGTAAATATCCCAGATATATACTGAGCTTATAAATGAATTTTACATTCATGTGGTATACATACAAACTTAACATGAAAAGACAGGTGAATATAACTTTTAATTCGTGTTAAATAATTGGGTTTATCGTTTTGTGCTCCCCTGACAAACTGCTAACAGTGGCTTTGACATTCCTTAACAAACATTATCATTTATTGATAGTTGGTTCATGCATATGTTTATTAAGCAGCTTTCATCTAAGTTCAGAACTAGAACAAGCTAACACAATCAAATTTTGGAAATCATATTCTGTATCTGTATCTAAAGTGGTACATCAAAGATTCTCACGGGGCTACTGTGTGACTGGATTGACCAAAAATATATGGACATTGTGAATGCCACTAAAACATTTGGAGGTTGGGGTAGTAACTGGTAATTTTCCCATTTCAAGCGACTTCAATGTGCTTACTATGTTTGAAAACTTCAAAAAAGGTTTATCATTCAAGATTCAAGAAGCATGTGATTATACAAAGACTTTACCCACAACTGTCCATCACTATGCATCCTTATTTAAACTTGATAACCTTCCCAATAAGTGGGTATCTCTTATCTGCTAACCCAAGGTTAAAGCCAGTATGTAGGCATACATTATGCATTTTTAATTTTGCTGTCAAAACATGAGGGAGATGTAAGTTTTATTTGATTTTTTAAATCAACAAGCGTTCTGAAAGTATTGCTATGGCCATGCCAATACCCCTACCCACAAATTAAAAACCTACAACACTTTGCAATAACAAAAAACTTTTTATTTTATAGATATTTTCTAAGGACCATAATTTCATGGAAAATCATCAGACAGGAATAAAATTCAAACTTAATCTGCAACTCATGATTTTTAAATTCTTATACCAAATATCAGCTCAATATCTCCACATGTTTATAAAAAAAAATCAGAAAAAAATATGTGGCGGACAGATTTGCAAACATATAGTCCCCTTTAGCAATGCTGGTAGGGGGCTACTATGTAACCATTAATTTTATGTGGACATTAACAATCTACTCTGCTTGTTCTATTAAAATACATATTATTTCATTATACAGCAGTAAATTTCTAAAAGTCCTGGCTGAAATCATAAGATAGACAGCCACGCAGGTGTAAACACATGTTTGTTACTTGAAAATTTCAACATACTGAGTCTCACATTTATTATTTTTCTGTCAACAAGAGAATCCATTAATCTGTTTGACCTTACAGTTGCTAAGTAGTGCATTCTTAAGCTACAAATGTGACACCCCTTCCCCAGCAATTGTCTAATGATTTCTGAGAAAATACATATATAAAAAATGACTATCACAGGGTTCACCACAGGCTATTCAAGGGCAGTGCTCCTCCACTCTTGAATTTGTTTCCTTCACCCTTGAATTTTGAGCTCCATACTAAAGTTTGACTTTATTCCTAAAACAATGAAGTTCTTAAATACAAAAATACATGTATATTGTGACTGGTAGCAAAAACAAAAGTGGGGAAAACAAAAACAAAGGCTGATAACACTATTATGAATAAATAAATATCACTCTAAAAATTTTATGAGTAAGGAAATGGATCATCATTGGACTTGCACCACCCTTGGATTTTGAGCTGTGGTGATCCCTGTATCAGTTGAGGTATGATTAACCAGACATAGACGGGTTATTTCTTAAAATCCTTGCTTTTTATAACTGAAAATAAAATTGTTTAAAAAAATCACTGGATATTAATAATGCTCAAATATAAGGTATAACTGATCATACTTTAATTTAGTTACTGTGTAAACAAGACTTATGGGAAAGACTTCCATTTGAACCCCCACTAAAAATGCATTATTTCGAATGTAAATAAAAGAAGTTGGCACTGGGTGGCAGCTACTGGTTAACCCCACAGTGGACACAGTCATGCATTGCCAATTGGTCAAGTGTAAGCCATGTGAACTCCATGTATCTTGTGATAGTCTAATGCATTGCGTTTTTATTGGGGGTTCAATTGGAAGTCTTGCCGACTCATGCCACAAAATCCTTGTTTTTTTTCAACAAAACAGAAGATTCCCCCCCCCCCCCAAAAGGAAATTGGAATATTTACCTCCTGTTAGAGCTTACAAAAGCAGGCCTACAATAGCAACATGTTTGCATTCAACCTACAAACAAATGTGCAAATCTCTTTTTGTTTAAATAACTTGTATAGAATAAACATGAAATTATGACACAGTGAAAGGCAGATGGACGAGCCCTTTGCTATATCCAGCCTCACTGCTATGCTAATGGATAATGTAAGAGTATAAATTAATTCTTAAAATCATATTTACATAAAGTTTTTACCCAGTCATTAACTTAAATGAATATTTTTGGCGTTTTTTACACACAAAATTGTAAAAATTTTAATTTTTTCATTATTTTTGAGATTTTCACAAAAAACTGTTACCATGGAAACACATATTTTTTTATATTTTATGCATGAGTAGAAAGGACTTGTTTCAACCTATTATCCTTGTTATTTTTATAAATGTAGCATTTATCATTACAGTTTTCCAGCATTTACAAGATATCTTTATTTTTTAATTAATTTTTGCTAAAAATCCCATGCAAATCAAACATTAAATTATTTTTTGTCTATGGAGGAAAGGGTTAAATTGCTTTTTCTTATTATTTGTTACAAATTAATACAATGTTTGCTTATGACACACGTTTTATTGCACAAGCTGTTAATCGATCCTCTCCATCAATTTCCTTTTCCAGAAGTTTGTGGGTTTAAACCCGTTACCATGGCTACCTCCCACAAATGACACCATGACATATAGCTGAAGCCAAAACATTTCCAATTTTTTTAGCTGTGAACTTATCCTCCAAATTCTTATAGCCTTGGGTTAAAATAAAAAAAACTACTTAAATATTATTTTCAATTATTTGTTTTGAAAATGTTAGGGTTTTATTTCAGTATATTGGATAATAAACCATCTTGACAATATTCAAATTTATTCAATAAAACTTTGGTTCAAACTTAAAGTTGAAAGTACAGAAACACATTCTGTTTATTTTGTAGCATCAGATAATGGTATCATCCTACACACAGCTTGGATAAGGTTAGACAGTGATTGTATAATTTTATTGTTATATTATTCAATTATAAAAACCGTTTCACAGTTATAGAGGGGGTGTATGTACTCCAAATCTTGACATCCTGGATAATTTCTGTCTGACCAATTAAAAACGGAATCTTAATGAATAAAATTTGTGTTGGTACATATTGACATACATTTGTACTTGGAGATATGTTATGTTTCCAAACATTAACATTTGTTCTGTTGATCAGCCATTCAACAATATTTTTTTAATTTGGGCATACAGGGTTGAGGGGATACAGACTCCTACGTATATACTCATTTGCAAGCACAAATTTCAGGGGAGTTGTTTTATGCATGGTTTCCTGTTCTCTATATCAGATGTTCACAAAATCTTAACACAATGAAATATTTGTGTTTTCTTTATTGAAATGTAACATTCGAGTCTACCTTTTTGCATGCTGTAACCTTCATTATGCAGGATTGCCAGTTTTCCTGATTATGGTCAAGAGTGCTTGCTTGGTACCTGGCTTCCTCCAACAAAAACTGGACAAACTGTTATGGTGGAAAAATTAGCCTCTTATAAATTGCCCCCCAAATATCGAACATTTTCAATCAATGATTTTTATGGTTTTAAACTTTGCTAATTTCAGAACCCCAACATTCAATCAGATGTTTGCATGTGTTTTCTTCAGTATACAAAGAAAAAAAGTCCAGTTGTGATGTAAACAAATAGTCTATTGTAACCTATATCATATCTTTTACATTACATACAAACATACAGGAAGTAGGACTGTATCAATGTAGGAACCAGTCTACACAGTGTTGATTTTGACAGATCATTATGGTTGAGACATAGTAAAATCAACATGGTTGTCTGTCTAATGATACACAATATTATGTTACTGAAACTAAACACCATCTTATGGTAAATAAGGCTTATCTTTTTGTCCAGAACTGTAATTTTCTATGAAGTTACATGTTACAATTGTTGTGGACAAAGAAACATAATTAAATATGCAGTTGAAGCCTGCTGTCGGCTTCTGATTAGTATCATGGCTAAAAATCTTCAGAATCTGTTCGTTTGCTTGTTAACAGAACAGTTGCCATATAATCTTTATTCTCAAGCTAGTATCCCATTGATTTTGGAAAGCAATAGTAATTGCAGGGAGTGCTTATATGAGTTTGTTGTCCTGCATTAAGACCTTAGAAAAAGCTTAATTAGTTTAATTGGAAATGAATGAATAAAGTCACTACACAATCCAAAGTGATTTGAAAACGAAAATACATAAATGAGTACCAGGGTACAACAAATTTTGTGAAGTATTAAACAAAATGTTGGATTAATATATGAAATTAAAGGGATTAAGAAGTTAAATACATGTGCAGTTTTCATTAATGTTTTCCCTTTATTTGCTACCATATGAATTAGTTACTTCCCATGTTTGTAAACATGATAACACTGTGTATTAGTTGTCTAAGTTCATCTTTTATTGGCTAGACTCATATTTCATACAGAAACAGTCTGTGCAATAAGAATTTGTGAGTAAAGGCCATTTGGGCCTACAACATGAAGGATACCACATACAGCACTAAGACAGATTTGAAGGCCCAAAAATAAATTTGAAAAAAGCAAATAACTATAATTTATTTAGTTTATTAATATCAGTGTCCAGTGTGTCAGTCCTGATTGAAACTGTTTAGCATGCTGAAGACCATGTCCTCGCTCAACTCATCATTATCTGAACTATCAGAGTAACATCTCATTAAGTAATTCTGAAAAGACAATACAAATGCGAAGAATTATAAAAACATAAGTACTGTATTTTCATCATAATAGGAATGACAAATACTGTGGGTGCATTTCTAGTGTGTATGCATAAATTACAAACGTGACACCGACGTGAGGTGAACCACATAACAAAAAATCGTACCCTCACTTTTTATTTTATTGTTATTTTATTGGCGATCCGCCGACAAATCACTGCACTAACTTCAGATTCTAACGACAGTAAAATTCGGCCTTAATGTGAAGCATTAATATTAAAACTTAAAAATATGGCTTTACCCATTGTCTTGACTTCCCGACCATCACAAGAAAAGTAACCTCAGGATTTCTAATAAACTAAATCTGAAAAAAAATTACGATTATCTTCTTTCCTAGAGTGAGCACGTTTTCATCCAAGTGGAGTCTCATTTGGAACTTCTCGAATTGCTTGAAATGAGGCGGTCTAACCAGCAGAGATTTTCCTATGCACCAAATGCGTGCACATCGCAAATCAATTATAAATTAGGGATTTTCCACTTTCTTGCACGAAAATACACAGATTTATATACAGAAAACATCGATTGAATGGTCAAGTGATCAAAACTGTCGATCGATTACACAACACAACTCGGGCGTTCTATCTGTTAAAGTTAGTAGGCCAGAGTGAGTAATTATAAATAACACGCCACTCTGGCGTTCTTCCTGCTGATGTTTAGAGGCCCGAGTCTGGTTTTACATGTCTCGGGCATCGGGTGTGCGGCTTATTTCGCACACTGCAGAAACCAAGATTGCTGCATTCTCTATTTGGCCATGCCATTTATTCTGAAAGGAACAAATTGATACAAGTCATCACTGCCATTGCATGTTTTCACTACCCACAACTTGGAACATGTGTAAACAGCCAAAAACATAATCTTCACTTTACCATACCAACTTAACATGTTGTCCTCACTTTACCATCCTGTATCTTTTCAATACTTCTTGTTTAATTAAATTTTTCCTGCTCAGAGAAACCCTTTTTCTGCATTAATAAAGTATGGTTGAATTAGTATATGTTTAACATGTGTAGAACTATATCTTTTGTGGTGTTCATTTCTGTTAGGTGTAAAGTTAATTATCATGATATAATACACAGAGTTCAACACTGTCAGTTTCTCTAAATCCCATAATTACCATCTTCAAGATGTAAACAGTAAAATTCGGTGAATGTGCGACATAAGCTTAAAGAAGATAAGTAAGTGTCCAATATGGTCAATTGATGAGTTTTATAGATCACTGTGGATGGAGTGTAAATCAATTTGTGGTCCAGCACAGTTTTGTAAGTCTATTCGGTTGTTATGAGTAATTATATTTCTCATCCTAAGCTGTGAACTGAAAGACAATTTATGTTGATGATGGATTGTGTTGGGATTTTGTTATAAACGTAATCCAAAAAATAGCCATTAACGTAATTAAAAAAATAGCCATTAACTGCAATAAGGTAACCAGTACTATGATCAGTTTAAACATAGAAATGGATGTTTTTTCTTGTTACTTTGATCACGTGGTCAGTCAACACTGAGATTGCTCTCAACTCCAAGCTTAATTGACAAGGATTGCCAGTTTTCCTACCGATGGTCATGGGTTTTCTCCGGTAACTCCTGCTTCGTACCCCAATAAAAACTGGATGCCATGAAATAGCTGAAAAATGCTGAAAGTGGCATTAAACAATATTCAAAGAAAGAAACAAACTTTTTTAACATTTCTAAATTTAGCATTTGATAATTTGTTGAGATGGCCCACCTCTTGTGAGAGTCCATTAGATGTTAAGCAGCTAATCAAATCAATTAATCTTTTAAAGATAAGTTTTATTATCATTAAATTACTAATAACAAATATCACTTTTTACACTTAATTAGTTTTCATGATCAAATGAGTGATTGAAGAGACAGCTAAATGAATGTGTTTTCCAATTTTTGTCATTGGTTTCCATAGGAATGGATTTTACTCACTACTTCTTTTGAAGTGACTGTTCTGCGAAAGAATCTTTACATCCTTTGTTTTAGGGAGTTTTCACAAGGTACCATAAAGAGATGCCATGATATAGCAGACTGCTGGTTTTCCTGTCAAAGGTCTGGGGGTTTTACTGGACATTCCAGCTTCCTCAACAGTGCCATGATATATCTGAAATATTGCTATAAGTGGTGTGAAGCCCAATTCAAACAAACAAAATGTCATCTATTGTTCCTTGTCCTAATACTGTGTTTATACTCAAGGTCCTTATCAATAGCCCCATGCTTTTTTTTGTCATTGTGACTTGTTGACCATTACCACAAATAGAAATTTGAATAAAACTAACTACATATTTCAGCAAAATAAAAATATGTAAACAGCATCTGGATGAATAAGAGTACTTGTACCATTTTTCTATGAAATATTTTTGTAAAACTGACAATTTTTTTGGTTTAATTAAATTCAGTTGGAAATATTTTGATGTCTATCAGTAGCACTCTCTTTCAACTCTAGGTGCAAAATATGACACCTTAAGAGAAAAACAGGCTGCTAGGAGCCTTTGGTTTTCATAGATGGATTGTTGACTTGTACTGATTTTCTCATTATCTTTCAAAGCAGTCTTTTCTTCTTTAGAGAACACAAACATGAGAGATGGGAAACAAACTTTGTGCTCCATTGCTGAAGAAGACTTACAGACATGAGGATTATCCATGGCATATAAGGAAAGACTCACACCTACTCAGGTAAAAATTGTATGATATATCAGTTATGTACTTATACTCTGTAATTCTGTTTTATACTATTTTTATTATATTTTATACTTATTATGGGAAATGCATTTTTAGTCCAAAAAAATCTTGTAGCGAGTAAAATGTGTTAAAAAGTCATGTGATCCATATGAACAAACCCATTTTAGATGGTAGTTTTGCTCTCTGCAGAAACTACTGAAACTTGCACACTAGTAAACTTGAAAATAAATTTGACAAAGTGTTTCTTTTGAAAATAACCAAAAAAAATTTCTGACAAAATTTTTTAAATCTCTGCTCTATTTAAAAATTGACAATGGTATGACTTTCATGTGATGTCATCAACATAAAAGAGAAAGACATCACATGACCACTCTGGAATCTAGAGGCACTGATATGGTGCTCGGAAGTCATGAATCAAAAGGTGTGATGCACACATTTAGTCTGTGCCTATATTCATGCTAATATATTGTCCCATGTGACCTTCAAGAGAACATTGATATACAGTCACATAAGATGTATCAGAAGTTTGTTTAATAAGAAATGTTATAAAGTATAATTTGTAATGTATGGAAATTATGAAGTTGAGGTAATACCAGACTGCAGTCACTGCTTAGGACAGCTGGTCACTAAGGCAGGTGGTTTGACTCTTTTTTTATTTGCCTGTTCTGACTAAGTTTAACAATGCGCCAGATTTTTATAAATCTATAAAGTTAATACAAACATACAAAATATATATACTATTGTCCTTTCAATGGATAATTAGTGGTGACATCTGGTGGGCCTACAAGTACAATTATGGCATTTATTTTAAGAAGCTTGAGTAATTTATTGTATTTATACAATATGTATTTATGAAAGGTAAACTGTTTCTTTTGGGAGGGTTTGTTAGTGTTTCTGGACTTTATAAGACAACCCAATCTTGATATAAAAAATAGCTTCTTTTGAAGGGAATAAGGTAGTACATGTATTTATCTACAATTGGTCACATGGTCTGTCAATACTTAGGCTTTAGGTTTCGGGTCGAGTCTTACTGTGGGCAGGGTATGCTAGACTCCAGTCCTATAGGATTGTGAATTTTCCTAAAGAAGGTATGGGGTTTACACAGGGTACTCCAGCTTCCTCCCGCATTATAAACTTGATGCCATTAAATAGTTGAAAAACTGCTGAAAGTGTCTTTAAACCCCATTCAAACAAACAGTATATGATTAGGACACCAGATGTCCTACCAGTAGTTAGCAGGACCATATTCCAATTCCTGTTTGAGGATGTTTTTGCTGACACATTCTACAGCATAATTTTTTAGATGACTGTTGACATTTTATTAAGATTCACTATTTCTTCTGAAGATCTGTTACACTGCAAACTTGAACAATATAGATACGACAGCTGTCAAACTTAATCATTACATTCCTTTTAACATTTTCTTTGACGTTAAATTTTCATCAGCAATAAGGTTCAAGAATTTCTTTCGAAAAACTAATCCACGGAATATGAGCATTTAAAAAGACGCAATATATTAGTTAATTTGAATTGGAGATGGACAATTAAGGAAATGAAAAGAATTGTTCAAATAAGGAATGGGGAAGAAGTAGCTTGTCAAAAGCCGATAAAAACGATAAAAACGTAAGTTTATCAATAAAAGTTATGTATGAAGTGTTGTATGGATTAGGATTAGTTAAGGGGAAATATTTATACATGATCAAAACTATTTAAAGCTAAATGTTTGCAGGCAAATGATGTTAAATGTTTTACTAGTTTTGTAGGCTTATTTCGTTGTAGTAAAACATTTGATTTAAAACTATGAAATAATTCCAAATGTTGTGGATAGAGTGACTGGACGTTTGCCATTATTTGGTATCTGTTTGTATTATGTGGTGGACTTTGGAGAGAATACATAATGTTTTTTTTTAATTAAAAAAAACAATGATATGATAATCTTTAAATGTTAGTCTTGAAGGAAAAACAAGCATTATGAGTCAATAAAGTAAAGATGATAGAAGTTTAGAAAATTCTAAAAACATGAAAAATATTTGTGAAACTTCATTCACACAGGGGTTATTTCTCTGACATAATTCAAACTGTTGTTGATACAATGACTAGATATAAATGACTTTTGCTATTATTTTATACCTATAAGTATTATGGAGTGGACTTAGGAGAAAATTTTCAAAAATTAAACTGCCAAAATAAAACATTTAAGTCTAGAAGGAAAAACACATAATTTGTCAATAAATTTATGGTGATGGACAGAACTTGAGGAAGTTTATGAAAACACGACAAAATATTTGTAAATCTTCATTCACACAGACATATAGCATAGATTACACATTTTATTAAAATTGAAAAGTCAGAATTGTGGAAATAAAAAAAATTATACAAAATGTTTGTAAAGTATGAGAAATGCACTGTGAATCTATCACAACAGATTGTTTTGGCCATTAGATGGGAACAACATATTACAGAGACTTCTTCATATAAACAATATATCATTCTGTATCTTTGATCTCCTCATCAGTAATTAAAAAGTAATGATGTGTTTTATTACTTGTGGTCATATTCACCTTCTTTGTTGACAAAAGATAGTATCTCCGTCAAACTTGTCATGTTCCTGCCTTAGGCACTTTCTGTTTTACCTAACATTGGTTAAATGTTAGTTCAAAGTGTATTAACATTACGAACTTCAGGACAGATGGATTAAAATGTCCTATCATAGCTCAAGATTTATTTTTGGTTTAAAATTGTGGTTATTTACTGTGCTGCATGCAGGTTGTAAAAAAAGTCAACAATGTTTAAAAAAAGTTTAATAGAATTCAGAAATATAAGTTTCATATGAACAGTTTAACTTCTTGAAAATTATGAGGAAAGATGCACAGAAAAAGGAGCCACGATTGTGAGTACTCTTTGTCTTTCATTTTAGTTCTTGTTGGATTATAATATCAAAGACCAAAATATAACCAAAAAAAACTTTTAAACTTTGTGGACCAATCTAATATCTAATTTGTGATAGTAAAAACAAATTCTTCAACAAATATGAAAGTCACATAAAATCCTGAAATTAGACCGAAACATACATTGTCACAGTCGAAACAAGCATGGTTAAAAAAAGCTCATGAACTAAACAGGGCAGGATGCAAACTATGCGAAATGTTTTGGGACTCCCCCCCCCCCCCCTCACGCATGCCTGACCTAAACATTTTCAGTTGTGACCTTGCATTCAAAAAATAGATTAATTCATTCATAATACATTGAACCATTTTGAATGCTAATGAGACAAGTGTTATACATAAATCAAAAGCTTGAAAATTTTTCACTTTAAAAATTAATCAAGCATATACAATTTTCATTTAGAGATTAATTTTAGACAAGTAGAAATCTTTATGCATATGCTTTGAAGCATTTTACAGTTTTATTGTTTTCCAATACTCTGCACTTGTGTTTTGGAGACAGTGGTAGTTTGTATATGTATTAGAGGTAGGCCTCAGTTGCAGTGGTTGAGTTAGTTTGTCTACTAATTGATTTCTGAGGTTACGGGTTAGAGTCTCGCTGTGGGCAGGGTGTACTGCGCTCCAATCTTAATTGACAAGGATTGCCAGTTTTCCTACCGCAGGTACAGGTGTTCTCCAGGTACTCCGGCTTCCTCCCCCAATAAAAACTGGACACCATTATATAGCTGAAAAATTGCTGAAAGTGTGTTAAACATCATTCGAACTAACAAACGAACAGACATGTACAAGAGCTACTACACTACATGTTCAGGGACAGTGATACATGTATGAGACCTGTTACATCAGCCGGACAGGTACCCTTGTCTGTCAAATTACATCAGTTATTGATAGTTATTATAAATTTCCATGTAAATCTTGTTATAGTGACATATGTCTGTTTATATACATGTCCTCTGTTATGAAAAAGAAAATTAGATAATATAAGGTTTTAAAAGCTATATATTTAAAAAAAATTATGTTATATGGTCTAATTCTGTTATAACTTTTTAACTAAAAGCACCAAAAATGTTAACTTTAAAACAAAAATTAAGTTTTGGTTTTCAGTAATTTCTGGGTTTCAAATAAAAGGCATAATAAAGAAGCAAAAATGATTAGTTTTATTCTAATGGCAGTAAGGACCAACCATTTTTTATCAGGGTAAAAGAGGCTACAATTTTGCTTAATTATTGATAATAAATTTTGGTCACAACTAAAAAAAATCTTCAGGTACTCAACATTTATGTCACTTACTGAAACCTACATGGAATAAATATTTATTTGGCCAAATGAACAATCTACAAAGAATTAACATTTGTTTGGCTAAATTAAAGGCCTACAAGGAATAAACATTTGTTTGGCCAAATAAAGAGCTACAATAAATAAATATTCAGATCTACAAAGAATAAATCTTTGGCAAAATTAAAAGCCTACAAGGAATGAACACGTTTGCCAAATTTAAGACCTTCTCAAATTAAGGATAACATGGAATAAACATTTGTTTAGCCAAATTAAAGACCTACCAGGAGTAAACATTTGTTTGGCCAAATTAAAGACATACCAATAATAAACATTTGTTTGGCCAAATTAAAGACCTACCAGGAATAAACATTTGTTTGGCCAAATTAAAGACCTACCAATAATAAACATTTGTTTGGCCAAATTAAAGACCTACCAGGAATAAACATTTGTTTGGCCAAATTAAAGATCTGTAATGTATCCTCTTAGTGTTAGGTAATATATAAGGCTTCCACCAGGGTATGCCAACCAGCTCTGTCCTTTGCCTTTTTTTTCAAGTTCTCCCCAGGTGTATCCACTCTTTCATCTCTGCTTCTAGTGTCCTCCTCCAAGTACCTTTGCTCTTTTTACATGTCTGATGTTGTCCATCCTTAAAATGTGCCCTATATATCTCCACCTTCTCTTCTTAATCTCATTATTTCTTTAATTCCTGTTCTTTCAGTGAGTTCGATGTTTGATACTCTGTCTGTCCATTTGATGTTCATCATCTTTCTTAGCAGCCTGCCTTCTAATTAAAGATCTACAAGGAATAAACATTTGTTTGGCCAAATTAAAGACCTACCAGGAATAAAAATTTGTTTGGCTAAATTTAAAACCTACATTGAATAAACCTTTCTTTGGCAAAATTAAAGATCTAAAAGGAATAAACATTTGTTTGGTAAAATTAAAGAGCTACAAGGAATAAACATTTGTTTGGTAAAATTAAAGAGCTACAAGGAATAAACCTTTCTTTGGCAAAATCAAAGAGCTACAAGGAATAAACATTTGTTTGGTAAAATTAAAGAGCTACAAGTAATAAACCTTTCTTTGGCAAAATCAAAGAGCTACAAGGAATAAACATTTGTTTGGTAAAATTAAAGAGCTACAAGTAATAAACCTTTCTTTGGCAAAATCAAAGAGCTACAAGGAATAAACATTTGTTTGGTAAAATTAAAGAGCTACAAGTAATAAACCTTTCTTTGGCAAAATTAAAGATCTAAAAGGAATAAACCTTTCTTTGGCAAAATTAAAGATCTAAAAGGAATAAACATTTGTTTGCCTTTATTCGAGTTTTATCCACAAAGTCTGTTATCATTCACACAGAATTCGAGCACTGTATTTACCTGCCTCTGAGTGAAGAACATTGGCACATGTACACATTGGGAGGGTATGCTTTTGTGTACTTTGAAATGCTGGCCTCACTCTTACACATAGAGAGCATTCAGCTACATCAGTGAACTAAATGTATGAGTAACTACAACCAACTGAGCCTAGTCCACCTGGTCACAGTACCACCAACTTGGCTTATCCACTGGCTTTTATTGCCACAGCCTTGTCATCAGTTCATGACCTCCACTATGTAACAAATTTTGTCCTACATCCAGAACAAGTACAAATACAATTTACATACAAATATTGATTTTATGGACATATATACATGATGGTGGCCATCTGCATTTGTTTTATTTTTCTCTGAGGGAATTCCAATGGGTTGAATAATAAAATCTATTAGATATGTGCAAAGTTATAAATGGGTTATTACAAGTAAGTTAGAACAAATGGGATGGAAAACAGAAAGTCATTAAGATATATGTCCTGTAGCATTTAGTTCATATATAAAAGAGATCTGAAACATTCTGGACTGCTTAAAACAAATTGTTTACTATGATAAAAGTCTTCTGATGTTTTGTTATTTTTTTTTGTCATGGCTGATAGCTCCTGAGTATTTGGGAAATAATCTCTAGATATTTTGAAATTTCTTTTCTATTTTACTTGTACAACAGACTTGATACATTCATAAAATAATTCACTCAGAGTTGTTTTATGTATCGTTTGATGGACAGACCACAGATAAATATATTGTAATTAAATTTTCTTACCATACTTCTTACCACAGAGAATTTTGAGATGATTGTCACAAGGTACTGTTAAAGTCACATGAACTGTCACAGAATAAAAGGTGACACAAACTTTATACTATGTACCATGTTTTCTTTAAGCCTTTCTCACTCTTATGTTTTTGTAACTTCTGTTTCACTTCTGTTTCTTTTAATCAAATGGTCAATTAACTAAGTAGTTGACCAATACCATGGGTTAGATTTAACTATAGGTAATATTTTTTTCCAGGCATTTATATGAGGTCAGTATGAACAATCAGGGTCATTATGACAGATTTTTAGAGTTAATTCAATCATTAATTCTGCTGACATGTAAAGATGATATATTGGTACAGTCAATACACAGTTGTTGAGGTACTAATGCTGATAGCAGTTCCTTGCGTCTGTTTTATCATTGAAATCTTCTGTGGGCATTGGCCTGGCTTGTTTACGATTGTTACATTCAATATTCTAATTTTGCAAGACAGTAGTTCAGGTCTAAAACTAATTGGTCAAGAATAAAACAGAATATTCCTTAAATGTGATGTTATATTGCCCTGTAATGTTAGTCAAGAATAAAACAAAATATTCCTTAAATGTGATGATATATTGCCCTGTAATATTAGTCAAGAATAAAACAAAATATTCCTTAAATGGGATGTTATATAATTGCCCTGTAATGTTAGTCAAGAATAAAACAGAATATTCCTTAAATGTGATGTTATATTGCACTGTAATGTTAGTCAAGAATAAAGGAAAATATTCCTTAAATGGGATGTTATATTGCCCTGTAATGTAAGTCAAGAATAAAACAGAATATTCCTTAAATGTGATGTTATATTGCCCTGTAATAATAGTCAAGATTAAAGCAAAATATTCCTTAAATGTGATGTTATATTGCCCTGTAATATTAGTCAAGAATAAAACAAAATATTCCTTAAATGTGATGTTATATTGCCCTGTAATATTAGTCAAGAATAAAACAGAATATTCCTTAAATGTGATGTTATATTGCCCTGTAATGTTAGTCAAGATTAAAGCAAAATATTCCTTAAATGTGATGTTATATTGCCCTGTAATATTAGTCAAGAATAAAACAAAATATTCCTTAAATGTGATGTTATATTGCCCTGTAATATTAGTCAAGAATAAAACAAAATATTCCTTAAATGTGATGTTATATTGCCCTGTAATATTAGTCAAGAATAAAACAAAATATTCCTTAAATGGGATGTTATATAATTGCCCTGTAATGTAGTCAAGAATAAAACAGAATATTCCTTAAATGGGATGTTATATTACCCTGTAATGTTAGTCAAGAATAAAGTCAAATTTACCTATATGGGATGTTATATTGCCCTGTAATGTTAGTCAAGAATACAACAAAATATTGCTTAAATGTGATGTTATATTGCCCTGTAATATTAGTCAAGAATAAAACAAAATATTCCTTAAATGTGATGTTATATTGCCCTGTAATGTAAGTCAAGAATAAAACAAAATATTCATGAAATGTGATGTTATATTGCCCTGTAATGTTAGTCAAGAATACAACAAAATATTCCTTAAATGTGATGTTATATTGCCCTGTAATATTAGTCAAGAATAAAACAGAATATTCCTTAAATGTGATGTTATATTGCCCTGTAATGTTAGTCAAGATTAAAGCAAAATATTCCTTAAATGTGATGTTATATTGCCCTGTAATATTAGTCAAGAATAAAACAAAATATTCCTTAAATGTGATGTTATATTGCCCTGTAATGTTAGTCAAGAATAAAACAAAATATTCCTTTAATGTGATGATATATTGCCCTGTAATATTAGTCAAGAATAAAACAAAATATTCCTTAAATGGGATGTTATATAATTGCCCTGTAATGTTAGTCAAGAATAAAACAGAATATTCCTTAAATGTGATGTTATATTGCACTGTAATGTTAGTCAAGAATAAAGGAAAATATTCCTTAAATGGGATGTTATATTGCCCTGTAATGTAAGTCAAGAATAAAACAGAATATTCCTTAAATGTGATGTTATATTGCCCTGTAATGTTAGTCAAGATTAAAGCAAAATATTCCTTAAATGTGATGTTATATTGCCCTGTAATATTAGTCAAGAATAAAACAAAATATTCCTTAAATGTGATGTTATATTGCCCTGTAATATTAGTCAAGAATAAAACAGAATATTCCTTAAATGTGATGTTATATTGCCCTGTAATGTTAGTCAAGATTAAAGCAAAATATTCCTTAAATGTGATGTTATATTGCCCTGTAATATTAGTCAAAAATAAAACAAAATATTCCTTAAATGTGATGTTATATTGCCCTGTAATATTAGTCAAGAATAAAACAAAATATTCCTTAAATGTGATGTTATATTGCCCTGTAATATTAGTCAAGAATAAAACAAAATATTCCTTAAATGGTATGTTATATAATTGCCCTGTAATGTAGTCAAGAATAAAACAGAATATTCCTTAAATGGGATGTTATATTACCCTGTAATGTTAGTCAAGAATAAAGTCAAATTTACCTATATGGGATGTTATATTGCCCTGTAATGTTAGTCAAGAATACAACAAAATATTGCTTAAATGTGATGTTATATTGCCCTGTAATATTAGTCAAGAATAAAACAAAATATTCCTTAAATGTGATGTTATATTGCCCTGTAATGTTAGTCAAGAATAAAACAAAATATTCATGAAATGTGATGTTATATTGCCCTGTAATGTTAGTCAAGAATACAACAAAATATTCCTTAAATGTGATGTTATATTGCCCTGTAATATTAGTCAAGAATAAAACAAAATATTCCTTAAATGTGATGTTATATTGCCCTGTAATATTAGTCAAGAATAAAACAAAATATTCCTTAAATGGGATGTTATATAATTGCCCTGTAATGTAGTCAAGAATAAAACAGAATATTCCTTAAATGGGATGTTATATTACCCTGTAATGTTAGTCAAGAATAAAGTCAAATTTACCTATATGGGATGTTATATTGCGCTGTAATGTTAGTCAAGAATACAACAAAATATTCCTTAAATGTGATGTTATATTGCCCTGTAATATTAGTCAAGAATAAAACAAAATTTTCCTTAAATGTGATGTTATATTGCCCTGTAATGTTAGTCAAGAATAAAACAAAATATTCATGAAATGTGATGTTATATTGCCCTGTAATGTTAGTCAAGAATAAAACAAAATATTCATGAAATGTGATGTTATATTGCCCTGTAATGTTAGTCAAGAATACAACAAAATATTCCTTAAATGTGATGTTATATTGCCCTGTAATATTAGTCAAGAATAAAACAAAATTTTCCTTAAATGTGATGTTATATTGCCCTGTAATGTTAGTCAAGAATAAAACAAAATATTCCTTAAATGTGATGTTATATTGCCCTGTAATGTTAGTCAAGAATACAACAAAAAATATTCCTTAAATGTGATGTTATATTGCCCTGTAATATTAGTCAAGAATAAAACAAAATGGGATGTTATATTGCCCTGTAATATTAGTCAAGAATAAAACAAAATGGGATGTTATATTGCCCTGTAATAACCAGTTGCCAGCCTCATACAGAGGTTTTTATTGTCATATCAATAATTTATGTCACTGGATAAAATTTGGAATTTTTTTCTGTTTTAAGTAAAATGCTGTTTTGGTATGAAAATTTGTTAATGTTATGAACAAAATGGGAAAATTTGTTCATGTTCTGAACAAAAAATAGGAAAATTGTTATTTCTAAATGTCGTAATGTGCTGTATGACCAATCAGCTGCTTGAAAATTGTAAATAATGGCTGCTAATAAGGATATAAAAAAAGTACTAATTACATGTATTTAAAAAGTATCTATTCATGGATGGGCTTTTGTGGCCGAGTGGTTAAGGTAGTTCATCTACTATTGATCATGAGGTCTGTCAACACCGAGATTGCGGGTTTGAGTCTCAGTGCAGGCAGGGTGCTCTTTACTCCATCCTTATTGACAAATATTGCCAGTTTTCCTACCGAAGTCATGGGTTTTCTCCATAGCTTTTTCCGCCATTAAAACTAGATGCTATGATAAAGCTGAAAAAATTGCTGAAAGTGGAATTAAACAAACAGTCTATTCATGAAGGGGTAGGGAATTGGCGTTGGCAAAGAATTTTTATAAACTTGGAAATAATGTGCTTCTAATTATTTGCATCAACCACAATTTGAAAACCAATACATGTTGTCTTCCAATATGGAGCTTGTCCTCTATCCGTGTTGTATAATACAGTAATAAGAAGACATGAACTATGTGCCAGAATTTAAGCTGAAATAAATTTGTCTTGTCAGTCACTGTACTATAGACATTAACATTCCAACATAGTTATTATTTTGATCATTTGCTGTTCATTGGAGGTAACAAAGAAAATTTTTCCCCATTCTTTGAAATTACATCTCCTGGTACCGAATTCATACTCTAAGTGAATGGTAAGAGACAAAACATCTCAATGTCTCACTTCATTTCTTGTTTCCCCAGGGAGATCTGCATTCGAGAGTTTTTTTCTGTTGTTTTCAGAAGAAATGGACAAATTTTACCACTTCAGGATAAATACATTTCCTCACCATTGTCAGAACATATCAATTTTATTTGTACTCAGTTGTTGGAGAGGAATACTCAGCAGAGCCTCCCTTTTCTTCATTTCTGAATCACACATTAATAATGGATATTTTCTGTTGACATATATACAAGTTTTCTTGTTGCTATTTAATAATGGCTTAAAAAAACATTAATTTTTTTACCACAAAAAATGAAGTGAAAACTGATATTGAAGATTTGCATCTGCAGTTAAAAAAAAAGGTTTAGCACATGAGTGATGAGCAGTCTGTAAAATAGGGATAAATTTGTGACAATGTGTGAAAATCGTTGAATAATGAATATTATTGATGTAAGTTTCATCAAATTAACCAAGAAAAATTGACGTGCATTATTCATATGAAACTGATTATACATGATGTAATAGCTACAATTAAAAATTAAATTGTGTCACCTGTGAAATGAAAATATTTATATTATTTATATACACAGATCTGGAAAACTTCAATGTTTCACTGGCACTTCAAATTACAGTAAAATCTTTTAACAGAGCATACATTTTGGTCTCAATTTTTAAAAGCCTTTTAAGTCTGACCTATCTAAGCCTCTACCTTTCAGTTGGGTTTAGGTAGATTTTGATGTAATTAGTATATTTCTTTTGAACTCGCTTGAAAAGTGGGTTTGTGGTTGGGGTGTCTGTCCATCCATCCCTCTGTTACACCCCAGGATACTCAGTTGCTCAGTTTTTCTAGTTTTAAACTGCTGTAACTTTCTTGTTCATATTTTTTTTTTAAATGAAGACATTTTTATACAGCTTTACATAAGTAATTATTAAAGAAAATGCAAGGTATTATAAATATATAGGATCTTACATTGGTATGAGTGGATTATCGGATTTCTCCAATCGAGATAGTTAAATTATGGAATTTTAAGTCAGAGCCTTGGCGAGGACTTAAATTTCCATAATTTAACTGTCGAGATTGGAGAAATCCGATAATATAAGAGTACTGATGTAAGATTCTGTTTCTCTAATTTTAAAAAGTAGTAAATTTGCGAAATGAAGTACAAATTCTCCCAACCTCATATTTACGTTCATGACTTGAATACGCTGTAAATGGAAAGTGTTGTTTATGACGTCATGATTTCTTATTATGACGTTATTATTTTAAACCAATCAACTGCTGAGAACAACAAATTCACTAGTGACGAGAACTGTATTTTTCCACACCGGTCAAGCGGTTGAAATATTACGTCCAAATTAGAGAAAAACAGATCCAATTCATAATCCACCTATTTTATGTATTTTGTTTATGTTTCATTTTATATACAATAAGCCAATTGCATCATGTTTTACCAGTTCTCACAAAGTGAGAAGACAGATTCTTTCCTAATAGAGTCTACATAAATTCCTGGATGTTTTAACTTTTATCATGGGTCCTCTAGCCAATGAAACTGTACAAAGTGCTTTGAGCCGTTTTTTTTAAAGAAAAATTTATGCTATGAACTGATGGATTTTTGCTTATTGCCCTGTGAACGATATTATAACCCAGGCTGTGGGCCATTGTTTTCATCAAAATGATTGGATGCCAGATATGAAACAATAACCAGAGCGAGGGAGAGTCTGGCCGAGTACATTGATATTGATGTAGATCAAAAATGAAACACTGATGTATGTTAGAATCTATAATTCAAAAACATAGAGACCTACCTAGCTAACTTCAATCTCTGTGTTTCTCTGATTGCTTGATAGATACATTATGATTGATTTTGTAATGATGTATGCTACAAAACAAACAATCATTAAAGCTGGGTTTTGGTGCAGTGTCTGCAGATAACATCAGCCCCACGTGATTATCAATATTTTACCAATCATTACTCTGTGCTAGCTACACACAGATGAATTTAATTGAAATTATCCAGTAAATTTACCCAATCTGAGACTTTTAATGCTTTTTGTTTCCTTAATAATTCCAATTAATGGTCAATAAGGCATCAGTTTTGCATTAAATGTGTTTCTTTTAATTGCAAGAAAACTGAGCATTTGGTATAGAAATGAGCAGGAATTTTCAAGAGTGTTTTCAATACAATTAAGCTAATTTGATTGAACCTTGGATTATACAAAGGAGGTCAGGTTGTTAACAGAACATATTGGATATAATGTATTGCTAATTCTGACATAGAAAAGTCTCAAATATGTCATTGACCTCTGGATTTTATGTTCATTGTTTAAAATATTGGGCGAGTCAAAATTAAATGTATGAAAAATCTGTTTGTTCAGCAAATAATTACTGTCAATAGTTAATTTTGAGAAATTGAAATCAGCTTATCTTTCAGGTGATCCTTTAATTTTGTTCTGTATCCCTTTCCAGAATGTAAATAAGAAATGGGATGTGGCTGGGGTAGCAAATTAACTGTTTTAAATTTTAAAGCAACACATTAGTTTAAAACAAAAACCTGATGAGAGGTTTTTGGTAGGACCAAATTAAGTGTATTCAGCTAGAAAAAAAAAGAAAAAAAAAGCTGCGCTCATCATTCAAAATTCAAAAGAAATCTACATAAAATTTTTTTATACCCCCGCTTTGAAGAAGAGAGGGAATACTGTTTTAACCCTTGTCTGTCCGTTCGTCCGTAAAACACAAATTTCCGTCACAGTTTTCTTAACAACTATTGCATGTAGAAGCCTGATATTTTGCATTGTGCTTAATTTTGTAGTGCCATATGGTGTATGGCTCCTTGGTCATTCCTGTTTACCGAATACTTTTTGGCGGGGAATCAGTAGTGAGCATTAGCTCACAGATACACTTGTTTAATGTGTACAATTTATTTCTTAAAGTATTTAACTTTCTTTGAAGAATTTGTTTATTGTATTGCTATACTGTTTATATTTTGGTTAAGGTATATATTTATAGGTAATAATGATGGAGTAAAGTCGGTTTAATTGCCACTTTATTTGTTCAGTTTTCAGTGACTAACTGGTATGATGTATAGTATCAGATAAAATCCATTGAATTTATATAAGATTACACATTTTTTTTAAAGTGTTGCACTTTAAGAACAAGAACACTCAAGAGGTCATGTTTACCCATGAATAATTCTTAAATGATTTGCATATCAGGAAATACTTTCATACGATTGGTTAAAATGACTTCTGGTAGATTTATTTTTTGATAGAACCACTTTCAGGAACACAATGGCACATTTATATTGTACAAAATTAACACCTGATTGTGATAAAAAGTACCATTATGGAAATGCAATTTCACAATTTAAAAGAATCATATTAGGATTAAACACTGTTTAAAAGGGATTTATGGATGTATCAACACACAACCAGTTCACTCACAAATGTATCATAAAGGTCCTTCATATTGTTTTGTGAGTGAATCGGTTTTGTTTATACATCCATAAATCCCTTAAAAAGGGTGTTTATTCCTGTAGTGAATTAAAGAGGATTCCTTTCTGAGTAGTAAATTGTTTCTTCAGACCATAAATATTGTCTCCAAAATGTAGCCACCATTGATAAAAGTACTTTCAAACTGTATTAAAACATGTAGAGAAAATGTGCGTACATGTATTATTCAAAAACATGTATTAGAATGACAAAACATTAAGTTAAATATGTACCTATATTTCCCTTGAAAAATATGTATTAGCATGACAAAACATTAAGTTAAATATGTACCTATATTTCCCTTGAAAAATATGTATTAGCATGACAAAACATTAAGTTAAATATGTACCTATATTTCCCTTGAAAAATATGTATTAGCATGACAAAACATTAAGTTAAATATGTACCTATATTTCCCTTGAAAAATATGTATTAGCATGACAAAACATTAAGTTAAATATGTACCTATATTTCCCTTGAAAAATATGTATTAGCATGACAAAACATTAAATTAAATATGTACCTATATTTCCCTTGAAAAATATGTATTAGCATGACAAAACATTAAGTTAAATATGTACCTATATTTCCCTTGAAAAATATGTATTAGCATTGCAGATTATGGTTTTATTACCCTTAGAAGGTATGTTTTAGTATGGCAATTATGTTACTAAACCATCTGCTATTTTATCATGATTGAATTCCTTTTCAAGCGATCTTGTCAGATAATGTGATGTCTCCTATATTTAGCAATGGAAGGATGCTATTTAGGTTAAAGTTTGTCCTAATTGGTTAAAATGAATTTTCCACATTGATCTTGGGATCCTTTATCATAGAAAATTGATACTAATTCTTTGCACTGTCGATTGATCTTACATTTTGCCTGTAATAGAAATGAATGAGGGATGTCTGTTTCTTGACAAGTAATTGTTTTTATTGCTTTTGAAAGATAACAATGTGATTGAATGTATGGTCAGAATAAAGAACTAAATTTAGTAGGAAAGTCAAAATTGTGGTTTTTTTTCTGCTGTACATAGAATTAAGAATGAGCTTGATAAAGATTTTTTTTTATATAAGCTCTGTATTGGGAAATTTTCAAATAAAAGTCAGTTGGACATGGAATGATGGCTTTACTTGGTTTTAGATCAATTTCGGTTCATTTTCTGTTGTGTTGACCAGTTATGTGGATAGTAGATCAGAACCACATGACATCATGCCAATATTTCTTCTTTACCTTCTGCCCATTGGTCCGTGAAGCTTTCATATTGAATTATTGTTGTTAACTTGTTCCTTATCCTGAATATAGCTAACAAACACTCCATTAAACATTAAGATATCAATCAATCATGCAATTAAATAATTAGTTGACTCTTCAAGATCAAAGTGATTTATCATACAATTTTGATCACTTAAAACATATGGTGTCTTCTGCATAAATTTGCCTCAAAAGTGTGCATGACATGCAGCAAAATCCCTACCTCAGCCAAGTCTAGGCATGACATGCAGCAAAATCCCTACCTCAGCCAAGTCTAGGCATGACATTCAGCAAAATCCCTACCACAGCCAGGTCTAGGCATGACATGAAACAAAATCCCTACCACAGCCAGGTCTAGGCATGGCATGCAGCAAAATCCCTACCTCAGCCAAGTCTAGGCATGGCATGTAGCAAAATCCCTACCTCAGCCAAGTCTAGGCATGGCATGCAGCAAAATCCCTACCTCAGCCAAGTCTAGGCATGACATGCAGCAAAATCCCTACCAATGCCAGGTCTAGGCATGGCATGCAGCAAAATCCCTACCTCAGCCAAGTCTAGGCATGGCATGTAGCAAAATCCCTACCTCAGCCAAGTCTAGGCATGGCATGCAGCAAAATCCCTACCTCAGTCAAGTCTAGGCATGGCATGCAGCAAAATCCCTACCTCAGTCAAGTCTAGGCATGTAGCAAAATCCCTACCTCAGCCAAGTCTAGGCATGGCATGCAGCAAAATCCCTACCTCAGCCAAGTCTATGCATGGCATGCAGCAAAATTCCTACCTCAGCCAAGTCTAGGCATGACATGCAGCAAAATCCCTACCTCAGCCAAGTCTAGGCATGGCATGTAGCAAAATCCCTACCTCAGCTAAGTCTAGGCATGGCATGCAGCAAAATCCTTACCTCAGCCAAGTCTAGGCATGGCATGTAGCAAAATCCCTACCTCAGCCAAGTCTAGGCATGGCATGCAGCAAAATCCCTACCTCAGTCAAGTCTAGGCATGGCATGCAGCAAAATCCCTACCTCAGTCAAGTCTAGGCATGGCATGTAGCAAAATCCCTACCTCAGCTAAGTCTAGGCATGATTTGCAGCAAAATCCCTACCTCAGCCAAGTCTAGGCTTCCATTATCAAGGAACAAAATAGTGTATTAGGTCAGTGACAATGCTTAAAGTGTTCATAACTGAACTAGTTTGTATTCTTCTTTAATACAAATACTGGTTTGTCTTACATTATGAATAATAAATTTTAAATTAGCCAATAATCTTTTGCTAACAACAAACAGAGGTCATCCAAAAATAGCACAGAAAATAAAACAATGGACATAAATAGGTCACAATCAATTTACGTCATGCAGCAACTCGGTTCTTGTGCAAAGCAGTAATTGCAACCATTTTAGTATGTACCAAGATGGTCTGAACTCATGCAGCAACTCTGTTCTTTAGCTAAATGGAGGTACAACCTTTTTTAATAAGTAACAAAGATGCTCTGACTTCAAGCAGCAACTGTTCTTTAGCAAATGGTGGGTATTAAATACCAAAACTTCCCTTTAATCCCTCTTTACTTGTTTGTTGGTTTAATGATGTTTAATCTCATTTTCAGCAATTTTTCAGCTATATCATGGCATCCAGTTTTTATAGAGGAGGAAGCCTTAGTACCTGCAGAAAACACCTGACCTTGGATAGTAAAACTGGCAATCCTTGTCAATTAAGATTGGAGTCAAGTGCATCCTGCCCGCAGTGATACTCAAACCCGTAATCTCAGATTTGTGGAAAAAAAGACCTGCAGGGATAAATACTATAAACAGGTGCTGTCTGTGGCTGTGAAATCTCAGTGTTGAGACCAAGTGATCAATAGTAGACAAAATATACCTTAAACACTCGGGCCCCCTCTTTACTATTTTTGTAAATAACTGTATTTACCTAGTTACCAGTTTCTGATATAAACATTTCTTTGGTAGCCTACGTAAAACAAACATATCTGTGGGAGCAATTTACACTGTAGTTTGTTGTTAATTTTTGACAACACCCACAAATAAGTGAAATAATTAAAATTCCATGCAGAGTTTGGCACACTTCCATGGTTTCAACTGTTCTTTTTTACAACAATATGTAGCAATAATTCTTTGATAAACCACTTTGTTTTCTGACATAAACTTCTTCAGAAGCAGTGCATCATGCGGGGTTCCATTGGGTATAATTTTAATTCTTTTAAAACATCTTGTTGCAATTGGAGTTTTGGTGCAGACTGCATTGATCCATCTTCATCTGTCATGTGTGGTTGATTTGCATAAAAACTAATGCATTCTGGTTTTCAGCACAACTGTTACTTATGAAAGGTCATGACATTTATATAGTAGGGAACAAAATGGGGAAAATTCAGTAATGTTTACATAGAAATTAATTTTTAAATCATAATATATAAACCTTTGAAAGAAAAAAATCTATTTAAAAAAATTGTTTATAGATGAGCTTGTGAGTAGAGGGTTTGTGAATCTATACATTATACATGTAATTACTCCTTTATTTGTAATTGTTTGCTTTCATGACCTATAACCTAAAAATATTTTTAAATTTGAAAACAATTCAGATGATATTTTTTTTATTTTGTGTTGTCAGATGAATGTTATTTCATAAGAATGTCATGCCCGGTTTTTGCAGGGTGCATTCCACGTCAATCTTAATTCACAAGGATTGCCAATGTTCCTACTGAAGGTCAGGTGCTTTCTCCAGGTACTCCGGCTTCCTCCCCCAATATAAAAACTGGATACCACAAAAGAACTGAAAAATTGCTGAAATTGGCATTAATCACCATTCAAACAAACAAACAAACATATTATTATTTTAATTTGTACATTTTCGCACAGCCAGTAAAATGATGCAAGAGTGCCTTGCCATATAATATTAAGACAATATAAAACAGAGGTAAATCTAAGTGGCATAGGCTACCTCCAACTCCCAGGCCCCTCTATCAAGGAGGTGGATCTAAGGCATAGGCTACCTCCAACTCCCAGCCCCCTCTATCAAGGAGGTGGATCTAAGGCATAGGCTACCTCCAACTCCCAGCCCCCTCTATCAAGGAGGTGGATCTAAGGCATAGGCTACCTCCAACTCCCAGCCCCCTCTATCAAGGAGGTGGATCTAAGGCATAGGCTACCTCCAACTCACAGCCCCCTATATCAAGGAGGTGGATCTAAGTGGCGTAGGCTACCTCCAACTCCCAGCCCCCTCTATCAAGGAGGTGGATCTAAGTGGCATAGGCTACCTCCAACTCCCAGCCCCGTCTATCAAGGAGGTGGATCTAAGGCATAGGCTACCTCCAACTCCCAGCCCCGTCTATCAAGGAGGTGGATCTAAGGCCTAGGCTACCTCCAACTCCCAGCCCCCTCTATCAAGGAGGTGGATCTAAGTGGCATAGGCTACCTCCAACTCCCAGCCCCCTCTGTCAAGGAGGTGGATCTAAGGCATAGGCTACCTCCAACTCCCAGCCCCTCTATCAAGGAGGTGGATCTAAGGCATAGGCTACCTCCAACTCCCAGCCCCGTCTATCAAGGAGGTGGATCTAAGGCATAGGCTACCTCCAACTCCCAGCCCCGTCTATCAAGGAGGTGGATCTAAGGCATAGGCTACCTCCAACTCCCAGCCCCATCTATCAAGGAGGTGGATCTAAGGCATAGGCTACCTCCAACTCCCAGCCCCCTCTATCAAGGAGGTGGATCTAAGTGGCATAGGCTACCTCCAACTCCCAGCCCCCTCTATCAAGGAGGTGGATCTAAGTGGCATAGGCTACCTCCAACTCCCAGCCCCGTCTATCAAGGAGGTGGATCTAAGGCATAGGCTACCTCCAACTCCCAGCCCCGTCTATCAAGGAGGTGGATCTAAGGCATAGGCTACCTCCAACTCCCAGCCCCATCTATCAAGGAGGTGGATCTAAGGCATAGGCTACCTCCAACTCCCAGCCCCCTCTATCAAGGAGGTGGATCTAAGTGGCATAGGCTACCTCCAACTCCCAGCCCCCTCTATCAAGGAGGTGGATCTAAGTGGCATAGGCTACCTCCAACTCCCAGCCCCCTCTATCAAGGAGGTGGATCTAAGGCATAGGCTACCTCCAACTCCCAGCCCCCTCTATCAAGGAGGTGGATCTAAGTGGCATAGGCTACCTCCAACTCCCAGCCCCCTCTATCAAGGAGGTGGATCTAAGTGGCATAGGCTACCTCCAACTCCCAGCCCCGTCTATCAAGGAGGTGGATCTAAGGCATAGGCTACCTCCAACTCCCAGCCCCGTCTATCAAGGAGGTGGATCTAAGGCATAGGCTACCTCCAACTCCCAGCCCCATCTATCAAGGAGGTGGATCTAAGGCATAGGCTACCTCCAACTCCCAGCCCCCTCTATCAAGGAGGTGGATCTAAGTGGCATAGGCTACCTCCAACTCCCAGCCCCCTCTATCAAGGAGGTGGATCTAAGTGGCATAGGCTACCTCCAACTCCCAGCCCCCTCTATCAAGGAGGTGGATCTAAGGCATAGGCTACCTCCAACTCCCAGCCCCCTCTATCAAGGAAATTATAATGTTTTTCAATATATTTAAGCCAAATTTCTGTATAAATACACTGTACCAACTTATGAAGACCCAAAATGTTTCTGGACTATGATTTCAAAATGTTTGGTCCTGGCTCTGATCTGAAACATCTGTTAGAATAGGACTGGCTTCTTGGATCTTAAAAGTGCAGTTACAGTGGGGTGATGGGCGTTAAGATAACCACAGACTAAAATATTGATCTAAATCACACAGGGAATTTAGTTGACTGTTGATACTGACTTAAGGCAAGTCTACTTTAGAAATAATTCTACAATGCTGACATTACTGACTTAAGGCAAGTCTATTAGAAATAATTCTACAATGTTGACGTTACTGACTTAAGGCAAGTCTACTTTAGAAATAATTCTACAATGTTGACGTTACTGACTTAAGGCAAGTCTACTTTAGAAATAATTCTACAATGCTGACATTACTGACTTAAGGCAAGTCTACTTTAGAAATAATTCTACAATGCTGCGATATGCAGAATTTGAATTTAAAAAAAATTTGATACTTTTCATAATAAAAATTGGTTATAATATCAAAAATTCCTCTAGGTTTAAGGAAGGCCATTCCCCTTGACTCTCCCCCCCCCCCCCTTGCAGAGATCTGTTGCCCCTAGACTCCTTATGTACCATAAAACTAATTCCTTGATCAGCGCACAGCCATCAAGACGAATTCATCACTGTTTTATTTTATGGAATTTTTATATTTTTTTATCATTGAATTTATTTTCAGATTATGGGCTGAGATATTCAAAGTACACGGGGATGGGGAGTATATGAGCTGGGAGAGGATATCGGAGGATGTGGTACCCATCAATATATCCTGTATAGAGGACACACCCACAACCGTGTTCCAGGTCACCGCCTATAACAGACATGTAGAAAAGATTTTTGATGTTAAAATAACACAGCCTGGTCAGTTTATATAGCAATGTGTATTAATGCCATGTTTAGTTTTTGGGTAGAGAAATTTTTGTGCGGGGGAAAATGCTGTGTTATGACCTTGCTGACCCCAGAACATTTCAGAATACTGAATTGATGTATTAATGCTAAAAATAGATGAAGCTGGTCAAAACTTACTGTTTCTACTTTTACTGGTGAAGCCCTTTTATATGACAATTGCCTGAAAATATGATGGAAGTTTGCTTGTGTATATTATTTTATATTGTAGTCAGTCTTCGTCTTAACAGTGTGTAAACAATGCTTTTGGTAGACATATCATATTAATAAATAGAGTTGTTTAAATATAATAGAGAACACTGGGACCATACCATGTTGGTTCTGAGGGCATATGAACACATTGAGCTGCCAGAGCACCCCCTGAAGGCATATAAAAGATGACTTTTAATTTGGGATTGTCAGGTTATATATGTAATATAGAAGGCCTTTATTTGCTCTCTAGACCTCTTTTGTAGATAAGAGTAGGCTTGATACATGCCATCTATGCAGTCTTAATAAGTCTGTTGAGATTAAAGAAAACTAGCAACTATCACACTTGGACAGTATATTTTATTCATTCCTCATTCCAATTTTGTTTCCGCATTTCAACAGGAAAAATGGGGGGTACTTTGAAGTAGTTAATAAATAAAAAGTTTTGGAAAACAGCTCAATAAAATTATAGGTTTTTAATATTCTGTGAGGACTACAAACAACAAATGTATTTGCAGTGAAATTTTTTCATCAATAAATCTCATTGTATGTGGACAGGATGTCATGACATATGTCATTACTGCAACTTAAGAGGTCATTATCCAATCACGTGTATCCAATTTGACAGCATGTGCAAAATTTTACCTTAAAGTTTGAGAAAGCAAAAGCAGAAATAAAGAGAAAATTGGGACTATTTCTTCATGTTGCCATATATTTTGAAAATTCATTACACAGATAGGATAATGACCCCCATTAACATGTGAACTCATGTCATCTAATTTTAGAGTTATGTCCCTTTATCATATAAAATAATGTCTTATAAATTGTCACATAGATAAATGGTAACTAAACCTTTTAGTGAAATTTATTTTGTGGTAATTGATTTGAATTACTTTTCTTCTGTGAATTTAACCTTTAGGCCAGAAAATAACATTTATACTAATTTGTGGTTGTATAATTCCATGTACTGAATAACACATAGTATATATTTTAGTTTGTCTAAATGAAGATCAGTCAAAAATATCATTACAAGTGATGGCTAAGTACAGAATTTATATTCTACAAAGTTCATTAATCATAATAAAATGGCATAGAATACGCCGACCTTAGCAAAACAGACCAAGGTCATTGATTTAGAATGACAACGCGAGGTCATTTTTGCAGGCAGGGTCACTCGACTCCAATCTAAATTGACAAAGATTTCCTGTTTTCCTTCTGAAAGTCTGGGGTTTTCTCTCGTCAGTCCGTTTCTTCCCCCAATAAAAACTGGACGCCATGATGTAGCTGAAAAATTACTGAAAGTGGCGTTAAATACCATTCAAACAAACAAAGCAAACAAACCCAAATGTCTAATGCCATTTTCTTTTATGGTAGTAATTGTGTGTTTTCTTTTGTAATTTTTTGTTATGTTGGACTTTAAGGCTATAAATAGAAGAAATCATGTACCAAGTATCATTTATATTCAGAGGCCTGGTACATGTATTTAGTTTAAATTGCTTGGTTTTGTTTTCTTTATACATTGCTTGATTTGGATTGATTTTATTTATCCCCGCCTAAAAGGTGGGGGTATATATAGATGAAGTTGTCTGACCATCAGTCTGTTACACTTGAGGTACCCATCTCATGTCTGCAACTCCACCTACACCACTGGATGGAATTTAATTAAACTTTCACAGAATCTTTGTCACATAGTGCCATTGTGCATCTGACATTTTACATTTTAATGTGATTGATGTTTTTGGTTAAACATAGGAAAACAATGACTGACAATCTATTCAATGGTTGTACAGTGCACTGAGTGCATTAAACACAGAAACAGTCAGGTGATCTTGGACTAATTCTATTTATATCTTACAGGTACCATCATTTGTCCAGCTACTGAAAGTTTTGTACACTGGAGAGACTCCATGACAAAGTATGAATGGGGACTAAACTTCACTACACCAGCTGATGCCAAGCGATTCCGAGACTGTTGTTGTGTGAGTAGTCTTGTAGTGAGAAAATATGATAAATGTTGTTGTTCTGTCACCTTTTATTAGCTCACCTGACCCAAAGGGTCAGTGTGAGCTATTCTCATCACTTTGTGTCCGTCGTCGTCGGTGTCGTCGTCGTCATCTTCAGCCGTAAACTTTTTACATTTTAATCTTCTTCTCCACAACCACTTGGCCAATTGGAACCAAACTTGGCAGGAATGTTTATTGGGTGGTTCTTAACAAAGTTTGAGTTTTTGGTGCTGATCAAATATGAAACATGGCTGCCAGGGCCATTAATGCGTTCTGATTGGCTGCAATTCAAAAATCTTCTTCTCATGAACTGCTTGGCAGATTGATTTTAAATATTGCAGAAATGTACCTTAGCTGGTCCTCTACAAAGTTTGAGTTTTTTGTGCCGTTTCAAAATCCAAGATGGCCGCCATCGCAGGACATAGTTTAACATAGGACCCTATAGGAAAAACATACAAATAACTTCTTCTATGAAACTATTCCACACAATGAAGCCAAATTAATAAGGAAATGAAGGTTGCATAATTATCTTATTGTTTTGGGTTTTTCGAGCCAATTGCAAATTCAACATGGCTTTCAGGGCCATTAATGCATTCTGATTGGCTGAAATTCCAAAATCCTCTTCTCATAAACTGCTTGGAAGATTGATTTGAAATATTCCAGAAATGTACCTTAAATAGTCCTCTACAAAGTTTGAGTTTTTTGTTCCGATCCAAAATCCAAGATGGCCGCCATCACAGGACATAGTTTAACATAGGACCCTAGGGGAAAAACATACAAACAACTTCTTCTCTGAAACTGTTCCACACAATGAAGCCAAATTATGAAGAAATGATTAATGAATATTTATCTTATTATTTTGAGTTTTTTAAGCCAACTGCAAATTGAACATGGCTTCCAGGGCAACTAATGGGTTCTGATTGGCTGAAATTTCAAAAATCTTCTTTTTACAAACCGCTTAGCAGATTGATTTGAAATATTGCACACATGTACCTTAGATGGTCCTCTACAAAGTTTTGAGTTTTTTGTGGCGATCCAAATTCCAAGATGGCTACCATGGAAAAAAAAAACAGCTTAACATAGGACCCTATGGGAAAACCATACAAACAGCTTCTTCTCTGAAACTCAGTTCCACACAATTTAACCAAATAATGCAGATGTGAATCTTAGATAGTAATCTTATTATTTTAAATATGTTTCAAGCCGATAGGAAATTCAACATGGCTGCCAGAGCTGCAAATGCATTCTGACTGGCTGAAATTTTAAAATTCGTTTTCTCACAAACAGCTTGGTAGATTTTAGGATATATGATATTGTATGGTCCTCTACTAATTTTTAGTTTTTTGTTTCGATCCAAAATACAAGATTGCTGCCACTATGGAACATCACTTAACATACTAACTAACCTATGAAAAAACGTAAAAACTTCTTCTCAGAAACACTCCTACTGCTGATTGTAAATTCAACATGGCAACATTCATAGAAACAGCATCTTCACATAAACTCTTTAGCATTTAATATCAAAATTTGCAAGAAAAGTCTTGTCTTAAAAAGTTTTTTTGTAAGTCAGGTGAGCGATACAGGCTCTTAAGAGCCTCTAGTTAGCTTTTGATATATTTCTGTGTGCCTTGGTGGCTGACTGGTTATTAGTCATTAGTAATTAGTCATCTACTATTGATCACGTGTCTGTCAACACTGAGGTGGTGGGTTGGGATCTCGCTGCAGTTAGGGTGTGCTCGACTGCAGTCTTAATTGACAAGGATTGCTAGTTTTCCTACTGAAGTTCGGGGGTTCTCTCCAGGTACGCCGGCTTTCTCCCCAACAAAAACTGGATACCATGATATAGCTGAAAAAGTGCTGTTAAACCTCATTCATAGAAACAAACATATATTTAGGCTGAATGGGCAGCACTTGTTCCGTTCACATTTATTTAACACAATCTTATTTTGACTTACAGTAGTATAACTTTACTCTTGTCAACGTGTATCAAGTGCAATGTTGGTGGAGCCTGCATGTTGTACATCATGTCATTTAGATTAGACTAACTAATAATACAACTTGACCACCAACATGCCATGGGATTTTTATTTTCATGGCAAAGTTGTTCATTGCCATGATAATTTAATATCAAAATTCTAAAAGATAACTCCTCAGATGCATTTTGTTTCTCATTCCTCTTTATTGAAATCTAGTTTGGAATCTTTTATTAGCAATATTAATTATGAACCTACTAAAAACTTAAATATGACGTGATTATGTTGTATTTTAGCAAATAAACAGTACTGACTATATACCAAATAATATTGTTATTAAGTGAACAAAGTTGATACATGTCATTTAAAATAACTTCACGATCTAAAAATAAGCATTAAAATAATGACCTTGATGATACCCCATAATCGTTTACATGTATTAATATTTTTTTTTACAGAATCAGTCACATAAGTTCTCCAGAAAGGCATCCTCTGCCAGCTCTCTGAGGCTTAGTCCTCCGAAGGTATGTCTATGTTTATATTAAAAATTATGAATTTACCTGTATTACAGAGGTTTGTTTTGGCTCATCTGGTTCAAAGGTCAATTTGACTTATTGCCATCACTTGGTGTCATCAACTTTATTCTGAAGTTGTTTAGACAATTTAAACCATAGTTGGCTTAAATATACTTAGGGCATCTGTTACTGTTTAGAGGTCATTATCCATTTGGGATGGCCTGTGCAAAAGTAACCGAACGGGCGAGACATCAAAATTTTTTATTAACAAAATCTTTCTTTCACTTAAAATTTCATATATGGAGCATTACACATATAATGCTAAATTACATAAAAATGGAGACAAAAGTATATGTGACCACGGACTTTTTTACGGAATTTTACCTTAAAGTTTAAGAATGGTTTTTCTACTTTCATTTCAATGTTGTGGTCACATTGTACCACATTACACACTTTAGGAAGTGCTTCCACTGTAAAGACATTGACTGGAAAAAAATATATTCTTGTTCTACAGTAATGCCATACTTTTCAAAATATCCAACTCTTAAGCAATAGCAGTTATAAGCAAAAGCAGAAACAAAAGAGAAAATTGGGACTATTTTTTCATCCTGCCATGTTTTGACATGCACCAGAAATTCATTCATTGAATAGGATAATGACCCCTTTAGGATTGTCGTCACCTGCCAACCAATATGGCTGAAGTAGCTAAAAATATATCAGTAAAATGCAAGTAATTGACTACTATCTTGAAAACAATAATTCTGACTGCAAAATGAAACAGAATGCCTCGTCTCCAAAATTGTCACACTAATATTATAGGAGTTATTGCCCTTGAATTACTAATTGTTCAATAATTTTGAAAGTTATTAAAGATCATCTAGACAAATCAAAATGCTTAATTAATCAATTGACTCTTTTTATTGGAGTTGTTGCCATGAATGACTATTTTTTTGTAGTTTTGGTATTTATCTTGATTACTTTAATAGATTAATAGAAACTATAAATAGCAAAATTGACACAAAAAGACCACATTTATAAATAACACAACCTGACTGAAACAAATATGCTAAGAATGGCTCTATTTACCTTTAGACAGAAAGTGTCAGTAGGAGTTACTGTCCTTTATCTAAGAATGGCTCTATTTACCTTTAGACAGAAAGTGTCAGTAGTAGTTACTGTCCTTTATCTAAGAATGGCTCTATTTACCTTTAGACAGAAAGTGTCAGTAGGAGTTACTGTCCTTTATCTAAGAATGGCTCTATTTACCTTTAGACAGAAAGTGTCAGTAGGAGTTACTGTCCTTTATCTAAGAATGGCTCTATTTACCTTTAGACAGAAAGTGTCAGTAGTAGTTACTGTCCTTTATCTAAGAATGGCTCTATTTACCTTTAGACAGAAAGTGTCAGTAGGAGTTACTGTCCTTTATCTAAGAATGGCTCTATTTACCTTTAGACAGAAAGTGTCAGTAGGAGTTACTGTCCTTTATCTAAGAATGGCTCTATTTACCTTTAGACAGAAAGTGTCAGTAGTAGTTACTGTCCTTTATCTAAGAATGGCTCTATTTACCTTTAGACAGAAAGTGTCAGTAGTAGTTACTGTCCTTTATCTAAGAATGGCTCTATTTACCTTTAGACAGAAAGTGTCAGTAGTAGTTACTGTCCTTTATCTAAGAATGGTTCTATTTACCTTTAGACAGAAAGTGTCAGTAGTAGTTACTGTCCTTTATCTAAGAATGGCTCTATTTACCTTTAGACAGAAAGTGTCAGTAGTAGTTACTGTCCTTTATCTAAGAATGGCTCTATTTACCTTTAGACAGAAAGTGTCAGTAGTAGTTACTGTCCTTTATCTAAGAATGGTTCTATTTACCTTTAGACAGAAAGTGTCAGTAGTAGTTACTGTCCTTTATCTAAGAATGGCTCTATTTACCTTTAGACAGAAAGTGTCAGTAGGAGTTATTGTCCTTTATTGACTATTTCCTGATATTTTTCATATTTGTCTTTAATATGGAAAACTTTGATAGATATGAGGAAACTGTGAATAGTTTACTGTAAACCAATTAATATTTGCATAACTTTCACAGTTTTTATTCAATGGACTTATTCAAGGATGCAAATCTGCTGACCATTGTATAGAAAAAGGGCACAAAATAAATTTGAGTTGTTCTGTTGTGTTTTGTTTTTTGTCAAATGATTTGTATAGATGACTGATTCACGTTAACACAAACTCAAGTACATGTAGTTTAGTTGCATTTACTAAACATTTTTAATTTGTGAAAACGGAAATAAAAACTTTGTCAAAACTTGTGTTTGCATAATCAACATATTGCATGCAATATTACTTTTATGGCTCTGTCATGCCTGTAGGTATACTTAATTGTTAATTACTGAGGTGATTGATTGTATGTTCATGTTGTTTTCATAACCGCTAATAAGCCTTTTGATCTTTTGACACCTGGCAGAAGTAAATTTTAAAAAAAATTAATTCGTCCTTTTAAGTGCCAAACATGTAGCAACCACGAGACTAGAAGATAGAAGACAAATAATAGTTTTATCAAATGGAATTTGTCATTGTGAAATCATAATTTAATATCCCTAAATAAGTTTTCTCGCAAATTTAGTATTTTACACAACGGTGGTGAGTACAATCATTCCTCACTTTCACGATTGTAATCTCCTTGCAAAGGCCGCCAAAGTTTATATCACACGAAATTTGATTGGTTTACAGTAAATGATCACCAAGTCCAGATTTACAAAATGAGTAAAAAGACAGGAATTTTCTATCAACTACTTGTAGGAGTTATTGCCCTTTAGTCTTGCCAATATTTTAGCAATCATTGGCTATAAGCTTAAAAACTATAATAGAAAGAGAGCTATTAATGGCTCTTTGTGAATCCTTTCATTTGTTTTTTTAAATATAGCCACCTTCTAAGATAAAATCTAAACACACTTAAAAACTATTAGATAATTTAATATATTTTTAAACTAAACATAGAAAGAACTGAAAATAAAGTAATTTAAAAGATAAAAGATAGAATGCAATTTTTTGACATGCAAGTTAAATATAAGTAAAGAAAACAGTTTATTATGAATAATAAAGTGATGAGTTTTATTTGATGAATATATCAAACAAATGTAATGCTTTCTTCTGTTTATGTCCCATGTGTATCCTTAGTATATCTTCAAAATCTCTTTGATGTATGATGAAAGGGAGATAACTCTAAATGTCCTTGGAAATACTGACTATGTGTAGACCTATGATCAGTAGTTAAAAATGATGGTTGTAGATTCTTTGTTTTAATATATTAGTTAATCTTTATGGACATGGTTCCACAAAAATTATGCAGTTAGGACAACTGCTTGTACTTGAAAAGTGTTGTGTTTGTTAGAAATATGTCTATTGTCACTATACTGCAGTAGTCTGTTACCTTAGAAACAATGACCATTGAACATTGTATCAACGGAAATTATAGAATCTTTCAGGAAATAGCTTGAATTGGTTAAAATAGTTCGTCTGCTTTTGATTATGTGGTTTTTCAACACTGAGGTTGTGGGTTCAATTGTCACTACTGGCAAGGAGCGCTCGACTTCAATCGTAATTGACAGGGAATGCCAGTTTTCCTACCAAAGGTCGGAGGTTTTCTCTGGGTTTTCCAGCTTCCTTCTTCCCCCCAAAAACTGGATGCCATGATATAGCTAAAAAATTGCTGAAAGAGGCATTAAACACCATTTAAACAAACAAACAAACAAACAAGGATATAAGTTGATGAAAATGGTGTAGTTCCTCATCTTGGTTGCATGTCAGAGATGAATTTAACCATCCTAATATAAACTTTGTTTTATTATTCCCTGTACGAGTTCCATAATTTTATATTTCAAGTAATTCGTTAGGTAAAGAATTTTACATATACAATTTGCTTGAGTTTAAAATAAATTTCTGTGAAGCGATATCAGATTTCTCTGTTGTAATTGATAATTTACATTAACATGTACATGCTTTTAAATGCAAAATTTATAAATATACTAAATGATGTACAACTACCAATATTATTTGTGTCATAACATGTAATCTACATCTAAGGCATGTTGATTTCCCAGCTGTTGAGTAATTATTGATACATATCATATACAGAATGATATATTTACACAATATAATTATTGTTTTGTAAGTAAACACAGAAAAATCTATACCAATTAGCTATAAGGCTTTTACTACAACATGAAAAGAATTGGGTAGTTTGCCAGTCAATTTCTATAGCAATATTTCTGTGCTACAAAGGAACTGAAAATAATAAAATTCTGACTTTCATATAAATAGACAGAAATTGATAAGATCAGCTGTTGTGATGGTAATTTAAATAGATGTTTCCTTTTACAATGGAATGTGTTTTATTGAGTAGAAACCAGTGGACTTTTGACTTTTTTTATCAGGGAATATCGTAGACTTACCACATGTCCCTTTGAATTTGTTTGCGTTAATAGAGTTGCGTCTTTACTATGCATATGGGGATGGTATAGTTCTTGCATAGCACAAACAAAATCAAAGTGACTTTTATCCAGTCTAGCAATTTCAACCAGTATCCATTGTAAAACCTGAGTATCTTTTACTCCTATATATGAGCAATATTGAAAGCAAAAAAGTTGTTTTGCATTTTTATAAGCAGATGGAAAAAGATTATCTCCCCTTTTTAGATGGGGATACAGAATATTTAAAACAGATGGGGGAAAATCCTTAGATTAATTTTATTATAATAATCCTGTTTAAGTTATATTTGTAATTAATACTTTGGATATTTCATTCTAATAAAAATTCAATTTTATAATGTAGATTTTGTCACCATAGACAATTCAGTAGGTCCTAATAGACATCTCTATAGATCATAGTTAAATATTTATAATTAAATATTTTTGATTGGTTGTTAAACAATACTGTTATAATAATTTCAGAGTAGTTACTGTACATGTGGTGCCAGAAACTAAAATTTTCTAATCCAAAATATATATTTTTGATAATTTATCCACATTAATTAGGTGCATTTTATTCTTTTGTTTTTCAGAGAATAAGAGGAAAAGACAGATCCATATCATCTCCTAGTTCTCCTGTCCACAATCACAGACGGACAATATCATCTCCACATGACCTACATTCTGATCACCCACCACCAGGCAACTATGACATCACAGACAAGAAAGAGAAAGCAGCAACTATACCTCGGACACAGATGGAGGCTGAGGAGGATGCACAGTTATTTAAACCAACTGGAATTCTCAAACCTCCATCAACTTCGTCACTTTATGATAATATAGGAGGAAATGTACAGATGAGGAAATCATCTGGTAATGACACTCGTTTGGCAGTCAACAGGAAATCCATGCCTGCTCCAGCGTCCTCTCATGTCTCATTTGTTGAAGACCGGATATTGAATAACACTCGACCAGCATCTGCTATCAATTTTGCACAACAATATTTTGAAGACGCCTCAGCTAGATCCTCTTCTGTGACCTTCCGTTCGGACACAAAATCTAATAACAAACGATCAACCAGAAATGTGGAAAACATTCAGATGGAGACGGCTTTTGTTGGAGATATATCTGTGGAAGATTTACCTAAAGAACATATTGACAGAATACGAGTGCTGGCACCAAAGCCAATCAAAGCTCTGAGTCCTCCTCAACGGAAATCATCGTCATCATCCCCAGAGTGGCCATCCCCTCCAGAGCCACTTACACCATTAACCCCTCTTAATCCTGAAGTAAATGTTGATTTTGATAGTGATGTGCTGCGCCGCATGTTGCAGTCACTTCCTGTTTCTCCAGAAGACACAAATGGACTCAGTCATACAGACAGTGAAAACAATCTTGCACAACAAAGTGAAAATACTCAGAATAAAGGAAAAAGTCAAAATGGCAACAGTATTGCAACAGGAGGCTTACATAAGGCCAATGGACAAAGTTCAGCTTTTGTTACAGCGGAAACAAGCTCGGCTTTTGTCACGGCAGAAACAAGTAAATCAAAACAGACCAAATTAGTGGAATACGAATTAAGGTTACGTGATCAGTGTGCCAGACAAAGTTATACACGCGACAGTTACCCGGACAGCGGAATCGGTGGAATGGCTGGGGACAATACAACTGTGTCAGAGGAAAGCATAAAAAATAGACCTCAAGGTAAGGTTTTTTAATTGCATACTGAAACAAACAAACTATGAACTATGATTTGTCTGGTATTAGTACAGTGTGTTAAATTAAAACAAAAAAAAGAGTGTAGACCAGTAATGATTGCATAATCTTCCAACTGTATGTTGTTATGCCTGTCCTGACGCACTCTAACCTCCCCATTTCCTATGTGTTGATATACATGTCCTGGCACACTCTGACCTTCCCCCACTGTGATGTTATGCCTGTCCTGGTACACTCTGACCTTCCCCCACTGTGATGTTATGCCTGTCATGGCACACTCTGACCTTCCACCGCAGTGATGTTATGCCTGTCTTGGCACACTCTGACCTTCCCTGGCTGTGATGTTATGCCTGTCCTGGTACACTCTGACCTTCCCCCGCTGTGTTGTTATGCCTGTCCTGGCACACTTTGACCTTCCCCGGCTGTGTTTTTATGCATGTCTGGCACACTCTGACCTTCCCCCGCTGTGATGTTATGCCTGTCCTGGTACACTCTGACCTTCCCCCACTGGGATGTTATGCCTGTCCTGGCACACTCTGACTTTCCCCCGCTGTGATGTTATGCCCGTCCTGCCACCTTAAACCTTCGCCAGCTGTGATGTTATGCCTGTCCTGGCACACTCTGACCTTCCCCGGCTGTGATGTTATGCCTGTCCTGCCATTCTCTAAACTTCCTCCGCTGTGATGTTATGCCCGTCCTGCCACCCTAAACCTTCTCCGGCTGTGATGTTATGCCTGTCCTGGTACACTCTGACCTTCCCCGGCTGTGTTGTTATGCCTGTCCTGGCACACTCTGACCTTCCCCAGCTGTGTTTTTATGCCTGTCTGGCAAACTCTGACCTTCCCCTGCTGGGATGTTATGCCTGTCCTGGCACACTCTGACCTTCCCCCGCTGTGATGTTATGCCCGTCCTGCCACCTTAAACCTTCGCCGGCTGTGATGTTGTGCCTGTCCTGGCACACTGACCTTCCCCCGCTGTGTTGTTATGCCTGTCCTGGCACACTCTGACCTTCCCCCGCTGTGATGTTATGCCCGCCCTGCCACCTTAAACCTTCACCGGCTGTGATGTTATGCCTGTCCTGGCACACTCAGACCTTCCCCCGCTGTGATGTTATGCCTGTCCTGCCACTCTCTGAACTTCCCCCGCTGTGATGTTATGCCCGTCCTGCCACCCTTAACCTTCGCCGGCTGTGATGTTATGCCTGTCCTGGTACACTCTGACCTTCCCCTGCTGTGTTGTTATGCCTGTCCTGGTACACTCTGACCTTCCCCTGCTGTGATGTTATGCCTGTCCTGGTACACTCTGACCTTCCCCCGCTGTGATGTTATGCCTGTCCTGGTACACTCTGACCTTCCCCCTCTGTGATGTTATGCCTGTTCTGGTACACTCTGACCTTCCCCCACTGTGATGTTATGCCTGTCCTGGTACACTCTGACCTTCCCCCACTGTGATGTTATGCCTGTCCTGGTACACTCTGACCTTCCCCCGCTGTGATGTTATGCCTGTCTTGGCACACTCTGACCTTCCCTGGCTGTGATGTTATGCCTGTCCTGGTACACTTTGACCTTCCCCCGCTGTGTTGTTATTCCTGTCCTGGCACACTCGGACCTTCCCCGGCTGTGATGTTATGCCTGTCTTGGCACACTCTGATCTTACCCCGCTGTGATGTTATGCCTGTCTTGGCACACTCTGACCTTCCCCCGCTGTGATGTTATGCCTGTCCTGGTACACTCTGACCTTTCACCGCTGTGTTGTTATGCCTGTCATGGCACACTCTGACCTTCCACCGCTGCGATGTTATGCCTGTCCTGGCACACTCTGACCTTCACCGGCTGTGATGTTATGCCTGTCCTGGCACACTCTGACCTTCCCCGGCTGTGATGTTATGCCTGTCCTGGCACACTCTGACCTTCCCCTGCTTTGATGTTATGCCTGTCCTGGCACACTCTGACCTTCTGCGGCTGTGATGTTATGCCTGTCCTGGCACACTCTGACCTTCCCTTGCTGTGTTGCCATGCCTGTCCTGGTACACTCTGACCTTCCCCGGCTGTGATGTTATGCCTGTCTTGGCACACTCTGACCTTCCCCGGCTGTGATGTTATGCCTGTCTTGGCACACTCTGACCTTCTCCTGCTTTGTTGTTATTCCTGTCCTGGCACACTCTGACCTTCCCCCGCTGTGATGTTATGCCTGTCCTGGCACACTCTTACCTTCCACCGCTGTGATGTTATGCCTGTCCTGGCACACTCTGACCTTCCCCTGCTGTGATGTTATGCCTCTCCTGGCACACTCTGACCTTCACCGGCTGTGATGTTATGCCTGTCCTGGCACACTCTGGCCTTCCCCCGCTGTGTTGTTATGCCTGTCTTGGCACACTCTGAACTTCCCCCGCTGTGAAGTTGTGCTTGTCATGGCACACTCTGACCTTCTCCCGCTGTGATGTTATGCCTGTCCTGGTACACTCTGACCTTCCCCCTCTGTGATGTTATGCCTGTCTTGGCACACTCTGACCTTCCCCGGCTGTGTTGTTATGCCTGTCATGGCACACTCTGACCTTCCCCGGCTGTGATGTTATGCCTGTCCTGGCACACTCTGACCTTCCCCCGCTGTGATGTTATGCCTGTCCTGCCACTCTCTGAACTTCCCACGCTGTGATGTTATGCCTGTCCTGGCACACTCTGACCTTCCCCCGCTGTGATGTTATGCCTGTCCTGGCACACTCTGACCTTCCCCCGCTGTGATGTTATGCCTGTCCTGCCACTCTCTGAACTTCCCCCGCTGTGATGTTATGCCTGTCCTGGTACACTCTTACCTTCCTCGGCTGTGATGTTATGCCTGTCCTGGCACACTCTGACCTTCCCCCGCTGTGTTGTTATGCCTGTCTTGGCACACTCTGACCTTCCCCGGCTGTGATGTTATGCCTGTCCTGGCACACTCTGACCTTCCCCGGCTGTGTTGTTATGCCTGTCCTCGCACACTCTGACCTTCCCCCGCTGTGATGTTATGCCTGTCCTGCCACCCTCTGACCTTCTACTGTTTTTTGTATAATGCCTGTTAGGACACCCTCCTAAGTGTTAGGGGGACAGTTTCAATTATAGACAGTGTCTTTATACATTTTTGTTTAAAATGCTTTCAAAAGGCTCTATTTATTTGTTGTTGTTCAGATTATAAACCATTAAAAAACTATTTTTAAAAAAATGTACCCCATGCAGAAATTTTATGTGAAGTAATAGAAATACACACATAAATATTATAAATAATGTATTGATTGACAAATGAAGCTATAAAAATGTAAATAATCAGCTCTTTGATCTAATTTAGAACAAGTATGCATATTGTTATATATCATAAAAAAATGTAATTTAATCATAAAAGTTAAGATGATAACAAAGAAGATCACAAAAGGCAATAGTCTATTGTCATGACTTGTATGTCATTATGACACAATGGATCTCCATTGTTGTTGTAATTAGCTGTAAAAATAAGCTTGTTAAGACAAACAATTTTAATGGCAGGTTTTTCACCTTAGGGATTTAGACATTGTGAGCTTTAAACAAAACTTTTAACTTTGTTTTAGAACAAAATCTATATTTGGTTTTATCATGTTTAAAAAGAAATCAGGAATTTAAGGTTGGCAAATTATTTGTAGCAATGTTTTACATCGTATGTAGTTCTTCATGAAAAATATCAATAAAATCTTTAAGGTGGGCTGAAAAAGTTTTTTTTAAAGGGAGATAATTTCAAAAAATTAAATCGCTAAATAAATTTTCGAGTAATTTGTATAATATACTGCACTTAAACTTTACTGACAAACAAAATAGAACCTACAGATTTATTTTAGAAGTTCTTTGGAAATTTTTTAATTATTTTATTCCATTTTAACAACTAGTGATAGAAATTGATTTTTATCAAATATATTACTTATTGATGTTCATTTATTGGGTCACCTTACTCCATGAAAAAAGTTATTAGTAAAATCCCTAGGCACAACAACATCATTTTTGTTGTTGATAAAATCAGCAAGCACATTTTATTGTCAATATTTTGACATCAACTTTTTCTAAAGAAATCCTATAAATTGATTTTTCTCATAAATTACCATATATTGTAAATATTTACAATAGCCATCGATCAGATTTCTGACCACAAAAGAAGATTGTGAAATTGATGTTTTATAAGGGTCGTTTGTCAAGATCAGCCAGTATGATTAAAAAAGAAAAAGGGAGATAATTTAAGGCTTTTTCAACCAATGAGTGCATGTACTGCTATCACTGGAATTAATTTAAAGATTTCCAGGGTTTGAAAACTTGAATTATTGGTAAAGTAAAATTTAAATTATGCACGCACACACACACACAATAGAAATTGTAATATTTTTAGAATTTATTAGAAAATGATCATTTTAATAATCCACTTCAAATTTTATCAATCATTAGATGTTATGCTGTCACCTCTAATAATACAGGTGCTGTGTTACACATGGACCAACTGTACTTTGTGAGGAATTTATTGGTGTTTTTTATTGATCACAGTAAGTGTGATGTCACACTATGACGTCTGATTGATCACAGTAAGTGTGATGTCACACTAACTATGACGTCTGATTGATCACAGCAAGTGTGATGTCACACTAACTATGACATCTGATTGATCACAGTAAGTGTGATGTCACACTAACTATGACGTCTGATTGATCACAGTAAGTGTGATGTCACACTAACTATGACATCTGATTGATCACAGTAAGTGTGATGTCACACTAACTGACATCTGATTGATCACAGTAAGTGTGATGTCACACTAACTATGACATCTGATTGATCACAGTAAGTGTGATGTCACACTAACTATGACATCTGATTGATCACAGTAAGTGTGATGTCACACTAACTATGACATCTGATTGATCACAGTAAGTGTGATGTCACACTAACTGACATCTGATTGATCACAGTAAATGTGATGTCACACTAACTATGACATCTGATTGATCACAGTAAGTGTGATGTCACACTAACTGACATCTGATTGATCACAGTAAGTGTGATGTCACACTAACTATGACATCTGATTGATCACAGTAAGTGTGATGTCACACTAACTGACATCTGATTGATCACAGTAAGTGTGATGTCACACTAACTATGACATCTGATTGATCACAGTAAGTGTGATGTCACACTAACTGACATCTGATTGATCACAGTAAGTGTGATGTCACACTAACTATGACATCTGATTGATCACAGTAAGTGTGATGTCACACTAACTATTACATCTGATTGATCACAGTAAGTGTGATGTCACACTAACTGACATCTGATTGATCACAGTAAGTGTGATGTCACACTAACTATGACATCTGATTGATCACAGTAAGTGTGATGTCACACTAACTATTACATCTGATTGATCACAGTAAGTGTGATGTCACACTAACTGACATCTGATTGATCATAGTAAGTGTGATGTCACACTAACTGACGTCTGATTGATCACAGTAAGTGTGATGTCACACTAACTATGACGTCTGATTGATCACAGTAAGTGTGATGTCACACTAACTGACGTCTGATTGATCACAGTAAGTGTGATGTCACACTAACTATGACATCTGAATGATCACAGTAAGTGTGATGTCAGTGTAAGTGTAAGTGTAAGTGTGGTGTTTTATAAACTATGATGTCTGATTGGTCACAGTAAGAGTGATGTCACGTTAAATATGATGTCTGCTTTGTCACGGTAAGATATCACATTAACTATGGTGTCTGATTTAATTGTCACAGTAAGATGTCAACTCTATTTTCTGGTATCACAGCAGAATGGTGACCTTGTTACTGTCAGTCAGATTCATCATTGATGTAAATTTTTTAATGATCTTTTAATATTTTCAACCATTAACTCATATGTCTTAAAACTGTGAGGAAATAAAATGTTAATTTAACAAAAATTGACATGTTATAATATAAAGATGAACAGCCAGCTCATCATTGAGCAGAGTTTTAGAAATCATTACTGGTCCAAAGTAAAAATCCAAAACAGGTTCACCTGACTTTTAGTGACTTACTGACTTTTCTGGTTGCTGGTCCAATACATTATAGACATTTTTAAGTTCAGTGTTATGATATTCTCTGGAGAATCTTTAGTGTTGTCCATTAACTATTGGGATTGTCAAATCTCAATCATAAATAAATTAAGGAAAGTTTTTATTAAAAAATACTTTATCAGTTTGTAAATTTTGGACACAGCCAGGCAGTAAATAGTGCCATAAATGAATGGTATTAATAATGCCTCAATATTACATAATTCATATTTTTAAATGGGGATGACAGTAGCAAGCAGGGCTGGTCAGTTGATGTCATAGATGACATTTTTATACATTTTAAAATGAGATGTTGTTAACACTCTCAGGTGAAATCTGCAGGTGCTTGAAATTAATTAGTATTAGTATACTACAGTTGATTACTTATTGACACCTCATGTAAGTTTCATGACTTAGATGCAAGCAGAAAGAGAATGCACCATTGTTTCAAATACAATCCAGTAAATAGAAATAAAACCTGAATTTTTGGTCATCATTATTTCTCATATATTTCTCTGATTTCTGGCAGCTAGATGGTAAACAGTTTGTAAGTTTCAGGCACTACCATGCAGTGAGTAGTTAAATAAACAAATAGTAATAAATATCAGAATAACACACAAATCATAAATGACAACTAAAACTATGAGCAGGTTGATGACATTATTTATTTTGAATTGAGATGTTATAACACTCGGTGGTGATATCTAGTACAGCAGGTGCTTGGTATTAATTGTAATTAGTATATACTGTAATAGTTACTAACTGGCCCAGTGGTTGTGGTAGTTAGTCCTCTACTATTACATGTCTGTTAACACTCTGTTTGCAAGGTCAAACCTGACTTTGGGGACAGGTCAGTGCAAGACTGTAAACTCAATTGATGAGGATTGCCAGTTTTCATAACAAGGTATTTTGTTTTCGCCAATTACTGTCTTCTTCTCCCAATACAGACTGGGTGTCAGGATATTGCTGAAAGGGGCATTAAACCCCATTTAAAAATGTATGTACAGTGTGTACTAACAGTATACCATATTTAAAAGTAGAAAGAGAATATCTTATATATACATGTGATATATATACATTCAGCATTTGTTCAAACCTTTGGTTAGCTGTACTTACTGGTCACAGTGTTCTCATCAGGTATTATAGCTTCTTCCCAAATATAAACTAGACATCATGCTACAGTTGCAAAAATCATGCTACAGTTGCAAAAGCTGATCAAAATGGTAAAAAAAACAATGTCTACTAGGTACTATAAACGACTTTAAAGTAAAAATGACAATAAGTTGACACATGGACATTATATTGTCATCATACATCTTCCCTGTACCTGACTTCAGAGGGAGGGGGGGGGGGTACTATTTTCACAGCTTGTGCTATGTGGAATTTGTACTGGTTAGAGAGTAGTTCTTGCTATTTAAATGACAAGCAATTCTTGTAGTTTTGCTGATTGTGCCATTATTTTCAAATTAAACTGAAAGTATTATAGATTTCTTCTATCAAAAAAAAAGTTACACTTATCATTTTTAAAATGACAATTTTTCACAAAAATTGTCAAACGATAGGGTGCGAGAATTGCTTGCTGCCTAGAAGTACTTCATGACAAGGAAATATGTTTATTCGTATTTATTATCATCATGAAGCTATGTCAACAGCTTGGGATAAATAAAAAATGACACAATATGCCAACAAACAATTCAACATAGTACAATCTTCCAATCTTACAATCAATGAGCCAGACACATGCTGTATACACTTGTTAATTACCTGAGTAGGTAATTATATATCTACCTGTATAGGTAATTAATGTAAGCTCATACCTTGTAAATTGCATAACATAGATAGGTAGATTAAAATCTCCAGTTTAAAGTCCCTTGTCAAGATAGAGATAAAAGAAATGCTGGATAACATAGAAAATTCAAAGGAAACATTATAAGTGTTAATTGTAATTTTCAGTGCAGTCGGTACAAGTATTGCAATATTGATTGTAAATAACAGTTTAATTTCCAAAACAAACTTTCGATTTGATTTTGATAAAGAAAGGCTATTTATAATATACTAGTAGACGTTTTGGTTCATTGGAAACAGTCTGTGCTAATCAACACTGCTTATTGTTTAATACTGTCGACTTTGAAATATTTTAATGAGGGAAAACAGGCATGTTATTAAACAATTGTGAGAAAGACAATTTCAAGTTTTTCCCAATAGACTGGAAGAGGAAACGAAGTCTCCAATTGAAATTATCAATTGAAATATTAGTGGTCACTGGGGAAATTTACAACTAACAAAACTTATTTTGGTGTACTTTTGGATTAATTCTAGTGATTAACGATTCCAAATTAATTCTCTCCAAATGTACACTGTACAATTTAAAGACAACAAGTTGTAATTGATTCAAAGATATTATTGTGTTGATCAAAGCCTTCAGAGCTGTACAGACTTAGAACTAGCAAAGGTTTAAAAGGATTATAAACCTGGAGATAATGGTATCAGAGCTGAGGTGTAAAAGTTATCTGTGATTTACCAGATGTTGATCCAGAGATAACTGGATGTTTTTTGTTAAGATTTTGGTATCAGATTAACTGGTTCTCTGTTATGGTTTATGACTGTGTAGAGCAAGCTCATTAACTGGACCATTTGGAACCTGTCAAGCTTTGATGTTTACATGTTGTTTCCTGTTGTGATGGCAATAAAGTTAGGATAAAATGACCATTGGTCAATTAAGCCATCACTAAAGCTTAAACCAAACATATTGAGATATATTATTACTATTGTTGTTGTCCAATTATAGGTTTTTATAAAATTGTATAAATTCAATCGAAAGTAGAATTTAAATTTATTGAAAAACGTGGAGTTCAGCGTTGAATTAAAGGAAATCATAATATAAATAGCACTTAATTAGGACACATCATTAACTGGAAACAGAGTCCACTAATTATTGGAAATCATTAAATAGTATTTTATTGACAGAATTTGTATAAATATCAAGAAGAAGAGATTAAGAAGTGACCAGTACTAATACACATATATTTACTGACTGTACACTTTAAGTCACTGTTTGTTGATATTAACTTCCTATCTATAAAGCAGGTGTCTTTCCCTCTGATATTTTTCAAGACTTTATTTAAAGGAATTTAAGTGGACATGAAATTGATTGAAAGTAAATCATGATGTGTTATAATTTTGATATGGAGTGACCCCCCTGGGGGGACAGATGTCTTAGAAGTGATTGGTCAGTTTGATTAAGTTCAGGATTATCTTTAATTAAACTTGACAAATTGGATTACTTAGGCTGTGATGAATCAGTACAAAGTTGGATGATTTTGACAGATCTGTTAAGAGATTGCTATATCTTGTTTCTTTCTGAATGAACTTGTGTGGATATTTATTGTAAGAGGGCATAATATTGATACTTTTGTAAACAAATTTGCGGAGCACAAAACATTGGATATTTTGTGTGAAATTTGAGGAGCAAAACATATTAATATTTTGGAAGAAATCTGAGGAGTTAAAAAAATTGATACTTCGTGAGAAATTTAAAGAGTACAAAATATTATTATTCTTGGAAAAAACTCTGATGGACACAAATTTTGATACTTTAGGAAGAAATCTGATGAGCACAAAATATTTTTTAAGAAATCCGATGTGTTCAAAATATTGATATCCAGGAAAACTTGCAAAATAGCGTCTGACATCTGATGTCACACATTACCATTATAATGGACCATTAGGATCACAAAAGGTCACAGATGACTTTTTAATGGATAAATCTTTATAGTGCTTCTACTGTAACAAAAAATGTGGGAAAATGTATTGTTATTGTTGTTAGCAGTATAACTTCTCGCTATTGTTGACAATAACAAAGGACCTTTCAAGCAGTTGTTAATATTTTCGACAAAGGTAGGAATTTTAGAAGATCTAGACATTGGAATTGTGACAGTCATTTGTTTTTTTTTGGTTTTATTTTCTTCCTGATAAGGGTTGGTCAATTTTTTATCTTTGGCGTCTGCCTCTCAGGAAGGTCAACTTGTCATACTATTTCCAGACCTTTTCTAGTGGACCTGTTATCCACTTGACATGCAGTAAATAGATAAAATTGTACTAAAATCTGATTAAGGAAAAGTTTAGGAAAGAATAACAATTGGACTATGTTACTGTGCCACTGGAGTATGCTTATGGCTGGGCGACAGTTTGTAATCAAACGTTGATAAAGGGCTATTTAAACTTATGGCCTTAAGCCTTGTCCTGTGGATTTAAACAGCACTTGAAAATTGACTTTATATCATTTTATAAATTAACATGAGTGTGATAAAAGATAGAAAATTGTAGTCCTGAGCAGTGTGGGTCGGACCTGCACTTTGTTCAAACATCATTATTATCGTTGTGTGGAGGATATCACTTGCATTGAACATTTTATGATTAATTGAGAGACTTTTTGTAAAAGTTGGATTTAAATACAGACCAGAGTGTTAAGATATCTGACTTTTGTGAATAACTATATGGAAGAAATGAAAACAATCTGAGTGTCGCCATGAACTCAGTATGAAACTGAAGGATTTCGAAAGAATAAGCCGATTATAGGAAAGTGTTTGTTATGACAGAGTAATTGGAGAAAATTATCCAATTTATGAATTTTATTCAGGTTTTACATCCTAATTGATCAACTGTTCGTTTTGGTGTGTGTTATCTGATTGCATTTGAAAGAACAGAAACAATATTGTTAAATAGCACAGATAGATCTGAAACAGTTAGTAAAGCTTTACTGTTAATTAGGTGATTTGAAGGGAAAACTGTTAAAACATTGGACTCTGGGGGATAATTTCAGATTATATGTTGAGAGCAGTAAAGATGAACATTGTGTTTTAGTATTATTACCATGGATATTATTGGTATGATCATGAGGAGATCTGCTTCAGCACGTGGTAAGTCATATCCTTAGAGAGAAATAATAATTATAGACAGGGATTTTTAATTTAAAAACTACCAGTTTTTGTGTGAAAGTAATGTCACTTTTTTACATAATATACTGATTAAGTGTGAAATAACAAGTTTTAACAAATGCTGGTTGTTTTTGTTTTATTTAATTATTAAGTTAGACATAGACCTATTTCTCTAAAAGAGTGAAACATCATGCATTGGCTATATTAAAAAGTACATATATTTTAGTAAATTTCAGCATTCTGATGTACACTGTACAACAACTATCACCACCCTCTCCCTTTTCCCCCCAAATTAAAAAATACTTCTAGAAAATATTTTGTTGCAAAAGTAACAGTTGCACAAAACCTATCATCTATAAATACTTTATTGTAACATCAATCTAATTAAAATTAAATCTTTCACAAACTCCCCCCTTTTTGTTATTGTCATCACAATAAAAAAAAAAGGGGGGAGCTAGTATAAGATTTAATTTTAATTAGATGGTTGTAACATAATATTCTGTCTGATCTTAGTTGTGGTTTATAAAGTCCTGTTACTCTCACACCCAGTTGTAAATTTTTATAGATAAGTTGTGACATTTATAACATCCCAAACATTTTTCCCAGTTAAGTCATTTTTTCTAAGTTTTGTCATCTATTAATAATAATTAGGTTTTACTGTTATATAACAAATTCAGATTTCAATTTTGACTTTGTGGAGGAATGAAATTCCCTGTTTCCAAAGACAAAAAGAACTACCTAAATAGTAGATATTAACAAAAAATTTAAAAAAAAATTGGATATCTTACTCTGTGACAATAGCTTCTCCCCCCTCAGTCAGGTGAAATGTACTGGGGCTTCTCCCCCAATAAATTTATAGCTTTACAATGGCTGAATCTAATAAGAACAAGCAAAAATTATTCCAAGATGGCTGTCTTTCAGTTTTTCATACTGTGGATAAAAGTTTGTACAGAAACCATGAAATACAGTTGACCATGCTATAAGGAATTAAGGACTGTTTTTTCTGCATTGACTCATTAAGACATATAAAAGATTTCATACCTACTATATTTAGTCCCATTCAAGTCAATTGTCTAGTTGATCATGACCCTAATGTCTTAATATGTCTAGTCAGACATCTTGATAATTGGCATGTAATGAACTACAGAAACCTACATTTTTACCTGAAGAGGACTGTCAACAAATCATTTCTACCCACAATTGATTAATAATCACCAGGTGTAAAGCTACCTGTAACAACTTCTCACCTGTCTTTGTATACCTTTGATGTTGTCTAAGATGATTACCTTTAAACACCTAATATTTCCTTCTAGCCAAATTCATTTATATAACAAAGTTGACTTTTTGTGGTCAGATCCAACAGATTTAGTTTCATAGTCTAAATTGAATTGTGTTTATCGATAAACAATCATTGTATGAGTACTAATCATATGTAAACACTAGTTGTGTCATCAGTATATATAGTTTATGTAAGAAGAATAAAGAAAAGTTAGGTAATTTTGATTAACTATGCGAGAAATGATCTACTTTTGTTGTTTTTGTGCAGTAGCACTTGATGGTGTCTCAAGAAAATCTTTTTACTACAATTTCTTGTTTCCTTGTTTTTAATATTTTAAATATGTTTAAAAAGTTTAAACTTAGTTACAGTGAAACCTGTATAATCAGAACACCTGTAAGCAGTTTGTTCTGAGAAGACAGGTGTTTCATTTAAAAAGGTGGAAATAAAAAGTCAGTCAAGATTAAATGGGCTAACTGACTGATTTTTAGTGATGAAATTTTTTTTTTAAATTGAGTCTGATGTAACATTCCATATCAGGGGCCTCTGTGGCAAAGTGTATAAAGGGGCCTCTGTGGCAGAGTGGATAAGGTAGTTAAGTCATCTACTATTGATCACCTGCTACTCAACACTGAGGTTGCAGCTTCGAGCCTCACTGTGGGTAGGATGCGCTCAACTTCAATCTTAATTGACAAGGATTGCCAGTTTTCCTAAAGAAGATCTGGGGTTTTCTCTGGGTACATCGGCTTTCTCCTGCAATAAAAAACTGAAAACCATGATATACCTGCAAAATGGCTTAAAGTTGCTTTAAACCCTAATATAAACAAACAAAACATTCAGTATCCAACTGCATTTCAAGTTCACTGTTTACTGCAATTTCTAGTATTTCTCATACATACAAGGATTATTGCTAATTTTTCGTTCTGCAACCTGGCTGAAATTCTAATTAAATGTTTATCACATTCTAAATTTGTCCAAAATTTGTTGGTTTAGTTAAACAATTCAGAAAAATCTATCTGAAAACTACTAACCTTTCAGACAAAAGGGCAAATTCTAATGGCAGATAACTTTTACATTTTAATATGTGTATTTTATATGACACTTCTAAAAAATTAAGAAGATACAGGTAGCAACTGTGACTGGTCACTGGTCCTCTCAGAAAAAGTATCCACAATAGGGATACAGTTGTCTCAGTTTGATAGCAGTTGAATTTGTAGGATACCTTTGGATTTTATCAACCACCTGTTTAGCTGGTACCTGTACATTATCATATTATTTTTAATCACCACCAGATAGAGATGATGTTTGTCTGGAAAATGTCAGTTTTTTTATTAATGTCTTGTGTTGAAAAGTACAAATCCATAGATATATATGTAGCGTCAATGTTACAGACCAATTACATTCTAACCCTTATGTATTTGATACTTCTTAATCTGAACGAGGAATTCAAATCAAAGAGGAGACAATTAGAAATAAAAATTGAAAACCCAAAGCTGAAATATATACCAGTACTTTTTAATTTGACTTTATAATGAAACAGTTGTCTTAAGAAGGCCAAACACCTGCCTGAAAAAAACATAAAGAATTAAAACAAGCACCTGCTTAGAAAAAAAGCAGTAACACAGCAGAAGTACCTTTATCTGTTTGTGATACTTGTATACAGGGTTAAAAGAAGATCCTGGGAACTGTGTTGTTGAAAGATAGTTAGGAGTATCAAATGTTGTACCTGATGTTTGTGCCAAATCTAACTGCATGTTTGGGTCATAGGAAATTCTCCAGTTACGGTATGTCTCTGAAATTCTCCAGTTATTTCCCTTGTAGTTTTATTTTTATTTCTACTAATTTCTTCGCTATTCTTCTTTTAATTAAAGTCTTTTACTTCAAAAGTACTCCATTCAGATTGTCCCCTTATGGACATTTCTTATGTTTAGAATATATTTGCAAAATCTTTCAAGGGACTCGGTGGCCGAGTGGTTAAGGTAGTTCGTCTACTATTGATCACACTGTCTGTAAACACTGCATGAGGTTGTGGGTTCGAGTCTCACCAGGGGCAAGTTGCACTTGACTCCAATCTTAATTGACAAGGATTGCCAGTTTTCCTACCGAAGGTCAGTGGTTCTCTCCGGGTACTCCGGCCTCCTCCTCTAATATAAACTGGATGCCATGATATAACTGAAAATTGCTGAAGGTGGCGTTAAACATCATTCAAACAAACAAAATCTTTTATCAATCAATCAATCATTGATGCATGCAGATTTTCTTATTGCATATATATGATTGTTCTGCTGTAATATAACTGTACCTTTAGTTATGTCAAACATCTAAATAAGGAATTTGGGGAACCAAAGATTCTGAAGAGTTATTATCCAGATACCATCACACCCAAGAACTAGTCATGACAGTATAGTGTTATTTTAACCCACTGCTAAAACCAATTCAACATTTATTTGTGTTGTATTATGTCAAAATTCTGTTGTTTGCATATTTAACATTTTTGTACTTATATTTTGGCACCAAAAACAATTTTAAAATATTTACAACTATTTAACATATTTATCAGTACATGTAGTAGTATTAAAAAATAAAGAATCCTAATTTTATGTTTTGATCTTCAATGAAAGACAGATTTTATGTCTACTGGCTGCTGTATAGTCTGAATTGAGTAGAATAATTGATCATTTGAAATATGTTAAAAATAAGTCCTGCATTAGTACAATGAAATCTGTCTGGTCTTCATTTTGAATTTTTTAGGTGTCTACGATTAGTGTCACATACATATTATTGACCCTGTTATATAGGTTCACTTGGGTTGTTCATTCTACAAAACTAAGGTTGGGATTTTGCGAGAGGTGCTTGACTCCAAATTACTTGACAAGGATTGCCCATTTTTTCCCCAAACAGTCAGATGATTTTGCCTGGTATTCCTGCATCCTCTTCCAAATTAAATATGACTTGGGGAAGTTTGTAATCTCCTACACCAATGCCCAAGATTGGTAAGATGAGGGGATTTAAATACATGTATCATGCAGGGGGTTCTCTGGGTGCAGGTCAACTCGTACCTCGACCAACTCGTACCCCACCAACTCGTACCTCTACCAACTCGTACCTTTGCATTTAATATAGTAAATTTAGAATGTTCTTAATAAAAATATATATTGTATATTAGATAACAAATATTTTAAAATATTCGACTTTTTACAAATATTTTGCAGTTTGCGAACATTAAAGTTTACGCTTTTTCAACAATTAATTACAAAGAAAGGGATCCAATTATTATTTTTAATTGTCCTTTAACGCTTATTTTTCTTGTGCATGTAGTTAATAATTTCAAGTTTTTATTCAAGCTTGAGATTTTTTTCAAGTTCTCTTAAAATCAAAGATATACACTTTCGTTGTTTAAAATTTAAAATTTAAAATTGTATTTTTTGTTTTGACTATTTTATTAATATTGCATTAAAACAAAAACACTATATTTTATAGAAAATGCGGAGGTGTATTGCGTAAAAAGAATAGAAAATAATTTTATTTTTACCTTTACACGTGTAAACACCATAAATTAATTATCACAAGTGCGTGCCACTAATCCTGTAAACATGTATTAACTTGCATTATCGAAAAAAGGAATAGATCTTTAAAAAAAATAGATGTGAAATTTTTAAATTTTTCCCAATAATGTTTTTTGATAATATTTAGTCAATTCAACATTTTAAATTTTTTGCCTAAGTAGTCTCTATTTTCGTCGAATGAGATCCGACGATGAGAAGAAGCCGTTTTACTTGTTATACTTCCAAAATTGCAAGAAGAAGGTACTCTTCTACCCACCAAACTGAAAATGATCACAGAATCTAAACTTAGTCGGCAGCAGAGATCCACTACCAAATACATGCAGGCAGAATTTTTCAAGTTGTGGGATTAATATTCTAGCGGCCAGCTCTCCGCCAGCCAATTTCTGCGGCAGTGTGGTCAGTTGAATGGACCATCACAAGACGCCTTTTTCTCGATTCCAAATGCTGAAAATTGTTTTATTGCTTTTTTATTCTTTTCATTTATTTTTGATGATGTCAACCACATCAAAAATGAGCTGGGATGAGTTATATCCTAATTTGAATTGCAAAAAAGAAGAAATACTCCTTTTTTTCACTCTTTTAGTGCATATGTCCAAAGCCTCCATTATAATCAAAGACACATTGTACAACATGCATGGAATGAATATCTTAAAAATGTGCAAACTGAAACTAATCTGGGAACTGACTTTATTGGATTCTGTGTGAAGACATACTGAAATCTATTTTTGGTTATGCTTTCTTTTAATTTTTTCCTACAGAGCTGATGAGGCATCAAGTTACCCTTTTATATATCATGTTTTATCATTAAATGCCTTGGATTAATAGATGTTGCCTTTTATGTATCATTAAATCCTAACTTTACACAGTTGGTTTTTCCATGGGGCAAATTGATTTTTAATTTGGGTAGATTGATTCGTGTTCAGTTTCGTGCATTGATGAAGTTTGCAGAAATGACAGAGAAGTCAGTGTAATAATTGTGTCATATTCAGTTTTCTGTGTGGGGGAATTTTGCTGAAATGAGAAGTCATTTGTGTTAAGTTTTGTGCATAGTGAGACAACTTAAGAATAATTGTTACTGAATTTTTATAATTAACCAGGGAAACAACTCTCTATATCTGAATTCTGCTGGAAAATGACGATTTTCTGACTTAAATGAAGAAAATCTTATGAAACAGAAGTAAGGTCTGGAAACACTGTATTTCTGAATATCCTTATGAACTATTATATCAGTTGGAGGACTAGTGTTTAAGATATGAACATGGGGATTTTAAAATACAGGTAAATTTCTGTGGTATTTATTAACCGTATAAATATACATTGTTTATCAATAACAAATGTACATTGTATGAAAATAAAATTTTTTTTGACTAGCTTAAAAAACATAAAGAAATGTAGGCAGTTCCAGGCTGTTTGTCTCCTCCAGTGAGTGTGAAATCAATTTTATAATTCCCGACAAAGAACTTATTATTTTTATATGCAGCCAGTGAAAGTTTTGGGGACATAGATTTTTGGTCGGTTCCTCTGTTGTCTGTTCATTTGTTTGTCTGTCTCTCTGTCCCACATTTTTAGTCTGTTTATCTGTTCATTTTGTTTGTCTTTCTCTCTGTCACACCTCAGGTTTACTTTTGTATTGAAGCTTTTTTTAATGAAGATGACTTCACAAAATTCTGTAGGGCTGTGCCGAATATTAACATATTTGAGTGGACCTAGAAAACGATGGTTGTTTACCAAGATACAAATGTATGCCACACAGGACACCAGTGTCACAGAGACACAGTTTTTTGTTAACTTTTCAACTGCAAAGTTGTTAATACATGTAATAAAATTTGTCTATACCTACTGAAAACTACAGAATGAAAGCATCACATACTTTGAACACAGACCAGGAACAGGTAAGCATAAATGAGCTATTACATTGCATTTACTTGTTCATCGCTGTTCACTAATTATGTGAATTCAGTACCAGGTCATTCATTTCAAAATGAATAAAGCAAAAATGTATTCCAATGCCTTAATGGTAATAAAGATATGCACATGTCTGTTTAGTAATAGAATTATACCTTGTTTTACTTGAAGTTCATACATTCTCTGGCAACAAGAATGATCATTTTATAACTTTCATCAGATATAATTTTTTTTTTCATGAACTTGTTTTTTGTTCCCATTAAGAACATTCTGACAACTGTTTTATTTTATTACACCACAACATAAAAACACAGATAATAAACTACTAGCTGAAAAATGTCAGGAAAAACAAAAGGAACCATTTAGTAAATAACGGAGAAAATGAAATTTCCTATAGTACATGTGGAATGGATATTAATTTTATGATTAACAGAAACAAGGTGGAAAGTGTTATTTAATTGGCCAGACTTTGTTCTGTTTCATTTGATGATGAAATTTTCCTTTCTATGCAAATTTTGCAAAAATCATTTACCATTCAAACCAAATATTACAGTATTTTGAGGACTTAACAGTCACACCCAGGTATAAGATTCATGCATGTGGCCATTTTTATGATAACTGATAAATGATTTAATTCACATATTAATACACCAGTGTATTGGTCAACATTGTCTACACACAGCATTAATATATCTATTTGTCCACTATAAAGACTCCAACTTTAATTGAAAAGAATTGTGTCAGTTTTCCAGCTGGACTTCTGGGGTTTTACACCTCCAATAAAAACTGGATTCCATGATTCAGCTGAAAAATTGCAGAAAGTGGCATTAAACCTGTCGAACAAACAAGTCCTTGAAAGGAGTACCATAGTAGTTATTAAAGGAAAATAAAAGATATAAGTATATTTGTAATGTTTATGTTTCACACTACAAGTAATGATTTGTTCATGGTGAAGTTTTAAGCAGATAATGTTATTGGCTACTTAAGATATAAACTGTTTACACGGTAGTTTATTATCTGTGTTTTGATGATGTGTGAACTGTTTCTGATGAGGTAGCTGGTACAATCAATAGATAGGCTGATGAAGTTTTGTCAATTGGTCGTGTCTGGTCAATTTAGTACAGAGATTGACAATTTTTGTCCTGAAAACAATTACTGGATTGCAGAGTTCTTTTATTGAGCCAATTTCATTTCATTCAATTACAATACGGCCTGGTGTATATAAAGGGGAGATAAACCACACACAAATCCCACAATTTAATTATATAAAGAGGAGATAACCAAACATGTCTCACAATTTAATTATATAAAGGGGAGATAAACCACACACCGCAAATCTCACAATGTAGTTATATAAAGGGGAGATAAACCACACACCACAAATCTCACAATGTAGTTATATAAAGGGGAGATAAACCACACACCACAAATCTCACAATGTAGTTATATAAAGGGGAGATAAACCACACACCACAAATCCCACAATGTAGTTATATAAAGGGGAGATAAACCACACACCACAAATCTCACAATGAAGTTATATAAAGGGGAGATAAACCACACACCACAAATCTCACAATGTAGTTATATAAAGGGGAGATAAACCACACACCACAAATCTCACAATGTAGTTATATAAAGGGGAGATAAACCACACACCACAAATCTCACAATGTAGTTATATAAAGGGGAGATAAACCACACACCACAAATCTCACAATGTAGTTATATAAAGGGGAGATAAACAACACACCACAAATCTCACAATGTAGTTATATAAAGGGGAGATAAACAACACACTACAAATCTCACAATGTAGTTATATAAAGGGGAGATAAACCACACACCACAAATCTCACAATGTAGTTATATAAAGGGGAGATAAACCACACACCACAAATCTCACAATGTAGTTATATAAAGGGGAGATAAACCACACACCACAAATCTCACAATGTAGTTATATAAAGGGGAGATAAACAACACACCACAAATTTCACATTGTAGTTATATAAAGGGGAGATAAACAACACACTACAAATCTCACAATGTAGTTATATAAAGGGGAGATAAACAACACACTACAAATCTCACAATGTAGTTATATAAAGGGGAGATAAACCAAACAACTATATAAAGGGAGATTAACCACACACAAGTCTAACAATGTAATAATATAAAGGGGAGATAAACACACGTGTCACAATTTAATTACTCACTGACAGATAGAACAAAATTTCCCCAAAATTTAGGAAAACCAACAGAAATGAAGTTCATAATAATCAATGGAATACACTAGACACTAGTGTTATTGTGATTTCCACCAATTAAAGATATTTTTTCTGGAAGGTTATCCGAAATACATAAATTTGATGAATTTTTTGTTACATTTAGCATCTTACAGTGGTACTTTAAATACAAGATTTTTGAACCCTTACGCAGACCCAGGCAAAAAAACCAACAACTACCTGCAATATTAAATTTGAATCCCTTGACTGCTTTGGAAGTGTACAGTAAACATTTTAAAATTCAGTAGATCATTTCTGCTCTAATATCTGTGTTCTCAAACAAGCTTGTCAGTTCTGATCAAAACTATTTATTTTATCAGAGATTTGAGGTGTAATTGACTTGTGATACAAACATGTTGACAATTGAAGTGTTATAAATTGATTGTTTGCATTAATCAATAACTTGTCACAAGTCTTCATGCAGTATTGATCTCACTGTATCTGAGATGCTAATAGATTTATTTTCCACTTTAATGAAGTTTAAATTGCAAGTTATTAGATCCCTTGGGGGACTCAGTATTCATGATAATGTGTTTCTTTTTCGTATTTAGTTTGGTAAGTTAAGCTCATACAGGTTTTCATGCAGCCTTCAAGTTTTTTCTGCTTTAGCCCCTTTTGAATATTTTGTTTTATGATGTTGATATTGCATGTTTGGAAATGGCGTTTTCTCAGACTTTAACATTATATTTTACAGTACTATAATATTTTTGTTGAGTATTTTAGATATATGTTATTAAAATTAGAATTTCACCTATTTCACACTTATTTGAAGTAGGTACTTTCTGATTGGTTATTGGATCACATGATTCCTGATAAAAATACCTCTGCATGTAAGGAAGTTTGCTGTCATTTTGATTATTTAAAGACAATTAAGAAAAAAATTTAAAATCCTATCCAAAAAAGCCACTTCTTTTAAAAAATTAGAGCAATAAGGAACTCTTCATTGTGGTTATTTCCTGGTTTTTTTATGCAATTTTCCAATATGTTTTCATATCAACTTTTGCTTAATCACAATTATAGTAATTATAGCAACAAGATTCAAGGCTATGTTTTTCATTAAAATATTTAATGACCTCAGAAAAATATGTTGCCTTAATAATCATATGAAGCCGGATCTGTAATGTAGTCTAAATTGAAATTCATGTTAGTCTAGTAGTCTTATTATAACCCCTGCTCCCTATAGGGGATATACCCTGCCACACAATTTGGTGGGGTATTATGCTATGCCCTCTCTTTGGATATGAGTGTCCATCTGTTTGTCCTTGTCCCGGTGGTTTCCAGATAATAACTTAAAAACGTGTCAACAGATTTTGTTTAATCTTTGCACAGCTGTTATGTACTATAAAATGAAGATTTAGTTCAATTTTCAGCACGATCCAATTTGTAGTTTTGACTTGGGCCAATTAAAATTTTTGTTTGGTCAACGTGGAAGGGTATCATTTAATGTCTCATTAGATGCCCCATAATTGTTTGGCCTGTTGGTTAGTGTATGTTCAGCCATCCGTAACCATTTTTTGTCACATTTTTCTCAGCAATGATAAAAGGTACAATGCTAAAGGTTTGTCAGTAGCTTTGTATGATCATGATATACTGTGGGATTTGTTTTCAGACCTCTTTGAAGTTACAGAGCCGGGGTATCATCAAAGAGTATTGGCTCACAGTAATCTGATTCATTCTTTAACTTGCTTCCCCCTTTTTCTGTTGCTGCCATTTCCTCCTAAGCAAATGAAAGAGATAACTTTAATTATATTGTGTCCTATATGAAATACATTCAAACAACATTTTGTAAATGAATTAATTAAAAAGTGCCTTTACTATTTTGTAATTTTGGTACTTCGAAATCCATGATGGCTGCCAAAGTAGTACAAAGCAACTACTGTAGAACATATAGAAAATTAATTCTGACAACATCAAAATCTGCCGAAATTGAAAGATAACTGGGTTGTATTTGACATTAACAAGGTCTCAAATTTAGATTAACCAACAGCTTGTTACAAGAGCCAGTCAAACTAATATTTGCAATGGTCAATTCTTAGATTTACATCAGCAAACTATCAATTCAGTTTTTGATTATCTCCTATTCCAATGCTAGAACAGGAAAACATTATATTTTATAATATATCCCCGTCAAAATTTGAATGATTTTCAATCAAAAGCAATGATGGAACAATAAAGAATAAGCATTTTATGAATCAGTTTATCATATAGAAGTTGGTCAGTGTAGTACCAATGCACCACTGTTAATAAATGGAGCCTTTGGCTACAGCTGTCAAGCTATTAATATTTTACGATGTTGAAATAATATTTTAAAACCTGAAACATATTCCGGTAATGCCCTGTTACAACTACAGTCGTTGGACAGAAATGAGTTCCCAAATTGGCGTCCACCATTTTGGGAATTCATTTCTGACCAATGACTGTATTTTGAAATTTGCAATTGCAGCAGTTTCCATGTTCTGTTACCTAATTGACACAATCAAGGATGTAGGAATCTCACCTGATCTTATGATCGAACCTTTAGTTGATAACTGCAGATGACTTTATACATGCATGATTGACCATGCATTGAAATCAAAATCTGATGCATTTCTTGAGCAAAATCAATTATTTGCATTAGAATGAGGTTTAACTGGGTTTCAGTAAAATGACGCTTTAAGATTTAATGAAATATGCAACTGCACAAAATTAATTTAGGAAATTTGTCCTTTTAAATTTATTTTCTCATATAAAAAATTTTAAAATTATTGCGAAAACTTGCACCATATCTGATGCTGGTATGAAATTCATCCTTATAGAATTATATGTGTACCTTTTCATGAAATGCATTATCGTATTGAATTGACTAGCATGCATGCAAAGAATACATTAGTTGACAAGAAATATTATCTTGTGTAAACTTACCTTCCAATGCATTAAGTAAGGAAAAATCTACCCGTTTTATCAAATCGTTTCACATTAAAATTGCGCAAAATGTAAATTTTAATTTAAAATGAGCCAGATTCAAATTTAAACAGAACAAGCAGTTATTTTTGTTGTGTACAGGTATTTTTAAAAAATCAATAATTGAGGAAAAATCTGTCTTGGAATTCCCAATATTACACCAGCGAGCAGCATAATTAGTTTTTTGAGGATATTTAAATTTGGCAAATGACTAATGTATGTAATGTTTTGTTTAAATGTGCCAAATGACTAACATATGTTATTTTAGTTTAAATTATCTTAATTTAAAAACTTCATTTAAAAGGAACAAAGTTAATGATATATATTTACTTTAATGATAATATCAGATGTTTTGTTTTCGTTTGTCTGTTTGTCTTTGAAAACATAGAAGATAGATCTTGTCGTTTTGATACCTGTTCAGGTAGTGTTTCTGATACAGGTAAAAGAATACCTTTGAAGTTTTCTTTTAATATGGTAGCTTGAAGTTAAATTTAAAATGCTTGTACTTAAAGTAACATAATTTTTGGATTCATACTCCAATGATTTTCTTCAATTTGAAGTAGTTTTTATTTGCATTCTGATCATTTATGTAAAATATCTACCTGAAGTCATTCAACATACGGAGTTAATTTAAAATCAAACATTATGATTAAGGTAAGTTTGAAAACAATATATTTTAGTGTACTTATGTGTGCAGAGACAATTTTATTATTTGCCATCGTCTACTACTGATCACATGGTCTGTCAACACAGAGGTTGTGGATTCGAGTCTTGCTGCCTGCGGGTGTCTCGACTCCAATCTTATTTGACAAGGATTGTCAGGTTTCCTACTGCAGTTTGGGGGTTTTCTCCTGGTACACTGGCTTCCTCTCCCAATGGACGCCATGATATAGCTGAAAAATTGCTGAAAGTTTAGTTAAACATTATTCAAACAATCAATCAGTCAATTATTTCAGCATGTTTTTTATATTCTATAGGCATTGAAGTAGGGTCAACGAAAAGTGGTTCTTGTGGAACCAGTAGCCACGGCAGTAGTAGTAGTGGACGACACAGTGACCTCGTCAATCAGCTGAGTGAAGGATCGGACCTTAAGCAGTATTTCTCTCGAGAGGTTAGTTTAGCTATTGTCAACCTTTTTGGCGCTTGTTATAGGATTCCTAAACATAAGTTTCTATTTTATCTATTTATTACAAGCAGGCATTCCAACTGAGTGAGCTCGAGAGCTCCTCTAGTTCAGTCGAAATAGACTTGCTATATATATCCACTACCTGCTAGAGTGCAAATAGGCATCCTGTTAAAAATTTATTATGACCTGACAAATAAAAAAGACCCAAATAAGGAATCAGTTGGTTTCCCCATAATATGTATTTCCTCAATATAGTTGTAACCTTATTACAGCTGCAAGTCTAACAAAATTTAAAATTCAGTTAAAAAAATGTATCCAGTTCATACCAGAAGAAATAAGCTCAAAGTCATTTTTATTGCTTTTTAAATGAGCTCAGCTTATAGAAAAATCTATATATTGTTTAATATATATTTCATTTTGAATTAACTTGTTTCCAACTTTCTGTAATATGATTTTGTTGACAAAAATGTACCCATTATCAAAGTCAAATTAAATTTCAATTACTTACATATTTTGAATGCACCTGTGCTTGTATTTTTATCTATTTACATATCATTTTACAATTGTAGAGTCATAGGTCATTCAAACTCTTTATTCAAATTTGGTTATGTTGTATTTTTTTTACAATTCTGATTTAAATAGATTACTTCCCCTCTTCTGTTTGCTCATTGCATTTCCTGAATAAAAATAGAGTTCAAATTTTTCATCCATGGGAAGTGTTTTTTAATTTTAAAAGTGAATGGATTAGTTCCCCTTTATCCTTTGCGGATTGCATTCTATTTTAAAAAAACTTCAGACCAGGAATAAATTTTGAGTTCAAATTTTTCATCTATTAAAAGTGTTCTTTATTTTTAAAGTTAATGGATTACTTCCCCCTTATCCTTTGTCCATTGCATTTTCTGTGCAAAAGATTCAGGGCAAGATTAAATTTAGAGGTCACATTTTTTTCCATTTGAAAGTATACTGAATTTTTATTAATATTTCTTTAATAATCACTCAATAATAATGATAATATTATGAAAACGTCAATATTTTTATTGAGTTTTATTGATTTGTGTACAAGTATGTGCTAATAATTTCTCTAATGCTCCGGAACAATGTGTTTTCATGTAATATATGAGGTGCCAACAATAATTGTTCTACTATTTTCCATGGAAACTATCTAGTTCCCTGTATCAATAAGTATACCCTTTTTTGGTTTATATTAATCGGAATATTCATGTACAGAATTTTGTAACAGATGTATTTTTCCAGGCTTGTAAGTAAATATTTAAATATAGATCTTTAGTTGTCCAATCTTGATCAATGAAAAATTAGATTTTAACAATAAAAGTAAAGATTATGATTTTTAAATGTTATTTGGATTTTATCAAAACTTTTTTATGTTGTTATGAATAAGTTTTACTATATATACTACTACTTTGAGAGGATGGATCTTTGATTTTACTGTGAATTACACTTATTTTTGACTGATTTAAAAATGCCTTAATACTCTGGTCATAATATATATGTACCTTGTTTGAAATTAAAAAATGATTAGGGGCCTTGGTGGCCGAGTGGTTAAGGTAGTTCATCTACTATTGATCACATGGTCTGTCAACACTGAGATTCTCACTGCAGGCAGGGTGTACTCGACTCTAATCTTAATTGACTAGGATTGCCAGTTTTCCTACCCAAAGTCTGGGGTTTTCTGGAGATACTTGGCTTCCTCCCCCGATAAAATATCTGGATGCCATGATATAGCTGAAAAATTGATGAAAGTGGAATTAAACACCATTCAAACAAACAAACAAAATAAAAAATGATTAAAACATAATGAAAATTTTTATCCTGCAGTACCTTATTTTAACTCATCTGTTACATGTAAATTATAACTGAGCTGTCTGTATTAGTTGTTGGGTCTTCCGAACATCAACTAATGAACTATGGTAGCAAAAAAATAAAAAATTCTATTGTAGATTGCCGTTTCGCCACTTGTTGATATAAAAATAGAGACAGTACAAATTCATAACACTCATCATATCACCAGCACAGAATATTTCCTGAAATAAAGGTTTGGTAATGAATCATTATTTTAGTTTATTGATAATTAAAAAGTATACTACAGAGAGCTTCACTGCATAAGTTCTGTCTTAAAATTCTTTTTAGATGATAAATATAATTTTTATTTATTTGATTGTTTTCCTGTCTTGTTTAGCTATCAGATGATGATGGAGCTGAAAGTGATGACAGCATCCACACGATGACAGAAGCAGAATCTAAAATATCCTATAAACAATTTGGAGCAATTCGGAAAGCTGGGTAGGACTTTAAATTAGTATCGCATCAGTAAATACTAGGTGCAAAAATTAGAGAAATCGTTTGGGACAACATATTCTAGTGGTGCATGACATTTATATACAAATGATGAATTTTTCTTAACAACAAACCTGTATTTCTATTTATTGGTACTGTCATTATGTACATTTACCACCCTGAAACTGTCAAAGATGTTTGAATTTGTAAGTGTTTCAGTTCCCAAGAAATAGATTGCCTTAACCATAAATGGGCATAATGTTTCAGACTCTTAATCATCTTAATTATTTGGCCTTTCACTATTTTTGGTTTGAAAGCCACTGAAGAGTTCTGATTGGATTTAAACTAGATAATCATTGATATTTATTTATTTGACATTTTTCTGAAAAAATTATTCTCCTACCTGATAATTATAGAATTGATTTATATATTTATTTATAAGTCATCCAGAGATGTGTATTGCATTGACCAGTTTATGTATTAGGATTTAATACACATCCTTATAATGTTGATCTCTACTGTAACAGGATCTGTACTTATAATGTCTATTACAAATTTGACAGTGTCAAAACGACAATAAAATAATTTTGTGTTTGGTGTGATGTCAATACTTTGTACTATTCCAAGGTAAGGTGAGCAAAATGTGTTTGGTGTGTGGTCACTTCTTTGCACTTTTTCGTTGCAAAGTGAACAAAATCTGACATTTACTTTACTTTTAATGTTGCTTTATGAATGCTTTAATACCTGCTGATTAAACTAGACTTTACAGTCCTGTTCTCACCTTAATGTAACTTTTCTGTTGTTAACTGGGTGTTGAACAACAAAAGATCACAAATTTATCCTTGTATATTGTTCCACTGCTCATTTATTTTGACACTACAATACCGGGTAATATTTAGACTATTATATACGAGTATACATGTCATATAGAAAATGAATACAAACATGCCTTTCATTTACAGTTGGCTTGTTGTAAAGAATTGGTTGGTACACAGGAAGAGAAGGTTGGAGCATGCTCCAAAAAGAAAATGGAAGAGATACTGGGTTTGTCTGAAGGGGACAGTCTTATTGTTTTATGACTCAAATGAACAGAACTCCATTACAGAGGACAGTGTACCGAGACATATTCTAGGTGGGTGATATTCTAGACATGTTAAATTGTTGTTTCTAGTTCAAAATATCAGTATATTTAGCAGTCAATCTGTAATTTAACTGTTTCAAATTGATATTTGAAAAAAAAACTTATATTTGCAACAGTATATTGATTGACAAGTTTTAAAATATGATAAATCTCCTTTCCAACACAACTTCTTTAAGAGGCTAAAATAGGTTCAGGAAAATTTAATCTGCAAGGTAAATGAAGTAATAACAAAATACCGAACACCCAGGAAACTGTCAAAAAAGAAAATTCACTTGTAATCAAAAATCTAGAACTGGCAAACTTTAGAACCAGCAACCAATGATGTAGCAACTACAGCAAAAATGGTTCTGACTTGGTACAGGCATTTCAAAAGAATGATGGGTTAAACCAGGTTTTATGGCATGACTGCTTTTTCAGTCTTTCTGTAAGCAATAATTCTCTGTTCAGAAGAGGCTGTGGTTTCAGATGTATGATATTGATGTTTGTTTGAATGGTGTTTAACACCACTTTCAGCAATATTTCAGCTATATCGTGGCATCCAGTTTTTATTGGGGGAGGAAGCCGGAGTACCCGGAGAAAACCCCTGACCTGCGGTAGGAAAACTGGCAATCCTTGTCAACTAATGTATGATATTGATGTTTAAAATGTGTGACTATGTATCATAATTTGTGTAGCTATTCTGTGGATGTCATATAATATCTACCCTTCAATACTTTGGAAAATTTTATCAGACTATGTTTAATTCAGTCATGCATGTACAGTCAATACTGGTGATTCTGAAGAAACACATTAAGATTTAGACTGAAAATCCTCTGACATCCAACCAATGCTGACATCAAAGTAAAAAAATGTGTTGGATGGCAGAGGACTCTCAGACTACTTAAGATTAGGAAATGTTAACTCTATGATTTCTGCCATACATATACATAAGGGCTAGTTATCCCGTGTCTATTTGGGACGGTTAAATTCTATTATGTTTTCATTGGAAATATTTAGCATGACCCGTAAAACAGTCATTAAACAATTTCATGTCTTGAGTAGCAAACAATGCTCTCAAATATCAGCATTGTTTGTCTTCTGCTTGAAACTATAAATTAATATGTTTGAACTTTGAAAGTAATGAGGATATTTATTCTTTCTTTCTATTTTGCAGTGATAGAGGGAGGTATAGCCCAGGCTGTACCAGAACATCCTAAACGAGATAATATATTCTCCCTCAGTACAGCATTTGGGGATGCTTACTTGTTTCAGGTAAACTTCATTTTTGACCCTTGACAATCTTGAATATTTCACTCTTCCTAAAGCATAACCATTCACCAAAAGTTACTGGCTATATTTTAGAATATCCGTATTTAGAATACAAATATGTTTGATCCGTCCTTGTTTAAATCCTTAGATGTCCTTTCTTGTCCATTATCCGTCATCGTAGCCTCATTCTTTGATACAGGAAAATGCATAAATTTATTGAATGAAATTATGCTTCTTGTTGTGCTGCTAGGGAATAAAATTTCCATTTAACAATGTGAAAAAATTTTTGTGTAAAGATGTTACACATTGTTCATTACAGTTGTTTTACAGGAGTCTTTCTGAAATGAAATTGCCTATCTATAAGTTTTGAATCTTTTAAAATGTAAAATGCCATTAAAAGAATCAAATAAATAAAAAATATGTATGTTTAAGAAATAGTTTATGGAAGCCATTTTTATTCGAAAATTTTTATCTTTTGAAATTAAACTGAGCATTATTGGGAGATACATTTACGGATACAATTATCAGCTGTATAGTTCACGGAGGCTGTGGTTTATAACTGTTTTACTATGGAAGGGCCATTTATCTTGCATATTTTTTTTATCCCAAAAGACAACAAGGGATGAAATTATGACATTAATGGCCATCCTATGTTAAAAAATGATAAACCACAGCCCCTGTGTATTATGGATAATAATGTGTTATTCTGATGTATTTAGCAGCCATATTAGAATTTTTAGTGTGTACTTTGTTTACTGCTAGGCATTGTCTTCGACAGAAGTGGAGAATTGGATTTGTGCCATACATTCAGCATGTGCTTCATCGTTTGCACGGCAGCATGGAAAAGACAATACATTAAAACTCATCAAAAGTGAACAACACAAGCTGGAGAATAACATTGATGTGGTATGTTGAGTTATCTCCCTTATGTTGTCATTGTACATTAAATTGAAAAAAAGACTGTAGATGTCATTTTAATTTATGTTTAATCTTACTACACAATTATTATATGGTTGAATAAACATAAATAAGGTACCTTAAATAAACATATGATTGACTAACTTGACATCACTTTTGTTTATTTTTAGTCCACTACCGGCTTCACCGAATGGGATTATAGGTTTGCACTCCATCTGTCAGTCAGTCCATTAGTCCGTCTCACACATGTTTTCTGGACTTTTTTCTAAACACTTGCAGATATTGAGCTGATATTTGGTATATGAGTTAACCATATTGAGTAACAAATCAAGTTTGAATGTTGTTGTGGTCCAATGATTTTTAATGAAATAATGGCCCCTGGACTTCCTTAAAAATAACAGTTTTCTGGACATTTTTTCTAAATGATTGCAGATATTGAGCTGATATTTAGTATGTGTGTCAACCATTATGAGTTACAGATCAGATTTAAATTTTGTTTTGATCCATTGATTTTTGAATTATGGCCCTTGGACTTACAAAATTTTATTTGCCAGTAACAAGGGTCACCATAATAATGCTTTCTGAAATAATGCTAAAAGTGGTGTACAAACCAGGTACAATCCTATGTATCTGGAATACATACTGGTAACAAATGTTGTTGGCTTCATCAGTTCACCAGGACTGAACAAAGGACTGTTCATGATTGTTCTGTTGGGTAAAGACAAACCTACTCATTTATTATTATAGGATGTAAAAATGAAGAAAATGGCTGAATTACAACTAACAGTAGTGACAGATCCAAGAAGTCGTCAGGCCATTATCAAACAGATCGCCCAATGGGAAGAGAACTTGGAGAAGCTATATATAGAACAGTATAGACTTAGATGTTATATATCTACATTACAGGGAACAGAATTACCTAATCCTAAGGTATTGTGTAAATATTAATTGATCGTTGCATCTTGTTTGTTTATGTAGATGTCATTTGGTAATTAGCTACATTTTGTGAGAATTTTCTTATTTTTTTGCCCCCGCGACGAGATGGTGGGGGGCATTAAGTTTTACTCATGTCTGTCCGTCCGTCCGTCTGTACGTCCTTACGAATTTCCGTCAAGCTTTTCTCAGAAACTGTACATCAGAACAATTTAAAATTTGGTAGGGTGGTTCAGTATCACAAGTTGTAGGTCCTAAGCGACTTTCAGACCTGTCTGACAACTACTTCCTGTTTGGGACTGGGCAGATATGAAAATGTGTTAACATGAGAATGAAAATTTCTGTCAAGCTTTTCTCAGAAACCGTACATCATTGAAATTTGGCAGGGTGGTTCAGTATCACAAGTTGTACGTCCTAAGCGACCTTCAGACCTGTCGGACAAGTACTTCCTGTTTGCGACTGGGCCGATATGAAAATGTGTTAACATGAGAATGAAAATTTCTGTCAAGCTTTTCTCAGAAACCGTACATCATTGAAATTTGGCAGGGTGGTTCAGTATCACAAGTTGTACGTCCTAAGCGACCTTCAGACCTGTTGGACAACTACTTCCTTTTTGGGACTTCCTTTAGGGGGGGGCATCCGTGTCCCATGGACACATTCTTCAATTTTTTAATATTTTTTTACTACTTTTCATCATTTTAAAGGTAATATCGGCCTTTTTAACAGATTCACTGCAACAACGACAGATTCATATCCTATTTTTTTTTAAATCTCATAAAAGTTCACTTGATTCACACAAAATGGTTAGTTCATCTGTATGTACTTAAGCTTCTTTTGCAATTACAGTGGTTCAGGGCAGTATAAAGTATTGAAGAGGTGTTCTGAACCATTCTACAGAAAATAAACTATTGTGTTAAAAGCCAAATTCAGCTTATTTTCTGTAGAATGTTAAAAAACAAATGGCTTATTACTATCCGTTTAGAGATTACTGTCACATATTTTCATTCTGTTTAAAGGTTACTTTAACTATTGATTTTTCAGGTTTTACTATCTAATGCATCCAAAACAACCAAGGCAACACTTGGAAAACTTGGTGTGTTTACGGTGACTTCTTTCCATGCCTTAGTAGCGGCCAGACGCCCACTAGTGGTACCCAACATCTATGGCAAGGGAAGTCATAAAGGTGGAATGTTGTCTCCGAGGGGTGATGGAACATTCAAGTACAACAAAAATAGTGTACCTGTTACCAACTTGGACACTTCGTATGTATACAGATGTCATTTAATCTTGACATTTTGCTTTCAGTCAGGGATACAGTCAGAAAGCATTTCCCTGATTTGACCATTAAAACCATGATTTTATTGACAGAGAAACAATTGGAAAAAATAAAAAAATTTAATGACTGCTAGACAGCGCAAAATAAATGTTTTTTGTTACATCCTTTTCATGACCATGTATGAAATTACAATAAATTATAAAATAAAATATACCTTGCAAATAAATATTAAACAAAGACAGTCTTTCTTTTCCAGCTGAACATCACTCGCTTGCTAGACATTAATCATCAATCAATCAGTTAAACATCACTATGTTTTGGGACTTCTTAGATCCCAGTACACATGAGTGCTTTACACAGAATGTTGACTAATTCAGGAAATTATATTGTCTAAAAATATATAACTTATATGTACAAGCTTTATAAACTAAAGTAAAGCAATGCTTTACAGAGCTTTCCTCTACTGTTACCAAGAGAATACAAATAACATTGATATTTACTGACAATTGATATAGTCTAAGCATCCCATTTTGTCCTTAGAATGTCAGTGTCTATTTCTTATGAAACTAATTTGAAAGAAAACTACAAACCTTGGATGTGGAACTCAAACAGGAAATACAAAAAATGAACTGGGATGTATACATGTTTGTCTGTTTGCAGTTTGCTCATATATCAATTTGGTACCAGTATACAATGCTATTAACACTATTATTGAACACCTTTTCATTATTTTTCAGGTCTGTGTATAAAGCTACGGATATTGATGAGGTTGTCGCTGAACTGTATAGAGATGTTCCTGATGGACTGTCTGACAATTCAATGTCTGAAGAAAACGCTTTGGCTGAATCTCTCTCAAGAATCTCGCTACCTAATCAACAGGTTATTGTTCTATTCTATTTATAGTTGTGACATTATTGGGATAATGATGTGACAATGTATGTAAACTTTTAGCAGTTCTACTGCTATCCAGTTTCTTTTGACAATAGTTTTTCAGAGATACAGGCATATTAATTCTCTTATTGTGCTGTATAGAAAAGTTAAGTGAAATTTAAATTATGGTGAAGGCTGGGGAATTTTGAGTAACAGAAGTTGATACATTCCTTAACTAACAAGAATCTCTACTACTCTGCTAGTTAGTGGAACAGCCACAAACTAATCACTGTCCAGGTACTGTTCTGTGTTATTACACATCCATAGCAAATGTTTTCAGTAAATATTTTACTTAATTAAACAATTTCTTACATCACAACATATTGGAGATATTCTGTCCTTTCACTGTGTTAACAATATATCAGGTATACGTGGTTGATTCATGCTAATGGGAGATAACTTTGTTTTTCTTTTTGTTATTAGATGTAATTTAATACCAGTAGATGGTTCCCGGTGTTTAGCTTAGTCAGTATTAACTGTGATTTAGGAGAATTTGAACTCTTTTACTCTTTTTTTATAATTACTGCTAAAACAGTTTACATAAATTGGCAAAAAACTGAAATAAATCAATCACTTAAAAGTTGATGACACTAATGTGACGAGTACAATTTCTTGCTAACTATCCCTTAATCGACTATTTTTCACCAATTTTAATTGTACAAAATTAAAAAAGCAACATACTGACCATAAAAGGTATTTACAGGAAATGAAACCAAAAGATGAGGTGAGTCACTGCTGTTTGTTAGACATGCATTGTATCTTCTTCATCTCCAATTGTATGCTGTCTTGTTTGAAATGCACATTTACATGAGCCATGACAATTGTCAGAGACATCTATGCATCCTATAATCCTTCTTTAATCTTCGTTCATTTCTAACTATCAGCTGTGTCTTAGTTGAATATTTCAGGTTGTGAGTTTCCTGTCATGGGGTGATAAATGTCGGTAGTAACTGACAGATGATGAAATAGAACAATTCTCTGTGTGCATAATTTAAGACAATTACCTCCATTAATTTAATTTTATACCATGTTGCACAATCTGTTGGGTTCTTGAATAATACTATGTTTATAATAAGTAGCAATAAAGATCTGTTAAAGATAACTATAATTTTTGTTTAAATTCAGTGTATAAACTTTACTTAAAATTGATTGATTAAACTTTGTTTTATCCCCAGCTTAAAAGCAGGGTATATTGAGATGGGGTGTCCAACTATAATCCACAACTCCACCTACACCACGGAATGGAATTTCACTGAATGTTTGTCACATAGTGCCATTGTGCACCTGATATTAAACATTTTGATTTATAGGGTTTCTCATAGAAAAACATAGACTGCCATTCTTTTACAATTAATCAACTCCTCCTACAGTTTACAGCCAGATCTCTGAAACTTCACAGAAAGATTGGACATGTTTTAAAGTTGTGCACCTGCTATTATGGAATTGTCATAGGATTTTTTCCAAATTTTCCAGAGTTGGGAACTTTGTCATTTTTCATAAACTTTGCATAAATGTATTTTGTGGAATGAACTTCTCCTAAATTTCCAACCCAAATCTATGAAACTTCACTGAAAGTTTACACGTTTTCAAGTTGTTCACCTGCTATTATGGGCTTATTGTCCCCCGCAGCAACATGACAGACCTAGTAATGGTCTGCGTCCTTGCGTCCGTCCATCTGTCACACTTTTGTGGACGCAACTCCTCTGAAACCGATTGACAGATTGCTATTATATTTGTTTGGATTAAATGTTTCGATGCCTAGATGTGCATACTGTTCCATTATTTTGATTCGTCAAATTTTGTAGGAGTTATAGGACTTTGACCATTTCAGCAATTCAATAAAATCGTAAATTTTGTGGACACATCTCCTCTGAAACTGCTTGACAGATTGCTTTGAAATTTGGTAGGATTATTTTTTATAATGCGTAGATGTGCATAATCTACAGTCATTTTGATTTGCCAAATTTTGTAGGAGTTATTGGACTTTGACCGTTTCAGCAATATAATTCGATGGTAGATCTGTGGATGCATCTCCTCTGAAAACGCTTGACAGATTGCTTTGATATTTGGTAGGATTATTTGTTATGATGTGTAGATGTGCATATTATTCCATCATTTTGATTCGTCAAATTCTGTAGGAGTTATGGGACCATTTCAGCAATATAATAAAATGGTATCTATCTTGCGGACGCATCTCCACTGAAACCGCTTGACAGATTGCTTTGATATTTGGTAGGATTAATTGTTATGATGTGTAGATGTGCATATTATTCCATCATTTTGATTCTTCAAATTCTGTAGGAGTTATGGGACCATTTCAGCAATATAATAAAATGGTATCTATCTTGTGGACGCATCTCCACTGGAGCCGCTTGACAAATTACTTTGATATTTGGTAGGGTTCATAATTATGATGAATAGATGTGCATAGTCTACCGCCATTTTGATTCATTATAGAACTGACCATTTCAGCAATTTAATACAATGGAAGATCTTGTGGGCGCATCTCTGAAACCGTTCAATGGATTGCTTTGATATTTAATAGGATTAATTTTTGTGATGTGTAGATGTGCATACTCTGCCACCATTTTGATTTGTCAATTTTATTTTTAGGAGTTATTTGACTTGACCATTTTAGCAATATTGAACAATATTGAAAGCAAATTTTATCAAGAACTCGACTAACGTTTGCACATTCTGGTGCAGTTGCTTAGCTCTTCACAAATACCCTGCCAAACAATTCTAATATTACATGCTTATTATTTTGTCCCATAACTAAATGTATCACAAACACAGTTTTTCCATTTTAGTTTCTCACACCCATAAAGCAATTTGATACTGCAGCGGCGGGGGACATTTGGCTACGTGTAGCAACTTGCCTTTGTTCCGAGATTTTTAACAGACTTCGGAAGTTTATAATTTTTCAGAACATTTGCAGAAGACAGTACCTATTTTGTGTAATAACCCCTCCTATAGTTTTTGACCTGAATGTTTTAAAAATTGTGAAGTTGGGGTATCAGTTAGTCAGCTTTGATCACAGTTTTCTATTTTAAAATCCTGTGTTTCATGGACTGGATGTTGAGATAATTATAACAAGCTTTGGAGAAATACTGACCAAAAAAGTAATACAACTCTTACATAAAATACCTACCCATAAGGTAAGCAACTTATGGGAAAATACCGATCCATAAGGGAAACAACTGATGGGAAAATACCAATCCATAAGGGAAACAACTTATCGGAAAATGCCGATCCATAAGGTAAGCAACTTATGGGAAAATACCGATCCATAAGGTAAGCAACTTATGGGAAAATACCGATCCATAAGGGAAACAACTTATCGGAAAATGCCGATCCATAAGGTAAGCAACTTATGGGAAAATGCCGATCCATAAGGTAAGCAACTTATGGGAAAATACCAATCCATAAGGGAAACAACTTATCGGAAAATGCCGATCCATAAGGTAAGCAACTTATGGGAAAATGCCGATCCATAAGGTAAGCAACTTATGGGAAAATACCGATCCATAAGGGAAACAACTGATGGGAAAATACCAATCCATAAGGGAAACAACTTATCGGAAAATGCCGATCCATAAGGTAAGCAACTTATGGGAAAATACCGATCCATAAGGGAAACAACTTATGGAAAAATACATACCCATAAAGGAAACAACTCTTGACGTGACACCTTTATCTACTGTGTTGGTGACATCACAAAAAGTACAGCATTTCAAAGAGTGCAAACAATTTTTCTGACATTTTTGTTGTTATATAAAAAATAAACACTTTAATTTTATCTATGTCAGAATTATTTTTGTCCACTTTTAAATTAATTTTAGTGCTCTTCTACAAATATTTTCTTCTGATAGCTCAGCTACCAATGTTTAGCTCCCATTTGCCATGCTCGCTATGAACAGTTTTCAAATATTTTTGAGAAAAATTCAACTTTTTATTATACAAATATCTTCTTTTTTTTCATAAAGATATTCTGGTTTTCTAAGATATAGTTACTTCCTATATGATTTGTTCTAACACCAAAATTATATTCTTAATGGGAGACAACTTTGTTATCTTGAAGTTCCCTGTTTATAGCTTTCCACTACATTTTCTTTGATAAATAAATGTAAAATCACATATTAATTTTTTTTATTTTTAACAAATGTATTTGACTATAGCATGTCAGTTGGCATAATAAATTCATATACCATGTGTATCATATATAATACCTCCTTCATTGTGATGATAGTTCTACACAGAGCTTTCTCATAAGCTTGACAGTATACTCCTATTAGTGGTATATTCAAGATTTACTTATAGACTATGATTATATAGACCTTGTGATTATGTTGATTTGCTAAAGCCTCTTTTCTCAGATGCTAGTTACACCAATAGATACTGATAAAAGTGTTTTTAATTGTGGTGTCTGTCATTTGCATTTGTGACTTATAATTTGTCACAGAAATAGGGTACAGTTGTGTCATGATTGTTAACTGATCTTGTTAAATTGATCTTAAGTCATTGTATTGTCTCAGACAGAAATAGGGTACTGTTGATTGTTAATCATGATTGTTAACTGATCTCTTTGAATTGATCTTAAGTCATTGTATTGTCAGAGAAATCTGAGAGAATGCTTTGTTGATTGTGCAAGGAATGCATTAGATATACAGGAGATAGTGACTTAATTCTTGTCTAAAGGTAGGTGGTTCCCATCTATGTTATATATTATGAAGCCGAATGTTGCATTAAAGCCCAATCAATAGATCGAGGCATTGATCAATCAGTCAATCAGAAACATGTTCTAGATATAGAAAAAGCATTTTACTGTTCCAAATGTATTGTATTTTATGTCACCATCTTATGAAATGACAAGGTGATTTTTTCTGCTTTAGATCATGTTGTCAGTGGATGGTGATTAGTAGTCTCCCTTGAATTTTAGCCTCCTACATAATTGGGTGCTCTTTGCTCTTTTCCTTCCTTTCTTGTTTCTAACTGTCCTGTATTGTCTGTGTGGGCATTAGTTAAAGCATGTTAGCTAAGCAGTTATCATGTCTCTTGTTTGGCTTTGATTGACTAGTTTAAAGGCAATTAAGATACAGTTTATTGACTGCTGTATATTCTAGATGATTGTTTAAATAATTTCAGTTGTAGATAAGATTACTTTGAACAATTCTATTAAAAACATTGTCCTCAATATATCTGCAGTACTAGCTGCTTCCAGAGGTTAAAAAAAAACAATCAATTGATCAAGATTATATTGAATAGAGATTTAATACTGCCTGCTGTACCTTCTGTTACTGCAACCAATCAATCATTCAATCAATATTACAGTCAAGTTCACTAGAGTTGATGGCATATAACCCGATGTTTAAACACATAATAGCTTTATACATAAATCTGTTTCAGGGCCAGTAAACAAACTTAATAGTCAATATTTTCATTCAAAGTTTTCACGATTAACATTTTCGCTTCCTACATATATGTAGAAAATAATATTAAGTATTGAACTTAGACATGATTGAAGACGTTTTGAGTAGATTTCCTGTGTCAGTGATTTATGACCTTGTGACTTATGATAGGACTTTATTGAAGATGGCCCGAGGATGTCATTAAATTATTTGTGTATTGCCTTGTTTATGTATATTGGGTAGTTGTTATTCATTGTTTGGCTAATTTTGCTTGCTGTTGTCAAAGTTCTTTAAGGAAATAAGTCTTTGATTGGGTTCTTGTTGCTTGGAGCTAGATTTCTGAACACGGTAAATTGTTAAAATTTATTGCAGTATTATAAAAAAAATCTAATGCAGATTGTTTTTCTTGAAAAAATATAGAAAATTTTCTTTTTGTAAAGACAGAAATGAGAAAAGCAATCACTTGACTATTTTAAATAAGATTTGACAATAATTGTTTCTTCTTTGCTTACTTGTTATGTATTTTTTGTGTAAAAACTATTAAAAATTGTTGATTGCCTATTTTAAAGTTCCGGATAAAACTGCTAGGACTGTTACATGATATAGCTGAAAAATTGCTGAAAGTGGCATGAAACAAAAAACAAACAAACAATCTACTTATTGCTAGTAGCACAATTTGTCAGTTATAAATCACTTCCTCTTTCAATTTAGTCAAATATTTAACAATAAAATTCTTCATGTCCTGATTTGTCAAAATCAAATCAAATTTGCCTTCTAGCTTCAAGTCATGATTCTGTTTGTCAAAATATAGCATTCTAATTGTGATTGATCTCTAAGAATCACCTAATTTATTTTTATTAGTCATTTTTGTTTAAAAAAAGATGATGGTTATTGTTTAGTTTGAAAATACATGCATTTTAATCAGTTCCTTATTGGTATATTCACGGTAAATTTATGAGAACTAACATGTCATAGACAAAGACATGAAATTATTTCCTTTTTGGGAAGGAAAGTTTCTCTTTAAATATTTTGATAAGTGCAAAACTATTGTCAAGTTGATTCCTTGTTATAGTACTTTATATGGACAATTAAATACAGTAATAGGAAAATAAGATTTCCTGAACTATCTATCTATGTGGCCAAAGGTTAAGGGGACATAATGACAAGTATATAGTTTCTTGTACATAGTATCTTTTGACAATTTGCAAAACTGTAGCCTGAGAACTTCAGAGAAAAAACTGGCAATCCTTTTCAATTAAGGTTATCATCTTGAACACCTTGTTCTAAAAAAACAGCATAAGGGTCAACACATATTTTTGGCAAATATCTCATAAATTACAATAGCTATAGAAACAAACAATACCTGATATAATTAAGCACATGAAATTTCTCAATTAGTCTGAATTTGTGTATTGGCTTCCTGTAGGAATTATTAGATTTTACATTAAAATTTTTTAAAACTTTTTAGTGTTTACAATATAACTTGAAACTGTAAGAGCAAGATTGATATTGTAGATGTAAAAATGATCATCAAGACATTGCCAAGAAATCATTTGGTTGGTCCAAAATTGTTTTGAACTATCTTTATATGGGTTATTTCCTTTAATGACAATTTTGTATGTATATTTCAGTTTTTGCCTTGTATCTTAAAAGCTATAACAGCTAGAGTGAAACTTTATTGTTTGTTTGTTTGAATGGTGTTTAATGCCACTTTCAGCAATTTGTCAGCTATTTCATGGCGTCCAGTTTTTATTGGGGGAGGAAGCCCAAGTACCTGGAGAAAACTGACTCAAACCCACAACAGTCAGATGACTCATAATAGGCCTTAAACTTAAAAACTATGAGCTGTAAATAGCAAAATTAGTCAGAAAGACAAGGCCTACAAACCATTCAGTTGTCCAGAAATTGCCAAATCACTCCATATAAAATCTTTTCATTTACTAATAATATTTCATTAAATTTTTTTTTAATTTAAAACTAAAAATAGAATGAAACTTTCAGTTGTTGAAATGATCAGCAAAATAAAGTCTACACATTATTATATAGATAGAGATGAAATATCGAATTTTCCGAGTGACAGAAATCACGGTAAATCACATGTGAAAATTATCGTTTATTTTCACTCTCTGGTTTTTTCCCACCAAAATGTCACAATGGTTTTGTACTATACAGATATTCATCCGCCGTGCATAAAATTTAGGATTAAGCATTAAAATCTTACGAAAACAATTTTGATCTATATAATAAATAGGATAATCAATTGGGCATCGTGAATATCCAAAATATGATCACTCATGCCGCATAAAGCATCAGATTAAACTCGTGCGCGGAACAAGTTCCGCGCACTCATTTAATCAGATGCGTTATGCGGCACTCGTGATCATATTTTGGATATTCACTCGGCCCAATTAATTATCCTATAAATCCTGTATTGATCTAAAATATTATTGATTTTTTTTTGTCAGTTGTTTTGGTTATTTATATTTCTAGCTTAGCCTTAGTGGTTTTTGTATTAAAAAAATCTGACGTTAGGCTTAGAGTGTAAATATTCAAGATTTGTTCTTCAACCGTTACTGAGTTATTGCCCTTTTATATCTATTGTTTATATTTGTGTTGTTGATGTTTTTGGCTATTCACTTGTAAAGTTGAATAGATAGCTAGAAACTGTAAACCCCAGCAATATTTCATCTAACATTGTGTGAATATTGCTCAGCCAGTTGCCTACTGTGTGGACTGTTGCATGCTCCTGGGAGCCTCTAGTTAAATTATAGTGGAAGTTTTTATTACAAGGTTAAGTGGCCTCAGTACTAAGTGATTAAGGTAGTTCATCTACTATTGATCACATGGTCTGTCAACACTGAGATTGTGAGTTTGATTCTCTCTGCTGTCAGGGTGCACAAGACTCCAATTTTAATTGACAAGGATAGCAAGTTTTTCTACTGAAGGTCCGGGTTTTCTCCAGGTAGTCCTGCTTCCTCCCCCAATAAAAACTGGACATCATGATATAGCTGAAAAATTGCTGAAAGTGGCATTTAACAATAAACAAACAATATTACAAGGTTAAAGTTATTTAAAACTTTACATTAGGTGTGATATGAGAAATGACTTAGCATTTCCGGAAGCACTTGAAGATGTAGTAGCGATACATAATTGACCTTCCTGTGTACTGGTATTTATAGCTGCACATATTTTGTCCTTATTATAACAATGATATTGTTCAGAAGTTTAAAATATTTCTGGTAGCAAGAACAAATGACTATGTTATTTTCGGAGGAAAATATAGAGATTAGGTTTATTAGAGATGATCCTCTTCGGCAAACAATAAAAAGAAGACTGAAATGCAGACTTTTGCCGAGTTTTAGGGTGAGTTGTTTCAAACTGTTTTGAGGGAGGTTTGTACTTACTTTTGCAAAGCGTGTACTATTGATCACGTGGTCTGTCAACAATGAGATTGCGGGTTCGATTCTCACTGCAGGCAGGGTGTACTCGACTCCAATCTTAATTGACAAGGATTGCCAGTTTTCCTACTGCAGGTCGGGGGTTTTCTCCGGGTACTCCAGCTTCCTCCCCCAATAAAAACTGGACGCCATGATACAGCTGAAAAATTGCTGAAATTGGCATTAAACACCATAAAACAAACAAACAAACAAACTTTTGCAAAGAAAACTATGGTTTTTTTATAAGGAAAGTACTGAAGAATTAAAGTAACTCAGTTGTTAAAAGAGTATTTTTTCGTACCATTATACTTTTTATCTTCACAATGGCACCAGGTATTGGTTATTTTAAAAAATTCTGTTCCAACTTGTAGTTGTACCAAACTGATATTTAGCAGTTGTTTTGTAAATCAATTTGCTTTGCTTATTTGTTGATGTTGGCACATCTAGTACCTCAGGTTTATTGGTCAGTAAGTATTTTGTTTGTTTGCCAATTTTTTTTTATTATTATTTTTTTTCACTTTAAGCTTTTTCATGGCATTAAGTTTTTTAGTGTGGGGAAGGGGACATAACATTCCAGCGTGAACCACTGATCATTTTATTAAGCCAATCATTATGTTCGATTTTCGTACAACTGTAAATAAATATCATCATTCCATTATTTTATAATTAAGATAAATTTCTTTTTGATTTCTTTAATGTTTTTCTGAAAGAAAGTTTTAATATACGTTTTTTTAATTTGTTTTTCCTTATTCCATTTGAATTTTCATTGGTTTATTATTTCATTTATTCATTTTTAGTGGTGTTTCGATTGGTTCATCAAGTATTTCTTATTCCCAGTAATTAAAAATAAATAAGACAATATTACAACACAGAAGTTACAAGATGTCATACATTATGCCTAAGGCCTGTCATCACTATAGACCTCAATGCATTGTTATAACATTGGGACAGAGTTTGTTTGCAGGAGGTGATAAAGTCTTGTAATTGAGCCACTTTTATTCTGGTTTAACTCATGTTTACATCATATACCTGTAACAGTGGTTTCCAGTGCATTTTATCTGGACAAGTCACATCGGAGTTAAACTTGGATTGATAGTATCAGACGATTGATAGTATCAGAAGTTTTACTGTGTTGAATTTGGTCTGAACTAGTTACATTGGAGTTAAATAGGACTTAAAGCTGAAGAAGTGTGAATTTGTTTATTTGCTAAGGACATGTAGTTCAGAGTTAACATTAAATTAGCATCAGGTTGGACTGTTGTTTCTGTTTATAACTTTTTTGTGCATCATTTATTTATAAATTCTGTGAAATATTAAATCTGACACGTTGAATGCCATGTGGAGTTGGTGAAAACACTGTTAGCAATAGTACATTATATATCAGTAATAGGATTACAAAATACATCATATCAATATTCTAAAAAGAAACAAAATAATCTATGGTATATAAATAACTAATATGAAAACTGGAGGAAAGTGCTGATTTCTTTATATACCATGGTACTTTTTGGAATAGTAACATACCTTTAGGAATACTGATAACTGACCAGACAGTTAAGTGGACTTGGCAAAGTTAAACATTTAATGCCATTTTGATTCTTTTGAGACAAATCAAAAGGTTGTGGATGGACCAACCGTAGTCAGTTGGATTCAGTGACAATTTCTAAAATTACTTTATTATTAGTCTGACCAGACTTTATCAACAAGGAGACACCATTGTGACATTTAGAAATAAAAGTTTTCCAGGGAGAAATCATTTAATATTTCAGCATGATTGAATTGTGATTAGATTTTCTCTGTGTTGTAAGATTTGTTATTAGAGCTTTATCATGTTGAAGTTGTGTTGTTCCTGTTTTAACATTTATTGGAAGGTGAGTCTGTTGTCATAGCAACGGTTATTATTATTGATGACAAGTGATTTTTATTTAAAGATGCAATTGTTTTTTAATTGTGCAGGCAAATAAATGTCATGCACGGACAATCACCAAGGCTGTTTTACTGATTTACCATTCTATTCTATATAGTTTTTGAGAAAATTCAAGCTTTCTGTATAAATCTATATACAAAAGGTCTGCATTAAGTAGATCTTTAATAACTATGAATCTCAAGCAATTCTGTGGCAATTCTAATTTGAAAAATTAATCGATATGCAAATTATATCCTTTAATGAAATTTAAAATAAGAAACATGGAAACAAAGTTATTTTAACAGATTAAGCAGGTACAACTCAGTCCTGGTGAACAAACTGTCCCAAGATATGAAGACAAACCTGGAAATTAGTTCACAACATTTTAAGTGCTTTGACTGTTTCATTCAAATATACATGTACAAATAAAGTGGTGTTTATTTTAACAGAACATTGATATAACAATTATATGGAAGGAAGTGTAAATAATACATGTACATATTTACTGCATGAGTGATTAATGCTATGTGATGTTTGGTCAGATTTTGAATGCCTAGCAATTTCAATAACTTCATGAAAATACCCAAATACAGTTCATAGGCATAGCACCCAGAAAAATAGTGGTGCAGTTGGAGATGTGAATAGTAAGGACACAAAGTGTCCCTCCAACCCCACTTCGTGGGGTTGCCTTTATGGCAGGGGGTCTGGGGTAAAGCTCTGGGGTAAATGGTGTGAAATCCTGCATTCTGGGAGTTTCCTGGCACTAAAAGTGAATGATTGAAAACAGCAATTTTTATACCTGACCAGTTGAAATTCTATTTTTTTTTTTTTTTTAAACTGGTGCTGTTTTCTGTAACACTAATTTAAAGTGGTACGGTCGGAACCGTACTGGCCGGTAACCGCTTGCTACAGCAATGAGGTTCACATTTGTACTGACATTTCAAGCTTGAATATATAAATGATAAAGAAGCTATTCCATAAAAATCATTTGGCAAACAAATTTGATGAATTGTGATTGGTTAATGCATTCCTGGCAGTAAACATGTCAAATGAATACACATCACATAAAATGAATACACATCATGTAATACATTTCAGTGGAAGGAAATCAGTCCCAATCACATGGATTGGAATGCACTAGGAAATTTAAGGTTTAAGTTGACTGATATTTATAATGAGATACTTTTGAGTGGTTTTAACAAGGAAGGGTATGAGTTTGAGTTAGTTAATAAGGATACAGTTTTATTTTTAACTGGGAAATGTATCTGATCCACATTTCCGGGAAATTTTATCTCTGCATGACATATAAAATTTATCTCACATCATAAATAGAAATAATTGCCTGACAGGAATGCAGTTTTATTCTGACCACTTCTCTATGCCATACATTTTGTCAGACAACTTTAAAACTTAGCCAGAACTTTGCCTCAACAAAGCATAAATTTGTCTGGTCCATGGTCAGACACTTTTTTGGAAGTGTGTGAGTTTATTTGTATAACAGTACAAGATTAGTTTAATTGTGAGTGGATCAGAGTTTTGTATGTGGCAAGTTTGAAGAAAATTCATTGACAAGTTTTGTTAAATGAATAGTTTATGTTCATGCAGAGCCTCCTTATACAAATTCTAGACATCTTGTGTTTGCAATTCAAGGAGAAAATATAAAGTTCAATAGTTTGATTAGATGGCAGTAGGCAGTTATTTCTTGTACAGTAAAACTTGTCAAACAAACCACTGAATAAATGCAAATGTAAATGTAAATTTCAGTTCCAATGTTTGAAATCTTAAAGTTTACCTGTCTACCTGTCTGTTTCAAACTTTGATTCAGTATAGACAGGTTGATTTTCCTATCAAATAGTAAAGACTATTATTATAAGTAGTGTATAAATGCTAACTTTTTGACACAAAAGATCATCTAAATAGCATGGGTGGATATTGTACACAGAAGTTAAATAGTTTAGATAAGCAACGTGTTTGATTCGGTAATTACTTACAAGTTAAATTTGTTCAATTTCCAGTTGTTCAAGCATTGGACCAGATACGTATTCTACAAATCAAATTACGGTATATTAATTAGTGCATTTTTTGTGTATTTTTCAGACCATACTGGTCAATGTGAACAAGCATACAATAATACAAGATCTGTTAGAGTCCGTGTGTGGTAAACGACAGCTGAACATTGACGACCATTATGTCCGTGTGAAGTTACCCAACACACCACCAGGTGTCTACACCATACCAGAACCTCAAGAAATAATCAGAAAAATGGTAAGTTAGTTATTTTTTTTTATTTTTTGGCCATGAAGCCTATTTGGTCAAAAGGTCTGGTGTGGATGGTTCTATCTCCCTACACAGAACAGCTGTCTATCATCTCCAGGGTTGAAGCTTATCACCTTCATGCTCTGGTTTTAAGTTTATAAAATGATTGCTGTTAAGTGTGAAACTTCCTGTCTGTGATGTCCATGTTAGTTTTCACCATGTTTACCCTTGAACTCCAAATTATACCTAGATTGCAACTGAGGTCCAAATGTGGATCTCAAAAATTATAAATCGCAAAATGTACCATAGATTAATATTGTCTTATTTGTGTGAATGGTAGGAAAGGAATTGTATATTATACTGGGTTCAATGTACTATTATACTGATGACATTTTTGCTGTTTTGTTTTACTTAGGATTTTTTATCCATTTCTGTATGTTTTTTAATCTCTGTTTGCATGTGATGAATTTGATGAAATAGATTTTTAATATACGATCAAACATCATACAAATCGATTATTCTACAACCAACTTATTTTGTCTTCTAAAAAAATTTGAATTATAAGCATTCGCGCAAGTTGAAACCATGAAATATTGGCTTTACTGCAACATCATGACTTTTATTGTGTTGTTTACTTAAAAAATATCTTGAATGCCTATGTAGAAAATGTATGCTAAGTTTGTGGTCAGGTACCTACCAGTATATGTCACCAGAGTCCACTGCTTTTGACAAATGATTGACAGTTTCCTGTTATTATTCTACAGAAATATGAATCAATAGAAGTTTGTGAGAAGAATGTCTTCCAGGTGGATCTTGTCAAATCTCAGAATGAGACAGAATTTGGTTTTGCAGTAGAAGCAGAGCTAGCTCAGAGTTTTGAACGAGATGATGAGTTGAGGCTTTATGTCAGCAATGTTTTGCCGTCCACTATAGCAATGCAAGCAGGTTGGTATAAAAAAAGTTATATTTTAAATCCTGTTTCAAATCCTGACCTTTGATATGTATAAATATTTAGCCATGTTGTCCTTGTGTAAGGATAGAATCAATTGATAGTATTGTTCCCCTTATAATTATTATTACACCTGTTGGTATGTAATATATTTATTTATTGCCTTGCTTTAGCTAGAATTGATATTACATATATCGGTATATAATATGTTTATTAATTACCTTTCTTTGAAAATACCTGTCATATTAATGCCCTGAGATGTAGCTTTTAGTTACAACACTAGGAAGTATCTACTGCCTGGTCAGTTTATTGTTATGGTCATATTAATGTGTCTGTCATGGTCAGTATTGTTTTCTGACCATGCCTGGAGGTCATGTCTGTACAAATGAATACTACATTTATTGTTTTTCATATTTGTTGTTTTTGTTCCTGTATGGAATCATGCTTTTTGTTTGATCTAGAAATATAATGTTTGTCTTTGTGGACAAATGATTGTAGTCTGTCAAGCAGGTCTTTCTATCTGAAATATAATCATTTTCAAATGAAAAACAAACAGATCTTGTCATTGCATCATTTTGCTAAGTTAAAATTTGTAATTTAAGTATACATATTTAAAATAAAACAAAACCTGCATAACTATCCAAGCCATGAAAGATGTTTCATTCAAACATACATTGCCCCCATGGAAGAACCTTTTAAATAGTTTCCATGAAAGGTGTCTAAAACATATATAATGTACATTCAGCAAAATAATTGATTGGCATTATGGTTGGTCATCCTGTTAATAATGTGCCTATCCCACGCACCAGCGCTTAGTTTCTTGCAGAAAACTTGCTATATCTGAATTATAGTCATTTTTGCTTATGAATACAGCATTGAAAAACAGGAAGCAAAAATAAAAATAGGTAATCTTGGATAAAAAAAATAAATCTTTCCATCACCAAAAGTAATCAAATGTACACTCTTAACATCTACTTAATTAGAAGAGCTACAAAGGGAGATAATTTCTGACCGTACTGGTTACTAAGGGTGTACGATGTATATTTCAGGATTAATGGTTGGAGATGAGATCCTTGTGATAAATGGTAAAGTTGTCTCAGAACTGGACATGGTATATATAGAGAACTTACTTCAGACGTCACAATCTCTGTGTTGTACCATTAGATCTATACACACCCAGAGGTCTACACCCTCACAGAAATCAGGGGACATTGATAATATGGTGTGTCCTCCTCCTCCAAGTCAGTCACGGATCAGTGAGGATACCCTTGGTCAGCTTATAGTCCCATCCCCTGCAGGTAAGTTTCCTTCTAATACTTTTTTTTTTGTTTGAATGGTGTTTTAACGCCACTTTCAGCAATTTTTCAGCTATTTCATGGCGTCCAGTTTTTATTGGGGGAGGAAGCCAGAGTACCCGGAGAGAACCCCCGACCTGCGGTAGGAAAACTGGCAATCCTTGTCAATTAAGATTGTAGTCGTGTACACCCTGCCTGCAGTGAGAATCGAACCCGCAATCTCAGTTTTGACAGACCACGTGATCAATAGTTGACGAACTACCTTGACCACTCGGCCCTTCTAATACATTAATTTGATACAGATTTTTAGCAGAGTTTTGATGAAATTGAACTTATTATTTGTTTGATGAAGGGCAGGCGGATGGCAGTGGTGTTCAGTTTCTGTACCTTAGCTTAGTTTTAATTATCACATTATCTTGAAATGCTAAAACTAGCTATAGACAAATACATTATGGGAAACTTCAAATATGAGATATCAGGCATTTTTGGTCTCGGAGTTATGCCCCTTATTTAAGTGCATAGTAATGTTTTTTATTGGTTTTTATGCATTAATTCAAGTTCTATAAAGTATTTTGAATTGAAATTAGAAAAATACTAGTTTTATTATGTGCAAAATAATGTTTCAATTTGATTTCAATACAATGACAGAAGTTTTACCATTAGATTGACTTGTAATCTTGAAACTAGCTTTAGACATACAATATACAGGTCAAGTTTGTATTGAGATACCATACTATTACTTATGTCATTTGCAAAAAAAATGTTTTTAAATGGTTACAAAGTCCTACAAACTAAATTGACTTGAAAATTTTATAACTAGCAAAGACATAAAATATTAGCCTTGTTTACTTGACACATAAAGGACAGGTGGATGGGGGGGGGGGGGGAAGCAGGGGATTTCATAATGGCTACAAACAATGTTTTGACTTGTTTTGGTTTTAATTTTAGTTAAACTGTCAGACAGTTTTAAATAATATTGATATGCCCAAGTTTATAATTTCCTTTCCCACAAAAAAACTTCAAAGCTTATATATTCTTCACAAGAATACCAATAGATTTACTATACTATACAGCTTAGTTGTTTTTTAATCGACTCCTAAATGAATGGAACTCTTGGTGGTTTTGTTACTTGTCTATTCCTTTGAGGGCTTTTTCGGTATAAACATTTTGTAAACAATCATTCCTATTTGTAACATTATAAATAATCAAACAGTGTACAATTTTTGAAAAATATGCTGAAGGATTTCGCTTACAATTTTAATCAATTTTCCCTCTTTATTTTTACCTACTGTTCAAATTCATTTACCGTCCATTGACTATAAGAGAACATGTTGTTAATTTCCCTATTTAATGCAGCTTTCATTGACGTTATACTTCAGAAAGTGCTAGCCCGTCAAATAAAAGTACACAGTCCAACTCTCAATCCGATATATCTACCAACCAAATAGATGCTCTCTTGTCGGTAAGTACTTGGATTATATTTACTACTGATTACATTTAGTAACAGATTTTTTGTCTTAGTTACTATATTACTGGTCATTTTAGCGGTCATCTTTCTTGATATTGTATTGGTACGTCTAATTGGTCATTTTATTTATTATTCTCTGTACCTAATACTGTAACATGGCTAAAGATTATGCGCAGAAAATATAATTAATTTATACAACACTTTCTATCAGGAACTGTATATAAGTGTATAAAAATTCATATGCAACAGCTGATATAGATTGAAATATTGACAGAAATGTAGGATCAATATAAAAAGATTTAATCCATCAGTTGTGGGAAATAAGTCGTATATATTTCTTTATGTAAATATACATTAAGAATGTTACCATGTATTCATGTTAATAGCCTTATATATATATATATATATATTAGTTTGATTACTTACCTGATAATTAAGACAGTTGCGATCCTATTTTAGCTCTTCTATTTTTAAATGTGAAAGGGAATCTGAAAGTGTTTATTGTTTACAGAATGCAGAACAGGTAACTGCTATTTGTCGGACAGACATGGACCCCAAACTGGTAGAAAGTTTACAGGGGACCAAACCGTTATCAGAGGCCCAAAAATTACGAAAAGTGATTATGGAACTGATCGATACAGAAAGGGCTTATGTGAAGGTAAGTTAATAATGTTTTGCATGACTAAAATAAATTCTGAAATGTTTAAAGTGGATTAAATAATTGTAAAATACTTTGCTATTAAATTCTGAAGAAAAAAATGTCTGGTGTTTTTAAACTGTATTAAAGTTCATGATATCTATCATTTTCCCCACCACCTACTTGAAAAGTGGGGGTATATATAGTGATGGGGGTGTCCATCTCTTATCTGCAACTCCTCCTACACCACTGCATGGAATTTAATTAAACTTTCACTTAATCTTCCTCTCATAGTGTCTTTGTACATTTGGTCGGAATATTTGGGGGGAAAGGTAGGTTTAAAATCGTTTTTCATGAAACTTTGTTTTTCTCAGGATGAGCACATTACAGAATTATGCTTTTGAGTCATGAGTATAAAATTTACATTCTTATATTTTTTTTCAGAATAGACACTATAACCCCCCCCCCCCCCATGTTTTTACTGTTTTGTGGGCTACCATACACAAATGTCATTGATCTTCCTTACCTTTGTAAAAGGACTGAACCTTTCTTGAATGACCACATTCTTATGGCACAATAGCTTTGTAAGTAAAACATGTTTATGGGTAACCAACTGTCTATCATAGAAAATTTTCTTTTGAATGCTTAAAGAGTTTTATTGATTCTTACAAAAATCTACTTTTTAGGATTTGGAGTTTTTAATAGAACGTTATTTGGAACCTTTAAAAGAGGAGACATTTTTATCAACAGATGATGTTGACCATTTGTTTGGCAACATTCATGAAATTTCACAGTTTCAAAGACAATTCCTCCAAAGTCTTGAAGAAGCCATGCAGCTGGAGGGAGATTTCCTTGCCATTGAGGACCCCAAATTATTCAGAGTATGTATCAGTGTGGTGAATACATGACCAAAAACTACCAAGTAAAAATAGTTGTCAACCTTTTCTAATAGTTCAATTTAACAAAACTTGTTTGCACAATGGAGTCATTGCCTGCCTGCTTCTATCGACTGTTAGAAAAGCTCAAAACGTGCATGCTATTACCCTGGTCATGCACTAAATAAGTAAGTTTTCTTCACACTGTTAATCCTAATCAGCATGCCTCTCAATTTTTATACCCTGCCACACAAAGTGGCAGGATATTTTGCGACAACTTCATTTATATATGAATGTTCCGTTTGTCTGTTTGTTTGTTTGTGCCCCGATGGTTTCCAGATGAGAACTGTAAAATGCTTCAACACATTTTGTTTTAAACTTTGCCAAGCTGGACTGTTCATATTGCGAAATATTTCAAGCATGAGTAAATATAGAAAAAAAAGGGGGAGGATGTATATCAATATGTTCCAAGCGGGACATCACAGACCAATTTATTTTGGTTCTTGGTCAGAAATCATGCAGTATTACTGTAATATTTACACATAAGACGCATCATTGTTTACATACACAATAACATGTGTGCATCTTTTAAAACACTATTCCACCATATGCATGGTTGATTAGATTATCTCCCCTTTTAATTTAGGATTTGGAGTTACGGGTATGTTTATGTGTTGTTATTTATACTCAGATTTGTTCATGTTTTTGTCTTTAGCCTAGACCATTTGAATTTGATTATTTAAAATAGAAAAATTATATTGTATCAATAAATTAGGGTTATACTTAGTTTTGCTCTCAATGAAAAAAAAAATTTAAAATTATTTTAGTTTGAAAACATGTCACAAACAAATTTATTTTCATGATAGAATAGTATATTTTTTATACTAATAATTATAACAAAATCAGCAAGATTTGCTGAGTTATTCCCCCTTACTGTCAAATGGTTTGAGCAATGTAGATATGTTTTGCTTTTTGTACATAATTAGGAGTTATAGCTATGTGTTATGTGTAGTATTGAATGTTTTATGCATGTAGATATATATAGAGATATTCAAATTGAAATTCTCTGTGATACACTTTCTAAATGTCAGGTGTTAATGTCATATGATGTCAGTCACAAAGTCATAGCATTTAAGTATCAAAGAACAATAATCCAGATCATTATTTTGATTACTTTTATTTGATCTTTACATGCAATAAGATCTGCTATTGCATATAGCAGTGATTTCTTGTAGAAAAAAAAAGTGTTTAGTATTTCCTTCTATTGCTTACAGTACAATAAGACTTTAAAATCAATCCGAGGATTATTTCTCAATTTCTTACAAAAAATATATAAGAAATAAAGTTCTCCTCACGTCATGCGTCATTATATAGGTTCTCAATTTATCATTCTTACGCAATGCATATTATGTATATCTATATTACCAATAGTTATATTGAATGTCAGTATAATTCATGTTAAGGAGTAAATACTGATCATTATTATGCGTATATGTATGTGTTATTATATATTACCTTTATTCTGTCAAGATTTGTTTGAGATTTAGTTGTGTAATATTACTTCAAAGCCATTGTCATTGATTTTTAAAGGTCATTCGGACATTAAATGGTCGTTACATGACTAACACCGAATATCATCCTTTGCAGAACATCACAATGTCATGAAATATAATTTTTTCTAAATTATTCACAGTATTTATTTGTTGACTAAATATTACTTTATGTTTGTTTCTCTGTACATTTACTAATAATTATGCATTGGATGATCTTATTTATTTATTAAATCATGTAGGACCAGGGTTTAGTGATGGCTTCTGTGACAAAAAATGAAGCAATTTGTTTAAAAAATTTCAATAAAATTAGAAAATTTCATGTGAAATCAAGATGGTAAATTCAGAAAAAAGTTTTTATTTTTTCAAAAATATTCCTTTATGTATTTTTGTTACTATTATTTTATTCCTCTTGTATTTTGTTGTGCTGATCCTCCTGATGTATTGTTACAGAGAGTGCTATTTTCCCTTGGTGGATCTTTCCTGTTTTATGTTATTTTATGACTTCGGTATTTTGTTGTACTGATCCTCCTGATGTATTGTTAGAGTGGTATTTTCCCTTGGTGGATCTTTCCTGTTTTATTGTCTCGCCTGCGACGAAAGTCGCTGGAGGCGAGACATATGTATGGGAATCCGCCGGCGGCGGCAGCGTAAACACTTGACATCTTGCTTCATATATTTGTAAGCCCAAGCCCTAGGTCCATCATATTTGGCCCAGAGGTAGCTTATGATGAGTACTTGCCAGTCAGTCACCTGTCACCTGACCTTGACCTCAATTTCACGGTCCAGCGACTACGTTAAAGTTTTTGGGTTACGACAGTTCCTCTGTAACTACGCATGGTAGGATGACAATATTTGATGTATAGGTTGCTGATGACTAGTATATGACTGTCTGGTAGGTGTCACCTGACCTTGACCTCAATTTCACGGTCCAGCGACTACGTTAAAGTTTTTGGGTTACGACAGTTCCTCTGTAACTACGCATGGTAGGATGACAATATTTGGTGTATAGGTTGCTGATGACTAGTACATGACTGTCTGGTAGGTGTCACTTGACCTTGACCTCAATTTCATGGTCCAGCAACTACGTTAAAGTTTTTGGGTTACGACAGTTCCTCTGTAACTATGCATGGTAGGATGACAATATTTGGTGTATAGGTTGCTGATGACTAGTACATGACTGTCTGGTAGGTGTCACCTGACCTTGACCTCAATTTCACGGTCCAGCGACTACATTAAAGTTTTTTGGGTTACGACAGTTCCTCTGTAATCACGCATGGTAGGATGACAATATTTGGTATATAGGTTGCTGATGACTAGTACATGACTGTCTGGTAGGTGTCACCTGACCTTGACCTCAATTTCACGGTCCGGTGACTACGTTAAAGTTTTTGGGTTACGACAGTTCCTCTGTAACCACGCATGGTAGGATGACAATATTTGGTATATAGGTTGCTGATGACTAGTACATGACTGTCTGGTAGGTGTCACTTGACCTTGACCTCAATTTCATAGTCCAGCGATTACATTAAAGTTTTTGGGTTACAGCAGTTTCTCTGTAACTATGCATGGTAGGATGAAAATATTTGGTATATAGATTGCTGATGAATAGTACATGACTGTCTATTAGTTTCCACCTGACCTTGACCTTAATTTCACGGTCCAGCGACTACGTTAAAGTTTTTGGGTTACGGCTGTTCCCCTGCAACTATGCATGGTATGGTGACAATATTTCGTATACAGGACGCTGCTGATATTTAATGCTATTTATGTAATGCTTATGACAAAATTTATTTTCGTTACTGATGCGGAATGCAGGCGAGACATTTTTCTGTGTCCACACTTGTGTTATTTATTCCTTTGGTATTTTGTTGTACTGATCCTCCTACTGTATGTTTAAAGAGAGTGCTATTTTTCCTTGGTGGATCTTTCCTGTTTTATGCTATTTATTCCTTTGGTATTTTGTTGTACTGATCCTCCTACTGTATGTTTACAGAGAGTGCTATTTTCCCTTGGTGGATCTTTCCTGTTTTATGCCAATCATTTTAAAGTATACAGTTCATTTTGTGCTAGTCATACAAGATCTCAGAAAATTCTTAACCCAGGTAAGTCAAAGAAAATTTATTTAAGAAATATTTTAAATTTCTGAACAGGTTATACCATATAACATGGTTTGGGTCTGTTCACGCCTTATGATCCACGAAGCAATTTATGAATGGTGTAAACAGATCCAAACCAGGGTATAGAGTATAACTTGTTCAGAAAGGTGAACTATTCATTATAGTTTAAATTTAACTATAATTATTACATTGACATTGATGAAATACAGAGATTTCTAAGTGAAATAAATTCTGGTTAATGACATGTGAAATAAATTGAGTTCTTTTACTTCCTGGAAGTGATGTCACAATCATTCAAACCAGTGTACCTCTAAGTTTTGGTGACACATTAAATATTTGTCAATGTAATAAACAAGAGAATCAATAATGCATCATAAATATTGAAGATATGATCACTCATGCGGAAACACATTCAGATTCAACTCGTGTGCAGAACAATTTAAGTTCGGTGCACTTGTTTAATCTAATACGTTTTAAGTTACTCGTGATCATATTTTCAATATTCATTCTGCACAATTGATTATCCTATAAGTCTTGACAATTATAATGGTAAAAACATTGATACCATCATGGGACTATTTTAATGGGATAATGTGATGAACGCAAGTTATATAATTTCAATTAGCCAATCAGATTTCAGCTTACAGAGCAAATTAAATTATTAATAATTATTTTTTAAATAATCTTATTTTAAATTTTCAAAATATCAACTTTCTTATTGCAATAAATATGCAGTATGTTGTTGCCGTGTAATGTTAAAATCTCCCCAAGAAACAATAAACAGAATTTCTTAAATACTACAGCTTTTGGATGTAAATGCAGCTTTTACAGAGTGTGAAGTTAACTCTAACATATATATGGAGAATTTTTTAGACATACTTGCTAAACACTTCCTTAACACTGTTCTATCATTATTCTGACACATTTCAGCTACAGATTCTAATACAGCTTTAAAGGAATTTCTGCAGGCCAGAAATCCTAAACAGCAACACTCGGCCACCCTGGAATCATACCTGATCAAACCAATACAACGAATACTCAAGTACCCTCTCTTACTACAACAGTTGTGTAACCTGACTGACGAAGATACAGATGAACATTATCATCTTTCAGGTAGGTGTCGTTAGGAAGGCAGTGTTAGGTTATCAAAATTATAATTGTGTGTGCAACTCATATTTTCAATGAAATAGAATGTACTTCAATTCTTCAAAGTTATAAGCTTTTTTTCTATGCATTGCAAATTTGTTTACACACAGTGCTTAGTTCAGATTGGGGTACTGTGGTATTGGATTTATCCATAGTTGTTTAGATGGACAAATCCACCATGCAAACACAGACACCGAGTTGTGGCCAACATTACTGCTGCAGCCATGTTGACTGTTAAAAACTGATAATCGATGAAGAACTTGTTTAGACATTTTGTTTCTTTTAAAGATAAATAAATGTTGTGTATTATGCGATGATCTTTTACTTTATTTTTATTTGGCTATGGACAATTTGGAGCTATTGTTTGGTGGAGGAAAATTCTGACCTTGAACTTTGTATATTTTTTTTAAATAACAACATACCTGTAAACAAAATATGTTGAAATAGAGATAAGCTCAAAAAATAAACCTCAAACAAATAAACAAATAAACAAAGGTCAAAGGAAAAATTTAAGAATCTAAATTGCCTTATACATCATTCCCCCATGGTTTTGAAATCTTCATTGCTAAAGTGTACAAAAAATTATTTCAGTTTGACTGGTTTACTTTACTCCAGACCTCAGTTGATCTTGATTTTAGACCAATCTTGTAGTTTATCATTCTTTTTTTTTTTTTTTTAGGTTTCCATTTTAGTAATTTACATATAGATATAGTTAAAAATAGAATTTGTAAATGAACTGTATCTTTCAAGGTGATCTGCATTATGATTGGTATGACCTTAACCTTGTACTGTTTTTCAGAGGCCCTTAAAGGGATGGAGGCTGTAGCTGAACACATCAATGAAATGCAGAAGATATTTGAAGAGTATGGATCTGTTTTTGATGAATTGTCTAAAATGTTCAAAGAAATTCATCCTCATAAAAAGGTAAATGCTATAGTACAGTTTAAAGATTTGGTGGCAGAGTGGTTCAGGGTTGGACAAACTACTGATCAATGAAGTGTCAAAACTGGGCTTAGAGTTCGAGCCTGACTTCAGGCAAGGTGTGCTTGACTCCAGCCTTGACAACAATTCCCAGTTTTTCTGCTGAATGTTAAGGGTTCTCAGGGTACTTTGTCCTCTTCCAGCAACAAAACCTTGGATACAAGGAATAGCTGAAAAATTGCTGAAAGTTGCCTAAAAATTGGTAGATAAAAAATAAAAACCATTAGGATTCATAAATAAATATTTGTTTTGAAATAATGCATAATTTTATCAGTTTCATCATTAGGCACAACTAAAAGATACCAGGTCAACAAAACTTGTCGGCATTTGGCTTTTTAATGTACCGGGTAATGTCTTGCAATAAATGAAACTGCTGGTTGTTAGTAGATATAAAAAGCTATATATCAGAATACTTCAAATATCAATCTAGGAACATGTTTTCCACTTGTATTATCAGTAGATCAAATTTTGTTGAAACAAGCAACAGTAAATTTTGTTGTTTGATGAGGATCTAGATGGGGTGGGTCTATTAGTATATTTTGTATACCCCCGGGATGACATGTCGGGGGGCATTAAGTTTTACTCACGTACGTACGTCCGAACGAATTTCCGTCAAGCTTTTCTCAGAAACCATACATGAGAACAATTTGAAATTTGGCAGGATGTTAAGTATCACAAGTTGTACGTCCTAAGCGACTTTAAGACCTGTCAGACAACTATTTCCTGTTTGGGACTTCATTTAGCGGGGGGGGGCATCCGTGTCCCATGGACACATTCTTCAATTTTTTTTAACTGTTTTATCTGTTTTCTTTTTTTAAACCTATTCTTCTCAATTCATGAATTTTTTTTAGTCTGAAACATATTACTCTCTAATAACTTATGTTTTGTATAATTCTTTATTCATTGTTTTTAAGGCCTATTTATTATACCCCATTTAAACCCTCCTATTTGGTTAATAACTGTCATTTTATCTTAATATTACAGCCAGTGGACCTTAGTGTGGGGGAGTTACAGATGTATGGTACTGTCGAATGGTGCAATATCTGTGATAGTCTTGGTAAAGTCAAGAAAAATCTAGATCTCGAAAATATAGTATTTGTCTTCAGAACCGGAGTTGTCTTTCTTTGTAGAGAAAGAATAAAAAGAAGAAAATCAAAGGTATTGATATATAGATTTCCACATGCTGTTGCAAATGTCTCCTTATGTAAATTAAATCAAGAACAAGATTAACTTTGATGCTTAATTTAAAACGTTCTGTTGATCTATTTTTGTAATGACAGTAATTTGTATTTTAATCTTCTTAAGATTGTTTTCTATGGAAACTAATGATTTTTCAATACTTTAACGGAATTAATCTTCTATCTGTGTAATGAAAATATCTGTCATGTAATTATGTTGGTGTTCGGTGTAAGTAGGTTAATGAACTTCTTCTTGTATTTGTATGTAGTTAGAAAAAAGGGCAACGTTGTTGTCAATGAAGCCATGATTCCCCAGAAAGTTCTGTTTATAGAATGGTCAGTCAGATATAAATTGGTGTCTATAATTTTGAGTGAAATTATGTCAGTGCAAATTATGGTTCATCCAAATCAATTTTGACATCTGTTACAATTATAGAGTCCTTACTTTAATGGTGGAGACTTCATTTGGAAAGTGTTTGACAGAATGGTATAATTTTCCATGGTTGTCAGGTTACCATGTCTAGAATATTTTATATCATTGTCAATATAGCTGAAATATTTATAGGTTTTTTACGTTTTTTGAAATGAGATGCGTTTTCTTGTTCCTATCTCATCAAAGGGCGACAGCCCTGAGATGAGATGACGAGAAAATGCATCGAGTTTCATAAAACATAATCAATCTGTTTATCTCTGTTTTGTAACATTGTGACGTCACAGTGTTACTTAACGACATCTTGACAGCGAGCTGAGATGGGCCCATCTCAAGCTAGTAGAGTGAGATGAAATAATATCGTACACAAAGATCAAAGGAAAATATTGCAAAATAGCGATAATGCTTGTTTTCTACTAACATTGGTCAGTGTAATCTCCTTAAATACATGCAATACAGAATGCCTGTTGTACATTGTTTTCACTTAAATTGTATATTATAGGGCAACACCAAAGGCACCAATGCTGATCCATGCTACGAGTTCCATGAAAGATTCCGTACACTTATCCCAGTACAGGAAGTCCAGGTACAGGGGGGCCGGGTCAGTGATATGGACAGGCACTATTGGTGGGATCTAATTCACTGTCGCTCTGATAAAGACGGTAGACCGGAAAGAGTTTATCAGTTCTGTAACAGGTAGGAAGTCCAGACTATTCACTCTGCAAAATATAAATATTTTCAGTGCTGTATTTAAACAAATATATAAAAATTGTGTTTAAATTCTTGTTAACAGTATAAAACTAGCTATAATTTTTTTTCTAATATTGTAATTGTTTCTACTACATTTTTATAGAACTTTGAATAATTTATTTATTTAATAAATCAAGATTTTTGTCTCACTACAGATTTGTTTTATAATTTTAGTTCTGTTGAAGCAAAATCAGACTTCATGAAAATAATAAGACAGACTATAAGAGAAAGTGTTCGTAAAATGACATTACCACAGGGTTCACAACCCATGAAAAACAATTACGCCCCATACGGGGGTCAAAGGTTACAAAAACTTCCTTCAAACATACGGACATTAAGTAAATTACGAAAAGGAAGTGGAAAAAATTCTGATATAGACAGACATCAGCGGAATTTGAAGAGAAAATAAATGTGTTGGAGTCAGACGATTCAGCATTTAGAATTCGTAGTCGGACAGTTGGAGATTTAAATGATATGGAAGAGAACGACGATAACAGTGTGTGTAAACCTGTCTCGTCAGAACCTCAAATTTGTCATGACACAAAAAGTTCGTGTTCATCAAATTCTAGTCTAAGCAGCAGGGCGAGTGGATCGGCTGCAAAACTGACACAGGCAAGTGGAAATCCTTTAACATTTTCGTCAAATAGCATACCACAGATGGAAGGCTCCCCTGTGTGGAAACCAAGAAATGAATCAAATATGGTGATCCCCAAAGGGCCTCATTTATGTGTTCCTAGTAGTGCTATCAGCAGTAGTTTAGTTAACAGTGTCATGTTGAATAATTCTATTTTAGACCCAACTAAAGAAATCAAAGACACAGAATGTTAACGTTGCCATGGTTATGATGTTGTATATCAGCCCACTTCATTTTCTTGTCATTGCTTGAAGGTTTACATATATTGCAGAGAACTTTATTATAACGTTAAACAGAATCATGCATTTTTGTTTCAAGGACAATGTTAAGAACCTGTATATCAGTGTAATCACCACCCTGAATACTCATTGTAAATACAAACAAGCTTCCAAAACTGAATTTTTTTTTAACTTGTCCTGTGAATAAACAGACTTACATAAACTATATTTACATCCCATATAAATCTGTAAAGATGAACTTTTCACGAAGGTCGGACTTATTATTGTCCAGGCATCACATGACAAATCTCAGGGGGTTCAACAATATTTATTGTTCTGATCTCTTTATTTGAACTGATGTGTATTTATGAGGGCTCCTCCAGATATATTTGGTATTTGTAGGAATGAGAAGGCTAGTCGAAAGTCCAAATAAAATTTGATTAGTGGTGATTCTGTTTTAGAAGAAATTTGGAAACGATCATTTAAATGTTATGCATGGTGGGTAGAATTGAAAATTGCTCATCCAACCGTTCTTCTGTTTTTGGAATAGCCCATCCAACCCCTCATTTGTTTCTGGAATAGCCCTTTTACAAACTAATACTCAACGGGGAATTAAATCTCTTGAAATATTTATGTTATGAATGACAGTTTTATTTACAGTATTCAAAGTATTTTAGTCCAGAATTATGAAAATATTAGCATATGGACATTTTTTATTTTTAAATGATGCATAAATCAGAGCCTAGTAAAATGTTTAAATGTTATGCATGGTGGGTAGAATTGAAAATTGCTCATCCAACCGTTCTTCTGTTTTTGGAATAGCCCATCCAACCCCTCATTTGTTTCTGGAATAGCCCTTTTACAAACTAATACTCAACGGGGAATTAAATCTCTTGAAATATTTATGTTATGAATGACAGTTTTATTTACAGTATTCAAAGTATTTTAGTCCAGAATTATGAAAATATTAGCATATGGACATTTTTTATTTTTAAATGATGCATAAATCAGAGCCTAGTATATGCTTTATGTTAAGCAAAATGTTAATTAGAAAATGAACACTTTACAGACTCTGATATTTTTATTAACAGTATTCAACCTATTACAGTCCAGAATTTTGATAATTTTAGTAGACAGACATTTTTTATTTTTAAATGATGCATAAATCAGAGCATAGTACATTAAGTCTAGTACATTTAGTGAAGCACAAAGTAAATTAGAAAATTAAACACTTTACAGACTCAGATATTTTTAGAATATCTGAGTCTGTAAAGTGTTTAATTTTCTAATTTACTTTGTGCTTCACTAAATGTACTACACTTAATGTACTATGCTCTGATTTATGCATCATTTACCAGAAGGAAATCAATTGAATTTTTTTGCAATTGAAATATTTAATTTTTAAATATATACAATTTTATTCTATTTATTGAAGTTTTATTCAATATTTTACTGAACGAATTAATGTATAGCCATATAATAAAGACAACAAAGGCCCTTTAGTCTACAGAAATCTTTGGTCTATATATGGTAATGAAATCATTACAGCAGAAACAATAATCTGAATATGGTAATGATATGCTAATGATATGGTAATCACCATTTGATCACATGTATAAATCAGCTGTAATATTTTGCTAGATAATCCTATTTTCATAGAATTTAAATTTCTTCAATGTGCAAGGATCTCGGTGCTGTGTTAACTGATGGCTGTTTTATGTCCTGGCGATATTGATCAGTTACAACAGGAAATAAGCTTGCTGAGTCGTAACATGACAAACATGCATTAGGTGTTACAACACGCTTGTTTCTCTGTAGCGATTACAATGCATCAGTAAACTTATTTGTTTTTTTCATGTTTTCAGTCAGTATAGTGTACAGGTAATTATGATTTTCAGTAACTTTGATGCATCTGAGATGGACATTATTCCCAAGTCTTGGGTTATGATATTATTTATATTAAATGTATTAGCTTGAAAATATTGTCAAAACATTGATACTTGTGGAAAGTGAAATGTAACATAAATAGGATACTATCAGTACTTTTTCAAGTGCAAAATCAGCATTTACACATGTAACATTTCAATTGTTGCCAAAATACTTTTTTCTTATTTGTGCTCAATGAAGCACAAATGATGTAAGGTTTTACCATTTTCGTAAATTATTTCTGTTAATACAGCATTTCAATTTGAATATATCTTTTAGTTTAATTACTTCAAAATCAGCATTGCAAATTGGTGCTTTCCACATTGTTTTACGATATTTTCACGGACAGTAAATATGGCCTACATTACTGTATGTGGATATTATTACAGGTGGTGCTGGATTTAGCAGTATTTGCATGTTTGTACGCATATTGGTTGCTGGTGCTGTCCCAATGTCCTACATTATGTTTTAATGAGATCAGCTGCAGTTCACTGACATCACCCATTCATTATGCAAAACTACATGGATATTTATTTCTCCTATAAAAATCTATTCCCTGTAGCATTTTGACATTTTTAATATCCTACAGAATATTGCTATGCTTTGCAAATGAAAGAACGATTATTATACACAACATTGGTTTATTAAATAAAGATTTAATATAAACTATTTTTTTGGTGGGGTGGGGGGAGGGGCAGGGGCATGGTCATTATTTCAAAATGAATGTACTAATGTTGTGGGAAATTGTTCATTAAGAAACCTACATTTTTTAATTATCAGTAAGATTTTTTCAGAACCATTTTCAATTAATTCTGAATTAAACATTTACACATGCAGACATAGAAGATTGTTCTTCTACTTTGATTTTTATTTAGCCACAAGTACTGTCATAAACAAAATGACAGCATATTAGTTTCCATAAAAGACTTTACATCATTCATACAAATAATAAAAAGTATTGGTATGAAGAATGCCCCTTACATCACCTTACAATAATAAGTAGACTTTTTTATTTGATTTTAAGAATGAAACAAATAATTTTTGTCAAATAGGCCTCCTGACTATGACTATATTTTTGTATTGTAAATCAGCACCAGAATCCCATGATGAAATTTCATTTGTACAAAACATTTTTCTTGTATATATATGTATAAAGTATCAAAGGGAACGTGCAATGGGTATTTATTTAACAGCATGTTGTTCTTTTTATTATACTCTCCCTTTTTATAGTGCTTTCATACCATGAACAAATCATAATATATGCATTTAAACATTATTGAAAGTATTTTAGCATGTAAATTGACAGGATAAAATGTGTATAAATTTAAAACTAAACAGTAGTTTGTGGAATTTTGTCTCGCCTAGGAGTAGACTCTTGTGTGGCAAAATAAATTTTTGCTGATTCATTCTTTTTGGAAATATAGTATGCTAGATTATTATATATTTGTTTTGTACGATAAAAGAGATTTTGTTGATTATATAATGTTTTGTGATAAACAAAGTACATGTAAACAGTGAAATAAACACCTGCTTTGTCAGCTTTATTTTTGAATTTGAATATCTACCTAGTCCTTGTTATGCCTTGAGGCTCATAGGGCAAGGACTATTGAATTTGAATATCTACCTAGTCCTTGTTATGCCTTGAGGCTCATAGGGCAAGGACTATTGAATTTGAATATCTACCTAGTCCTTGTTATGCCTTGAGGCTCATAGGGCAAGGACTATTGAATTTGAATATCTCCCTAGTCCTTGTTATGCCTTGAGGCTCATAGGGCAAGGACTATTGAATTTGAATAAGGGGATATAAATCTGATTTCTATCAGTATTATAAAAATTTGTAAAATTTTCGATATTGAAAACTTATGTCTTGCTATGTACTGTACCAGTAAAAAGTACGAAAAATGATAATCGTGACTTGCAGTGTTATTTGATCAAATTGACCTGTTATGTGCCCAAGTTCTGTGAAATTTTAAGTTTCATCAAATTAGAACCATGTTATATATAACCTTCTATACCAGTTTTGTTTACATCTGTGAATCCTTTCTATGACTGTGTGTACGAACTTGCCTAATACAAATGTATTAGGCAAGTTCGTACACACAGTCATACAAAGGATTTATAGACGTAAACCAAACTTAAATTTCAATTAATTACATCTGAATCATATCTCTATACTACTTTGCAACATAAATACCAAAAAAATACTTATGTTATCAGTTGCCTTCTTGAATATGATAATTTTATCATATTCAAGAAGTCAACTGATTTATGTACATTAGTAATAACATAAAATTGTGCAGTTTTTTATAATTTATATTGTGTTCAGATTTCAATTTTAAATACCAAAAAAATACTTAATCAGTTGCCAACTTGAATATGATAATTTTATTGATTACATAAGTATTTTTTGGTATTTATGTTGCAAGGAAGTATAATGATATGATACAGATGCAATTAATTGAAATTTCAGCTTAATCTGTGTTAATAGGTGGCTATCTGTGAGTATCATAAGTACTTTGATTTTGTATTTCCTTTTGTAACAGGAGACATGGATGGCAGGCAGAAGTAATTGGTACAGATCTTATGTACATTAGTAATAACATAAAATTGTGCAGTTTTTTATAATTTATATTGTGTTCAGATTTCAATTTTAAATATTGAAATAAGACTTTCATTCATTGTTAACCTTTCCTGATAACAAAAGTTTTCTTGGTAAAACTTTTAAAATGACTTTTAAAAATACTTAGACTTTTAAGTTTTTGAGAGATAATTGTTTTATTAATATTTTTACTCCAAATTCTATTTCAATTGACAGTATTTTTTTTAGTAATACAATTCCTTTACTTATAAACAATTTTGTATTTTGTAAAATAGACACAATTTTGATTTAAAGTTTTTTTTTTTCAAAGGACAATTTATAAGTTATACTTTTATCTAAACTTTATATTTTAACATAGAATGTGCAATGAAGCATACAATATTTAATAAATGTTGGAAGTTGTTGAAGTTGATCCAGTGGACAATTTATTGGATTATATTTACAACCTATTGGTTACTTATTTCTGGTACATTGTGTATACAGGCATGTGCAGGTTAGTGATTGCTAGAAATGGCCACCATTTTTGCTATCAGAAGCTAGGCCATAAATTTTCTTTTGCAAAATAAATTCATGTCAATAGATACAGACACCCTTTTTATACTGGTGATATTAGTTGGTGTTGTCCTGCCAGGGCTGAAGAGAATGGGCACTTTTTAGGACATGGAGTAGAATAAATATTAGCACAAAGAGATTGTTCCCTATAATAGTGATAACTGTATTTAATATTTTGATCAACTTTGATATATCACAGAGAAGTAACCCAAAAACTTCAATATTTGTTATGGTATAAATTGCCTCTTTCTTAATAAGGCTCAGTAGTGAGGGGTGATAACTCCTGTTCGATATAGGAATGAGGGGTGGTAGCTCCTGTTAGATATAGGAATTTAGTGAAAATTCTTATCAAGACTAGTATTGTTAACAATTTGACAAAAGCCCTCAACCTAAATCTTAGATTTTGAGTATGTTAATAATTTTTTTTAAATGATGTGCTTATTATATAATAACACTGAAAGAAGAAAAGAAATAGTTATAGTCCATTTTCCTTTGCACCTGGCAATGGTCAGCAGATCAGGGACTAGGACATGTATTTACACCTGGCAGTGGTCATTAGATCATGGACTAGGACAGGTATTTACCCCTAGCAGTGGTCAGTAGATCATAGACTAGGACAGGTATTTACCCCTGGCAATGGTCAGTAGATCATGGACTAGGACAGGTATTTACACCTAGCAGTGGTCAGTAGATCATGGACTAGGACAGGTATTTACACCTGGCAGTGGTCAGTAGATCAAGGATAGTAATTTACATATCAGATATTTAACTCTTTCTCAGTAGCTTGTTTTTGTTGTTGACAATCTTTTTACTGCAATCTATTGTTTATAATGTGTCACTCATTGTTTATTGTAAACATTAAAATGGTTAATTTATTTATGATCATGTGTTTTTTACTTGTTTGCCAGAAGAAATGTTTACTAAAAGGCAACCCTGATGCACGATCAGCATGTTTTTCAAATTCGCCTTGTACGCTCTCTTACTCCAACAGTTGTTGTCCGATCTTCATGAAACTTAGGGAAAATGTTTATTGGCATAATATCTCGGCCAAGTTCGATAATCAACCAAATCGCTTCAGTGACTTTATAGTTATGGCCTTTTATTTAATAACAAATCGGCAAATTCGCCCGTTGTTCGCTATATATCTCAAACAGTTGTTGTGCGATCTTCATGAAACTTAGGGGAAAATTTGTATGGGCATAATATCTCGACCAAGTTTGATAACCAGCCAAATCGCACTACACACTTCAGAGTTATGGCTCTTATTTTTTACAAACACGCTTACTTGGTCTCCGCTCTTAGTCAAATAGTTCGTTGATCTTCATGAATGTTTTGTGGAATCGTTGGTTCTAAGGTATTGAATTGGCTGGTTATCAAGTTTATTATGGATGGTTATAATGGTGCCCATGATTTAAATGCACTGTAACGTATTATTAATGTGGCTGGTTATCAAATCCATTTGAACTAAAACTTTAAATTGATTGACTCGGTAGAGAACTAGGTCCCTAAAAAGTGCAAAACAAAACGACAGGTCGATACCTTGTCAAAATGACTCAAGGTGTAAAGTCTTGGATTCAAGATGAGTATTAAATCATAATGAAGATCCTGATGTGACTAAAAAACCGTGTCTGGGAGTGGCATTCATATAAGATGTTTTTTGTCTTAACAGATAAAGTAACAACATATTGATACGTAAACACTACTTGATAAAAAAAATTAGTATTCATAGGTAACAAGGCAATCCTATATACACACCCAGTACGCTCTTTTGAAATTCACAAATAGGCTTTGGCTTTATTTTGTCTTTTTATCCAAGATGATGACGGAGATCTCTCATTGATCTGGATACCCAAATTAATCACAAAATTTCTTAACTCCTGACAACCGTTTTAACGAATCAAAAACAGGCCTTCAAAAAATACTTGGATATATGTATTCCTGGAGTGTCAGAAATCAAATGTGGATACAAAAAAACAGTCAATATCTTTGAATTATGGTCTCTTCATTTAAACCTTCGATTTTGTTTGTTTGTTAGAATGGTGTTTTAACGCCACTTTCAGCAATTTTTCAGCTATATCGCGGCGTCCAGTTTTTATTGGGAGAGGAAGCCGGAGTACCCGGAGAGAACCCCCGACTTGCGGTAGGAAAATTGGCAATCCTTGTCAATTAAGATTGTAGTCGAGTACACCCTGCCTGCAGTGAGAATCGAACCCGCAATCTCAATATTGACAGACCACGTGATCAATAGTAGACGAACTACCTTAACCATTCGACCGCCGAGGCCCCTTAAACCTTCGATGTTTCCAAACTGTATATACTGCCATCACTCATATACAGCTTAACTCTTGACTCAAAGATCTTGTCCGAGGCGTCTTTTTGAGGAAAATATACAGAGGAGAACCTATTGATTACGCGTGATAAAGCTTACTTTTTTAAACAGTCAACATATAACATATATATGTCATGTTTAAGGGTTGGTATTTTTACAGACTATCGGCATTCTAGTTGATACAAATTGCGCTCCTTTTCTCGCCGACTTGTTTTTGTACTAGTATAAAGGTAACTCATTGTCTGTAAACGAACAAAGACGTTGCACCAGACTGTACCTTTTTTCACAGATATCTTGTCAATTAATGATTGTAAATTCTTACATTTTATTTATATTGGGGAGCTTTAAATTACAAATTAAATAAAAACACATTACAGATGGAATCAAGTCCGGGTCCTGCCTAAACCTTGCGATCGGTATTCTGATTTTCTAGAAAGGACGCTGCTGTTGACCACTAAGCTATTTAGAGATTTGTTGAACTAGGTTTAAGTCGTTTCTTTAGAAGTTCCATTGCCCTCATCACGACTTTGTTGATCGTAGTAGCAAATTAATTTCCCAGTCATTTAGCTTAACATTTTTTCTGAGCCGTAGACTATAGGTTTTCCTATTCCTGGATATGACTTTAACAGACATGATATGAGTAACTCGACGGATGTCTAATAAGATGCAGACACTGTACTCGCCAGGAGGACCTGAGTTTACTCACGTTTTTATTGGCTTCGGGATGCTCACCTTTGGCTTTTATTATGGCATTTTTCCTTTATGTCGTGTGTCTGTATCTCAATTCGGATTTTGTCACTGTAGTTGTCCGTTTGGATTTCTCGAATTTTGTCATTGTAGTTGTCCGTTTGGTTTTCTCGGATTTTGTCCCTGTAGTTGTCCGTTTGGTTTTCTGGTATTTTACTTTGTATATTTTGAGTAGGGGCCTCGGTGGCCGAGTGTTTAAGGTAATTCGTCTACTTTTGATCACGTGGTCTGTCAACACTGAGATTGCGGGTTCAAGTCTCACTTCGGGCAGTATGTACTCGATTCCAATCTTAATTGACAAGGATTGCCAGGGGTTTTCTCAAGGTACTCCGGCTGCCTTCCCCAATAAAAAACTGGACGCAATGATATAGCTGAAAAATTGCTGAACTTGAATTACAGAGTTGTTAAACATCAAACAAATCAAACAATCAATATATTTTGATTTGTTTAGTTCCGCATAATTAATAAATGGATTTTGTAGTAATAATAAGTCAAAAGTGGTCGAGATAGTTCTGTCCCGGCTTGATAAAGTGGTCGAGATAGTTCTGTCCCGGCTAGATAAAGGGGTCGAGATAGTTCTGTCCCGGCTTGATAAAGGGGTCGAGATAGTTCTGTCCCGGCTTGATAAAGGGGTCGAGATAGTTCTGTCCCGGCTTGATAAAGTGGTCGAGATAGGTCTGTCCCGGCTTCATAAAGGGGTCGAGATAGTTCTGTCCCGGCTAGAAAAGGGGTCGAGATAGTTCTGTCCCGGTTTGATAAAGTGGTCGAGATAGTTCTGTCCCGGCTAGATAAAGGGGTCGAGATAGTTCCGTCCCGGCTTGATAAAGTGGTCGAGATAGTTCTGTCCCGGCTAGATAAAGGGGTCGAGATAGTTCTGTTCCGGCTTCATAAAGGGGTCGAGATAGTTCTGTCCCGGCTTCATAAAGAGGTCGAGATAGTTCTGTCGCGACTTCATAAAGGGGTCGAGATAGTTCTGTCCCGGCTTCATAAAGGGGTCGAGATAGTTCTGTCCCGGCTAGATAAAGGGGTCGTGATAGTTCTGTCCCGGCTTGATAAAGTGGTCGAGATAGTTCTGTACCGGCTAGATAAAGGGGTCGAGATAGTTCTGTTCCGGCTTCATAAAGGGGTCGAGATAGTTCTGTCCCGGCTTCATAAAGGGGTCGAGATAGTTCTGTCGCGGCTTGATAAAGGGGTCGAGATAGTTCTGTCCCGGCTTCATAAAGGGGTCGAGATAGTTCTGTCCCGGCTAGAAAAGGGGTCGAGATAGTTTTGTCCCGGCTTGATAAAGTGGTCGAGATAGTTCTGTCCCGGCTTGATAAAGGGGTCGAGATAGTTCTGTCCCGGCTTCATAAAGGGGTCGAGATAGTTCTGTCCCGGCTAGATAAAGGGGTCGAGATAGTTCTGTCCCGGCTTGATAAAGTGGTCGAGATAGATCTGTCCCGGCTAGATAAAGGGGTCGAGATAGTTCTGTCACGGCTTGATAAAGTGGTCGAGATAGTTCTGTCCCGGCTTGATAAAGGGGCCGAGATAGTTCTGTCCCGGCTTCATAAAGGGGTCGATATAGTTCTGTCCCGGCTAGATAAAGGGGTTGAGATAGTTCTGTCCCGGCTTGATAAAGGGGCCGAGATAGTGTTGTCCTGGCTTCATAAAGGGGTCGAGATAGTTCTGTCCCGGCTAGATAAAGGGGTCGATATAGTTCTGTCCCGGCTTGATAAAGGGGCCGAGATAGTGTTGTCCTGGCTTCATAAAGGGGTCGAGATAGTTCTGTCCCGGCTAGATAAAGGGGTTGAGATAGTTCTTCCCGGCTAGATAAAGTGGTCGAGATAGTTCTGTCCCGGCTTGATAAAGGGGCCGAGATAGTTCTGTCCCGGCTTCATAAAGGGGTCGATATAGTTCTGTCCCGGCTAGATAAAGTGGTCGAGATAGTTCTGTCCCGGCTTGATGTGTTATATGAAAATGTATGTTCAATGGACGTATCTCTACCTCAGTGATTTGATTTCTAAAAGAGGGGGATGTAGAATTACAAGGTGAAAATCCCTGACTAGCGACAGGAAAACTGGCAATGCGTGTCAACTACGGTTAGAGTCGATCACACTTTGCCAAAAGTCAAGTTCGAACTTACAACCATTCTTAGTTTGTGTGTGTGTGTGTGTTTGTTTGAATGGCGTTTTATGCTACTTGTGTTACATTTCTTAGCTATAACGTGGCGTCCAAGTTTTATTGGGGAGTACACAAGGGCCTACGACAGGAAAACTAGAAATCCTTGGTATTTTTATTGGAGATGTGAAGGTTTTGATTGATCGATTGATGTGTGCTGAATGTCCAGCAAGCAATATTTCAGTTATTTTCAGGACGCGAGCACTAGACACGAGCAATTAATTGAAGTCTTTGAGAATGTTTTGAAAGATCCAATACAAATGCAGATTGAGTTAATGTAATTTACGATTTAAATTTATGACATGAAAGTGGTTCCCTAGCATATTCGAATCCGTAAAATACCACGGATTAAAGTTTCAGACCTCTGTTATTGTGGTCTTTGTCAGGTGTGGTTGACTTATAGCCTCCCCTAATCTGGCAACAGTAATCGTCCTGAGACCAAATGTGTGTGTGGTTTAGTGTCATATTCTAATCCGTAAAATACCCCGGATTAACATTTTATACCTGTAGTATTGTGTTCTATATTGCGGGTGTCAGTGACGTATAACCTCTTCAGTCTAGAACTTATTATAACACGCTAAATACTATTTAATCCCGGCTAATACTGTAACACTGAAATGGCGGTCCCTTTAAACGTGTCACTGTGTGTTGCATACAGACTAGGCCGAATTTTACTGCTGTTATAATCCGAAGTTAGTTTTGTAATTTGTCGGATTAACCTCGCCAAAAAAAAAGCGAGGGTACGATTATTCGTTCTACATACAGACAAGTACGAATTTTTAAAACAATCACAAAATACAAAAACTGATATATTTTATTTACCTGACTTAAAGGTTCTAAGACATTTAAATATTTTGTGTTTTATTAAAATGTCTAAATATAAAGAAAGATTGTGAAAGTTTCAGATTTTTTTAATTTCTAAATCGTAAAATACATATAAATAGAGCAACTTGATCAGATAGCACCAATACTAAGGGAGACAAAAAGTGCGGGAAAACTACAACCACATATTGCGTAGTGATAGTTATAAAATTGCAAATATTCACATTGAAAAACAACAAATAACAAACATAGTATCACAGACAATTATCACAGAAATACCATCTTATGGCATACAGCATAAATAATAATAAAAAAGAATGTGATGGGCTGTTATGTGGTTCGATTATATATATACTGGTCACGGAGTAGTTCTCGCCTGCAAGTAATTCTCGCCACCAGATCTTTCGTCAATTTTTATGAAAAATTATCATTTAAAAAATGTATGCGTAACTTGTTTTGGATGGAAGATAGTGAAATCTATTCAATGAAGCATTTGCTATCGATTTTAATGGGAAAATAACGGCACAATCTGAAAAATTGTGAGAATTACTTATCTCATTTACTCTCTGACCGGTATAGTTAAAAATCTTCGACGCAGAAATTGTCATAAAAGATAATTTTAGACAGACACAGTTATCCTTCCTTTTATATTGTGTTTAGGAACTTTTATACTAATATTATAAGAATTAAGCCTGTAGTACATATGTACTGAAAAAGCATTCAAAAAGAAATTTAAATCCTGCCATCCTGTTAATATAAATTAATAAAAGAACACATTTTTGACCACATAAATTGCTATATATTTCAAGCTAACCAATACCATTTGAGTTTAAAATGACTAGTGTGTGCATGTTATTCTACATAATTTGTTTTCCAAAATCAGACGCTGAAAACACTTGATTTTGAAACATACGACATTAACAAAGATGACCCATTTTAGCTGTCATTGCAGGATACAATTGTGTTGTTGTAGGTCAATTATTGATTAAAACATTCTGTTTTATGTTATTCAAATAACTGAATAACAAGTTTGTAAACAAATTATAACGTTATGTACAATTGTACAAATAAGACATTTCTGTACGAGTTCTGAAATACTTTTACCGTTCAGCCTGGTGTAGTTCTTGGATTTAGGTAGTTTAACTTCAAATTGCAGTTGCTCCTTGATGAGAGAATAAAATTTTATAAAAAAAAACGCCAATTTTCTTCAGCACTATGACATAAGAGTTCAAGTTCAAGTACTTCAATTAATATGAAGACCAACGCAATTTGGATCATAAAAAACTGTCTTAAATTCATAATTTGCACGAATTCGTGAGTTATTGCATGATGTGTATTCCTATAAATATATCATTCATCTGAATTATTATTTGACAACGGTAAAGTCTTTGAGTGACCTACACTAGACGAGGAGGCATTCATTCGGGAAAATCTCGCCTTTTCTTGTTTTTCCCTAAAAATGTTTCTCGCGTGCTCTGAGTATAATGGATGTCTCGGTCCTTCTGTTGGAGGCAAAGATAAACTTGAGTTAAGACTGTCATGTGGAGCATAAATTTCATTTCCGGAAATTGACGGTAAAAATACATTCACATATAATTTCTTTTTTCCCGGATGTGTGGAGTCTTTGTTTGGGTTAACTGAGCGCTTAAGATTGCCATCTGTTATATCCAAAGGATGTCCGTGATTACATTTATGCGAAATTTTCCGTTTCCAAAGATGCGTAGAATCAACTTTGTCCTCAGAATCAGGGGTTGACGGAGGAGCCGATACCCCTTCGACGCGGTCATCTGTCCGTATACATATATTGCATGAGTCTGTGGGTGAACTGGCAAGATCCGATTTTCCGTCTGACGTCGAGTCCGATTTATTTGTTGAACCCCTTTGAAAATGTTTTCCGATTAGCCAAGCATCTTTGTGACTTTTTACTAAATGCCAGTCTTCCTTCGATTCTTCTAATAAATCGTCTTTTCCTATATTACATCGATTTCTATAAATCCCTTCTATAATCTCGCGTTCACCTTTAGTAAGACCCGCCTTATCACGCAGAAACATTCTGCCTGGGTTAACTATATTAATGCGCCCTTTTCCTTTTGCTTTTTCACCGTGTAGTTTATTATACGCAGCCAAATCTCTATAGAACTGTGACACGGACACACATTCTCCAAGGTCCTCGGACCAATCATAGAACCGCGCAACACTGACATGAGAACGAGGCATGTTCACTGCTGCCGACTTTACACGTGTAGATGGTGACGGTGCAAACGAATGATGATCTGAATATGACGTCACTGGGCGTCTCTTAATAAATGGCCCAAATCTAAAATATAAAAATAAAGTCCGCAACATTAGAATAAATAAATTTACATTTTGTTCAAACCACACGTGTCCTCAAAGTACATCGCTTATACGTATTGTTGGTCTTCGATTCGAACAAAATAAGCATTACAGAAACAAGCTTACAAACAAACTCTCCGTTTGTTTAAGTTATGGGGTAATAGAAGTGGTTTCAATTAAGCGTTTAAATCTTTACAGACTACAAAAGATACATTTGAATTTCCCAATAATCATTACAGTAATTTACTTTTACAAGTAGATCCAAATTCAACAGCAATTTAAGATCAATGTCGGCCATTAGGCATCATTTATGCAAAATCGTTTGATTTAAAGCATTGAGATAAAACATTCTATTTATGGGTTGGTTCCATCGAACTACATTCTTTGAAACTATAAAAGGCTGGCCTACATATTGCGAAACAAAAAAAAAATTTTAAATAAAATAAAAAATGTGTCTGGGCGATACCGATGTCTCGCTTGGCACATATTGGTAAACACCGTATTTTTTCTAAGTTCACTCAACCGTGAAATATATTTGGCACAACCCTATAGAATTTTGCCAGTGAAGCGATCTTATATTCTTGTAACTGTTTGTCACGCTTCCTGAAGATTTGAGATTTGAAGTCATCGTCATAAAAAAGCTTCACAAATGTTAAACTTGAGGTGGCACGGAAGAACAGACCTAAAATCTGTATGCTCCATTTTTCGTCGGCGGGACTTAACTATCAAACAAACAAAAAGTGGAAAAAAATAAATAAGAAACAACAACTAAAAAAAACAAAGATGTCCATATAAGATTCTATTTCTACAAGATAAAGTAATGATTGTAAGAACATATACTTACATAAACAAGAAAACATCTTTAGTTATCACATTAAGTCAAACGTACACGCTCACAATAAAGTTTAAGTGGATCTTTACTCCACTAGGAGAAAAACACTCAACATTGCCTGTTAATGACATTTTCATATAAGTAACATGGTCAGACTTCATACGTATATTGTTAAATTAATTGAAATTTAATCTTTTCTTAATCCTTAGTGCTTCGGAATATATTGTAAGTTTGTTTATTTGAAAAATACTTGAACAATTATTTATTATTGAAAAGTGACCCCATAAACAGAAATAATTTTAGACGCACGTGTGAAATCGACTGTATTGAGCTTAATAACAGCTCTTTTGAAGTATGGATAATTGTCAGATGTAATGTGTGTAGGGGTCAGGGACATAATTTTTAACCACTTTACGTATTAGGATTCAGTTTTTAAATTATTATTTACTAATTAACAATATTTTAAATTTAAAGTCGACAACAACTGACATTTTCTCTTTTCACTTCAATAAACAATTCTAAACTGTGTTGTTTCTATATACATGGCTAAAAAGTCTCTGCATTTTATAGTTTGTTTCCAATATGTATTTTATGCCGTGGACCCTCCCGGATCCTATGTATCACTAGGCCAGAACGTGGATGTGTATTAAGTATCCTCTCTTTTTTTCCTGATTACCCAGCAAATATTTGAACATTTATTGTATCATATTTACATGGTCTTATTTAAAAAAAAAACTGTTAAAACAAAATTGTTAAGCTGAAAAGCATAACTTCGGTCCTTTACCATCAGGAAATTCTATCATACCCCTCCCCCTAATTTTCAGTCGGGGGAGGTATAAAAGTATAGTAAAATGTCAATTTCAGTTTTGCTACAAGCAAAGCTAAGTATAAAATCAACACAATGTACTATGACAAAAATCAACGTTATGTTAGTAAACATAAACAAATATTTTCACGTTCAAAGTACTTCAAAGACTTATAAGATACAAAAGCAACACTAAATGTGCAGAAGACGTTATGCACGTGAGCTTTATCTAGGTTGGTTTTGTTTTGTTTTTTTATAATAAGCACATTTTGAACTTTGGCCACGTATAAACAAACGCTTTGTATTTTTAAAGGTAACGATATCTTGAAACTGCAAAGAAACAATTAAATATATAGCGACAAAGATTATATATAGTTGTAAATACTATATCTAGATGACCTGCTGATGGGTGTGTGCTATTTAAATGGCTCAGTATTGTCCTCGGCTAAACACCCATAAAAAATATAGAAAAGATATGATATAGAAAGACTATGCTAATCACTCAATTCGAACACTGCTCACCAAAAAGAAAGTGACATTGTGCTAAGTCTGGTTGTTCTCCACGTGTAAGTATTATTAAGTTTCCAGCACTGTCGATTCGGTACAAAACAAGTAATCATACCCTTTAAATATTCTACTTATATTATTAATACGCATGCGTGCATTGTTTTTATACTATAAACATTAAATAAAAATGAGAAATATATAAGCCAAACACAAACATCACAATTCAATTATTCACTAAAAAGAATAAAAAGATCATCAAATAATAGCAAAACCAAAACATACATGTGACGTCATATACGAGAGCATAAACTGCTCTTCTGAGACGGTCGTATGAGTGTTTAATCAGTACACAGATCCCAACCCTTCAATTGTGTTTAATGTCGTAACAACGCAAACATTAAGAAAAGTATCCTAAAAACATACCAAAATGAATATGATATAAATAAATAATAAAAAAGAAATTGAAAACAAACAGTATATCTGAAAAAAGCAAAATACCGTTCTTACAGATCCGACCCTTACCACCTTCTGCACGAGACAAATCTATAAAGTAAAGAAATAACTCGAAAGGAAACAAAAACGGTAAAATAGAATAAGAAGGTCAGACTACGAGACGTCTAAAAAAATGGAAATTTCTACAAAAGTAAACAGACTACAAAAATGACGCGATTTATGTAAGACATCATGTTTTAATTGTTTCAATAACCTTGACAACACACGAATTATTTTTGAAATGTAGAATATATAAATTTATGATGGTTTTGGGGAGGGGTAACGTGTTTTTGTATGTTTTTGACACTTGGTTCTCAGGTATAGCATACCTGTCAAGTCTCACGCTCAAAGCGTTAGAATCACGCTTTTAAGCATGAACTCACCACCGTAAATCTCACGCTTATTTTTTTTTAACTCTCATACTGTTTTTATATTTTTAAAACCGGAATACCAGAGTGATCCAGAGTTATTCCGGTCTTATTATTTAACTGTTATAAATACCTATTTTCGTTAATTTTTATTCAAAAACTGTGAATGTTCGTTAGTATGTCTCTTTTGAGTCCATCTTTTTATGTTGAATTTAACAGAAAACCAAATTTAATTCTTCTAACAATTTATTATAGTCTTTTTCACCCTCGTTAAGATTATACGCTCAGAATGATGGATTTTGCTTCTCTAAACAAAAAATTCAGAGCCCCCCCCCCCCCCCCCCCCCCGTCTCACTCCTGGCCAATATAACCCCTTGACAGTTCTGTTAACTTGTCTGCTAAAGACTGAGGGTTGAATCGCAGATTCTAAACGGAAACTACATAGTTCCAAAATAAGAGAATCGAATATACTCATATTAATACAAAACCAGTTATCGAAATCATATGTGTTAATGTTACGGGGTAACGTTATTGTCTAATTCTTCCTTCTAATCCCATTGTTACCACGTCAGATCTATGAAATCATGTTAATAATATAATTAGCGACATGTGGGGTGAGAAATTCTCCCGTAACTTACCCTGAATTACATTCTAAAATTCCTTGGACTATCCTAATATCTCAATAATGGAAGAATTCGAACTCATCAGTTTTGTTAATTAGATTAACACACATGGAATGCTTCCACGATCTTTCCGTCATCAAAGATGTCCGTTTGGTTTTTAAGGACCTCGATATTGTCTCTATTTTAATAAAGTATAGATTTCCGCTTGTATTATCTTTCATAAAATAGTCCTTTGTCAACATAACATCCTAAAGTCAACATTTTAGGATTAAAATCCTATGTTAACCACATAAGCCAGACTAGAATCACGCTAAATGTGGGTAGAAGATATTGATTGACTGGGAGGTTTGACAAATCTGATCGAATTTTCCTTCGTTGTTTAATTTGAATTTAAAATTTTAGCAACATGTGCCAAGAGTTACATGTCGTATGTCAACACATGTCATGTTTGATGACAAAATAAATGTCATCAACGTTGAATAGGAATACATGTGACGGGTTTACCTATCATTGTTCGAGCTATTGTGTTCGATTTATCCGACCCAGGTTGTAACCGCGCTGCATGTGCACCATTACATTCGTGCGGATTATGTTGACATTAGCAGAAATCGATTTCAAGTTTGTTGTGAATTTGTTGGCAGCGAATCTGCACGCATATCTGCATTAAACCTGAAATCGCAGCACAGTTTCGTTTTATTGCTGTTCTCTTTATAAATTTTACCCGTCCACACCCCAACACACACACACACACACACACACACACACCCCACCTGTCATCCCCTTTAAATGACGTCTACAAACTAAACCTACCCAATGCCCAGACATAAGTAATTTAGGTAGATTTAAAATATTCAGATGCCAGCTCAATCGTTATTCCAATCTAATTAAAATTAAATCGTTCACTTGCTCCCCCCTTTTGATAAGTTCGATTCGCAGCGACCATAGCAAAAAGGGGAAGCAAGTGAAAGATTTAATTTTAATTAGATTGTCGTTATTCGTACCTAAATTATTTGTTACAAATAAATTAAACGCTACGAGGACAAACTTTTGCACTTATGTATATTTTATGTACCTTTGGTAATATTTCAGTATTTTCTTAATAAGTATTTATTTTTTCCAACTAGATTATCGATGGAAATCACAATTTATTGGATATTTTAACACGGGCACAATAATCTATCTGTTTAAGTTTACCCGGATTGGGGGGGGGGGGGGGGGGGAGAGAGACTGGTATGATACTTGACTGTGGTGAAATATCGGATTATGGCTATCGTAAATGACAAAGACGATTTAAATTCGAATAGGGTATTTTCGATAATTTTTTTTACTGAAACTGACTTGATATAGATGTTAAACACAATTCCCTTAGATTAAGGGAATACACTGTGCTGTAATTGAGTTTACCTGACAACTCAGAGCGAAGTTAGATAAACGTACATTCGCGGAATTAAAACCAACCTTTAACGTCGGCATTCCTTCATTATATTAGTGAAATTCTGCAAAATCTTGTTGTTGTTTGCATTTTCACGTAACAGTCATAAAAAAGTAGACATAATTGGTCATGTTCGAGGCAAAACTTAAACACTTGTGCTAATTTTTCAGAAATTGAGAACTTGAATAAAATCTGGTTGTCAAAGTAGCTAAACTTGTAAATTTCTCTCGTCTTCTATTAAATGACATATTGAATTTCACGAATTTAATATGGCAGCTCGTTCAGTCAAACCCTTAGTTACGACAAGTATATTGCGAACTTTACGTTGAACATCGGATTCCATGATACATAAAACTTTCATTAGAATGCGGATTCCCGTTATTAAAAGGCTTTTCTGCTGCTATTGGCTGTTTGGAAACAAATTTAAAGATAGGTAGTAGAACAGAAATTCGTACCCGTGTAACATTCATCTATTAGTTCAGTGTTGTACGATAGTAAATCGACGCCTAATGCTATGTTGACATTTTCCGTGATTTTATCATTACAAGCATAATTTTTCTAGTGGAATTCACTCCAATATTCAAGTTTATAAATAAAAAACTATAAACTACTTACAAATGTGAAAAGGGTGTAACTATCTCTACCTCGGCACTCATATAGAATAAATGTCTGTCAAAAATTTCAAAAATTGAACAAGTTTGATAAAATCAGGACAGGTTTCTCCGAGTGCTACCCCAAGGTTATGGAGTTCTATAAAATTATCGTGTATTTGGGAACTGTTTTGTCGAGATTTGTAAACAGTTAAATGATCTGAAACTCCTTGGACAACAATACGACAATGATATTGTCTTCCGTTAATGAACCGACAATATTTGTTCTATTGCCCCCTTTCTAGTAGCATTCCTATCCAGTAGCCTATTACTTAGTGTTTTACTCAAATTTCACCGGTATAGGGGTCATTTTCACTAATTAAAATTTTGTTTACAGGTTCGACGTTAATTACTACGGGTTAGGACGGATACTGTTTCTGTATATCAAACATTATACTGTATTCAAGGGAGATTTCTATATAAATAAATAAACAAACAACTTTGTAAAATAAGGTGTGACAACAACGACAAAAATAACAAGCGTATACTAAGCAAAACACAATTAGACTTTGAAATTATTTTTTAATCCCAGATTGTATAATTTTAGTTACATCAGGTTTTAATCTAGAATCTTTTCCGGTCTACTAGTAAGAAAGTTACCGTAGAGCAAGTAAAGATTTGGTAAGAATGTCTACGAACGTTACTAATGTTAAATATTACATAGATTGACAAAGGCAAGAAACACGAGCAAAAAACATGAACGTTAGATCCACGCATTTCCTATATCAATATATCAAAACTTCTATATTTCTTACTAGAAATATTACAGAAAACTTTATCAAAGTTCTAATCGCAGCCACCTTTTTGCCCGGTTCTGCTACGTAAAGTTTGCCACAGAATAATCGCGGTCAAGTTGCAAAAGGAATTAGATAAAATAATAAAAATTAAAAATAAATAATTCTTTGTTTTCATTATAACAAATGTGCTTTTAAGAAATCAAGATAATGTTAGCTTACCTTTTCCGTAAACTTGTACATGTTATTAAAACCGTTAAGTATTTTCTATCCCTTGATGTTTTCTTTCTCTTAAAAGATTTAGCATGTTACACGAACATTTTCGTGCAGTGATTTACTTGACAAAAGCATTCTTACTTAGTCCAGTTATTATTGTATCGATTTTGTAATGTAGTTTGTATATATACCTAAAGGATAGAGTCTTAGAAAAGATAAATTACACTGGAGAAAACCTCAAGATCGATCTGTGACAAATAGGAATTCTCTCGATATGACATTTCAATCGTAGGACATGTAAATTAGTTGAGAAATTTAAATTTCATTGCAAATTAACACGATTTAATCAATAAATAAATAATTCAATTATGTTTAGGTGTATAAACTTAATGGATTAGTTTTCCTGACAGTTACAATATTGCAAAAGGGGGCGGGGGAGATCTTTTCTGTTAATGTGTTTTGGGCATTTTTACAGGTGTGTTAACTGTTTTTTGAAAATAAAGCAACTGTTAACGGTTTTTCAACCATAGCTGTTATCTGCTTTCTTAAAAATTGACATTGTTGATAACTGTTATAATGAAAATAAAAACCCTGTTTGCTGTTAATAGTATTGCCCTTGGATGACATTCTGCTGTTATCTGTTTTTTTTTTCTATTATTTATCATGTAAATTGCTGTTATCTGTTATCATTATTTTAAATTTACCGTTATCTTTTTAGGGAAAAATAAAAAATTGTTAACCTGTTAATGGACCCCCCATCTAGCCCCCCCCCCCCTCTTACAAATGTGTAAGACTACAGGATTTATTACCTGTTTTCATTATGTAAAATTGTGCAACTTGTCACATCCTTCGTGTGTGTATTCGTTTTCGTTGATATTCAGCAGTTTTTCATCTAAACCATTCAAGCCATTCAGTTTTTTAAATAGACAGTGAAAACTTCGACCTTGGAAAGGAAACTCTTGTCAAATACAGTAAGGTACAAACGCACCTTGCCCGAAGACAGACTCAAACTTACAACCTCACTGCTGACACGCCTGGGATCACACGTATTTGGAGAACTCTCTAAGCCACGTGATGCCCCTCTTTCGTTATTAAATGTGTTATGTCAATTTATCAGTTTCATATACAAATTACCAAAGCTCTAATACATCAGTTGTAAACTGTACGATAAAAATGCTTCCAGAGCAAGTCTATTGTGGCTTTATATTTCCTTACTACGTTGTTGTATCAGAAAAGTTAGCAAAAAAATAAAATAACAAGCAAAAATTAACAAAAAGCATTAACAAGGAAAATTTAGCCAAAAAAAATTAACAAGCAAAGTTAGCAAAAAGAATTAACAAGCAAAAGCAGCAAAAGTATGATATCATTTATAAAGTAGGAAACAAAAACGGATTGTGGCCTGTAAGGAATACAGCTCTATGTAGGATGTGAATTCTGGGGACTCGAATGACATACATACGCCTGAAAGGCCAAATTTAATTTCTTTGATTTAGTTTTAAGTTAATGAAAGTCAACAACATTTACGGTTGTAACACTGACACGGAAGAATTTAATTTCGAATGACCCTGCATTCATTTACTAATATTTATATTAGTACGTTAGACAAATAGTATGCTAACCAATGGATTAGACAAGAACTCGTAATCGGCCGGAAAGAAGAAAAATAAAGAACGCGAACTCCTATCTTAACCAGGATGGAATCCGGTGCCCCAGAGAGGTATATATTTATACTTCCGTATATTATATTTACATTGATTCAATATAAATATTTGTACTTACAGTCAATCTGTTCACATTTTATATCTGTTTGTTTAAACCTACTTCATGTGGGGGATTTAGTGAAATTAAACAACTATAAAATTAAAATCTTACTTTCTTATAAATGAATGACAACCCGTCGTTTTTATCATAAATTCCACTTAGATCATACTTCATTTGGTGTTTGTTTCGAATTTCTGCAAATTGTTTTAATAATATAGGCTATATGATAAATTTTTTAAAAGCTGTACAATCTTACCTTAATCGTTAAAGTGATGTTAAAGACTACCGCGAATTATCTGTTTAGTGTTATACGACGTACCGGAAGTCAGAATGCTGCTATTGCACAAAGCATTCACACTTCATCTAACTTTAATGTTATGAAATTATTAAATATTGATGTAATGGAACCCAGTGCCGAGTGTAAACACTGGATACAAAAAGGACGTTTTATAAATTCCACTAATTATTGCACAGAGTCATGCGATGGATCAAACACATATGCCATGGCAAACGATTTTTCACATATTTTTTATGTGAAACTCATTAGACTTGTATAACAAACAACTTATGTTTCATTCCCTTGAGATTCTGCGGGATGGTGAAGTTTAAATCCTTTAGATTTTCAAACACAAAAGGTATTAAATATAAATTGTAAAATTTACGATTCTTTTGATCTTGTCATTCTGACTTTCGGTTCCATCTCCGGTGAAATAAATATTTAAGACTTGTCAGTAATGAAAAGAAAATGGAATTGTCATAAAATCATTCTTTGACAAAAGCTTTGACGGTGAGACAATGTTTATTATCGGCGTAGCTACAATGTCGCTATAGCAGCAAAAGCTAGCTACGACCAACAATGCTCTACATTACTTTGCTTTGATTCAGTTTTTAATAAATTAATAACTATGGTTGATATTTGGTATTGTGCAAGTTATATACAAAGTTGAGTAGAACAGTAGATTTTGTACATGGCATACTATCTCAAATATGTTTACAAACCCAGAAAAGGCATTTCTATATCCGACTGCACAATTGGCATTTCAATTCTTTATTAAAAAATATGTCTAGATTTAGATGTCTACATGGGACACTGATGTGGATAACTAGACTGGACTGATTTCGATATCTACACGGGGTGGGCCTGTTTAGATATCAACACGGGGTGGGTATAATATACGTTTTAAACACATAATCACCCCAGCAATTAAATTTTAGAAAGAGTCCATCATGCTTTTAAAAAATTACATGCAGTTAAATGGATGCTGTAATGATCGAACACTATAAAAAATGAATTAAACATCTACCACGGGTATTAAAATCATATCAAACATTTATTTATCGTGTATCGATTATTTCATGTTATCAATTTAAACTTAGTCAAATATTCCAAAACTATGTAAGAACCGCGTACTGTAAACTGAAAGGTATAAAGAAAAGACTTCATTCACAAATGCAGAAAATTGTATAAAGATGTTTTGTTTAACTTTTATTAATTCATACGATGTGGAAACCATGTTTTAATGAAAATACACAAGCACCAATATAGGTTTGTTGAGATGTTGCCTTATGACGTCGTCACTCTAAATAGTTTTTTTTCTTTTCATGTCAGCGGAAATATGAAATTGAATGTATCGATTTTGCAAGAAATGCATTATGTGCAGGTACACTGATTTCGTGCTTTTATATACCTTATAATAGACCAACACGAAATCCTATAGATGAATAGCAAATCCTTATAATTTACTTGAGATAACTACCTATTCTTTATCAATAATGCATGTCAAGATTCTTTGAAATTAAACATTGGAACTTGCAGACAACATTTGTTCAACCCCAAACTGAAACGAGGAATAATTGCTGATGATACTTTTTCTCACCAGGTCATACTTCTCTAACAACTAGAAACCATTGATACAATTCAAAAGTGCGGAGGCAAAACAAATCTGAAACAACCAAATAAAAATCAAATACTATTAAAACAAAAAAATCGCTAAATTTATTCTAACAAGTGGCGTAAAACACAATTTAAACAAACACCATTTAAATTAAAACAGTTGAATTGTTCAACTTGTAAAATACACCTAGTAAGGATTTCTTGAAGCGTCATGATGTAGAATACAAAGAACTAAGATGACAACCTGTCTGGGCAATCTACAATCAGTTGACCAATGACGATTAACGTGCCCTAATTATCTCAAACATTAATATTCATGTATATGAAGACAAAGATACCAGAGGACTATACTGTAAGTGTACATTTATGACATCCTGGCACCACTATTTATGAAGGGAATTCTGGAAGAAATATCGTGAATAAGTATGGAAAAAATCACACAGGAAACATCACGGTAAAATAAAGCATGTGGACAACTTGCCATATGATGGAAAACTCTTGATCTACAAGAAAGACCACTGAAGCAAGATGCACAGAGAGGTTTCACTGAAATCAATCACCAGTAACGAGAATAATCCAGTAAAATGAGACCAACATCAATACCTGCATTTTTGTTTAGTTATTATATCTTTTTATTTTTTCTGAATACCTATTGTACTTTCCCCTTGACCTCTGACCCAATCTATTTTCTTTCACAATAAATTTGTCGACAAACATCCTCACTAGTCAGGATTCCTGCGTGGACAAATGTGAACACAATAACCCTGACTAGTGAGGATGTTTGTCGACAAATTTATTGTGAAAGAAAATAGATTGGGTCAGAGGTCAAGGGGAAAGATGTTAAGTGTCCTAAACATGTAAACAAAACAACAGAGCAGTCAGTGTACAATATACAGTTATTAATAATACCATGGTAAGCCCTAGATCTAAAGAAAAGTCGCAATAAAAATATTTATGCTTATGATGTTTTATTATTCGGTACCCGCCAACGGATTTTTCTATTATGTCTGAGGGATTAATATTTTTATGATCTATTTACACAATAGTTGCCTATATTAAAGGCAGTGTCATGATATAAGCGTCTTCAAGAACGAGTGTTATAGGTGACACTGCAAATGGAAGACTGAAGCAAGATGTAAACAGACTTCACTCAAATCAATCACTAGTATTTAAGATAGTAAGATAAAATTAATCGGAAGCAATGTTAACATCAACACAGGTGCATTTGTCTGAATCTAGATTGCAATTGTCTGCTGACTTTGGCATCTTGCTTTTTTGTTGCACACTAATTCCGTCGACAAAATCATTAAAGAAAGCATTTTTATAACTAGTAGACAAAACTACCATAGATGATAAGTATTAGAAGAGTTGTAAATATAACAGCAGAGTAGTTTTAATACTGTATACCGTTATAAAGACATTTGCTATAATAAACGCATGTTCTAAATGTTAACATTTTTTCTGTAAGAAAACAATAGAACATGTAAATAGTGGTGCGATCAAGGCAGAGGTCAAGAACAACGTAAATATAGTTATGTAGAAATCAGAATGCATGAAGTGAAATAATTCATTATATGGGTTATTATGTTACCACTTCAAATAAAGATAGTTTGTGTTGTAGTTACAGTCAAAGCGAAATAACTCTAAAATAGAACAAGTGAAGATTTATTGAACGTTGTAAAGTTATGGCAAGCGAGATGATATTAGAAAGTAACAATTGTGTAGCGGAGATAAAAAGCTTATGAAAGTAAATTCCATTATGTATTGAAGAACGATATAAGGATTATAATATGCAAAGAAAATTGTCTTTTTTAAACCTCAACCATTAGGTGGTATATAGGGATGCTGATGTCCGTCGCGCTGTATGTCCGTCCGTTACACTTGGGGATACCCAACTGTTCCTATTACAACGGTCATCTAAGCACAAGAATTTACGACAAACGAGACTATATTAATTTCAAAATTACATTATGATTTTCTTCACTTAAGCAGCAATATTCCAGCTTCTCCTGCATACGGTGTGGTGTTTTTATTTCCCAATCTCAATTCATCAGGTATGCAAGAGCCTGCAGCGAGTATACTGATTATTGCAAACGTCAAATTTCTTCGGGATTAACTTATAAACCAAGATTACAAGAAAAAACGACTCGTCCGCGCCTTAATATGTTTTACAATAGATACCTTTCGAAAAATATTCTCGTTTAAAAATACGATTGAAGATAGTATTCCCAATTTTCAGTACACAGTAATTGTGATGCGATGATTATTGGATACACCTATTACTGACTAGTAGTATATGGGTTAATTCAACCTGTGCCAACATTTTAAATTTTGGTTTAAAAAGGTAAGAAAAAAAATGTTGCATACATTGAATTAGTGTATAAACATTGTAATTCTTTCTATAAACAATTCGTTAATTAGAGTTATTGGTGTATACAGGTAAAATCCATATTTAATGAGAGTTTTGTTCTATTTTGTTTAATAATAATAATTATTATAATATTATTTTTTTATTTCTTTTAATATTTTTTGTCTTGTAAATTTTTGCAAGCTTAAAAATATAATTTTATTAAAATAACAATACAATATAAATTTAAATATCAGTAGCTTAACCAAGATTCAACATAAATGGAGGCAGCATCAGCAAATTCTTTTACTGTAACTTGTCCATCATGTAGCCGTGGTTTCAGTTCACCCAGTCTCTATTTGATTTGTATGTACATTCTCTTTCTGAGTATTCTTTTACCGTCTGCTCTAAACTGAATGCGTTTAATCTCTGTTGACGCTTGTTGGTCCTGAAGTAGGTTGATCAGGTTGAAAATGTTGGGATGTGGATGACGGACATGGTTCTTCAGTTTGTGATACCACCCCTCTAAATGGTTGTTGGTTCTGGGTCCAGCTGTGTCATGATAGTTCCACGGGAAGCGACTAGTCTCTACCCAATGCTCTCTGTAAGGTAGTCAGTAAAAGCACTTGTGTAGATGTGCAGCGTTTGTGATTAGTCTGTATAACTTCATGAACGTTGCGCTGAACTCTGTCATTGTCATGGTTATGATTAATCTGTAGTTTAGTTGTAATGTTGTTCATAGTATTAATAGTAGCGGTACAGTTGAGGGTACAACATATTCAATATGTTTGCTCGTTTTGTTTTGTCTTCACTCTCAACTTATACCCATTGTGGAGTAGGGTCTGATTCCCTAGTATGTTTGTAACAAACTGAATGTCTAACTGTGCATTGGCTATACTTTGGACAACTGATAAAATCCTTAGAATCACCAGTATTTTTACAAATTTCTGGTGAAAAGTGTTCACTTTTTGTATATAAAATAATAATTAAACCATACAATAATTTTGCCTGTGATTTACCTATAATTAATAGTTTAATTACTATCAAAACATCTATTGTATTCTGCATGTTGGCATTCCTTGAATAGAAATTTTTTTAAATGTTGGCATAGGTTGAAGACACCGGTATATGATACAAATCCATTTTCATCAACATACACAAATTTACCATTCTACAGAAATGAAAGCGGAAGGTTTGGCATGCCATGAATAACTGTTTAACCCACCATTTCTTTTAAAATGCCTGTACCAAGTCAGGACCATTGCTGTAGTTACTATATTTTGGGTTATTGGTTCTAAAGTTTGCCAGTTTCGTGGACTTTGATTGGTGGATTGTTTTTTTTACAGTGGGGCTGGTGTTCAGAATTTTGTTATTACCTTCAATTAGAAATATGTTACCTCATATGTCAGCATGACAGTTATATAAAAAAACTGTACACAACAAAATCTGAGCAAAATACATTTCGTTAACAAAAAAATACATACCGAAAACATAAGCAAACGAAACACGCCATTAGAAAAATCTTTTAGCTAAACATGTCTAAAAGATATCCGTATTTTGCGAATATTCAGATGATAATTGCATGAACTTTATTTATTTTTACGTTCTGTTTTTGTTCCAACATATGTTAAATCCAACCATATTAAACTGATCGTGTTAAGAAATATTGTTTTGTATATAAATCTCAAAATGTTTAATTTCCTACAAATATTGAATTTTAATCTTTAACAAGCAGGTGTTAGATTTTTTAACTTGATTTCTTATTGTTGAAGTGATGTCCAAAAACATAAAAGTATGGAACACTTTAAAAATAACATTTTTGTGTAAATATACATAAATTACATATTTTCAATTCAGTCTGATTCGTTAACACCTTATAACCTCTTAAGATATTAAATTTGTCCGTTTTCAATATTTAAAACAAATATATCAGTGAAGTTTTGTAATTATAATTTCTGATTTAGAGTATTTCAACAATTTACTAGATGTTTTAATTGTTTTCAAGACTGTGTACATAAACCAAAGAATTAGACAGGACACATTAGTATTTGAATGCTTTCTGTTCAATGTGAAAGATTTAAACTAAACTTTGTTGCAATATTTTTAACAAATATATCAGTAAAACGTTGTAATTATAGTTTTTAAATACAGAGTATTCCAATGGTAAATTCAAAGTGTAAATTGTTTTTTCAAGATTGTGTATACATACCCAAAGTTTGACACTAGAATTAATATAAGTGTATGCCTCCCGTGATTTCTATCAGTATGTCAACTACATTTCGTTGCAATATTTAAAACCACAAGATTTACATATCTTAATGCATAACCCAAAAGAATTAGAACAAACGGTTTTCGAATTATGAAAGGCCAACTTATGAAAGGGCAACTGGTCAACTGCCTTTTGGTGCAAAAGTGAATGGATGCATTAACCTGTTTTACAAAAAAGTTCAATGTGGAAATGTTGTAATGAATATAGTAAGACTGAACCTATGTATTATAATTATGTTTTGTGACTATTTTTCTACAATGTTGGAGAAGAAATCTCTTCAACACTTATATAGTCAACCTTCCAATATTTACACATTGAGCACCTCCAATGAGTCTTGTTATGACGAAACGCGCAGCATGTTAAATATATGATTTTGGCTACTAGTACTTTTAGGACATTCATTGATCTACAGGTTAAGTAAATAGTTTGTACATTAGAGTGATTCGTTTGGTTTTGGAATCTAACATTGCTACAAAAATTGTTGTTACAAAGTCTGTTGGTCTATAATGTCATACAATAAGTACGACATAAAGAACGTATTATAATATCAAAATTGTGTACATATTGGTTACGTACATTTGTATTTGGTATCAGGAATGTTACTTCCACAAAGTACTTTATTTAAGTGGCCGGATTAACAGACATAAACAATATAGTAGTATTGTTGTGCTGTTGAAATAAAAAATGCAACAAAGTTCCAGGTTATAAATTTTGCTACGCCTGAATTCACGCTTTAATTTCATAAATTAATGCTCAGCTGAATTTGATAAAAGAAAAACGACAAAATAGCTGGATATTTTCCGTATTGTTCAATTTGGGACAATGTATAGTTATAGCAGTCTTCAAAAGAATAGATTAAACGCAAATGATGAACAAAAAATACGTATTGATAAATAGAAATAAGAAAAAGTGATAAATGTTTATTAGGACATTTTGTATTGATATTACAATGGAATGTATTGTTAGCATTTCAAACAGAAATGGTAATAAAATGCATACTCGCATGCAATATTTCTGCAATATAATTTTTATTCTCAAAAAGTAAATATTTTGACAAGCAGAATTATTTTGAAATCAAAGAGCTCGTAATCATGACGGAATAGATTTCTTCCGTTATTACATGCATACTGTTTGACAGTTAGATTGAAGTATTCGGTTCGAAAGTTTAAATATCGCAATAATGCATTGTTTGATTGTTAAGGCGTACTTGTATCTGCTTCACCGATGACACGCGCTTTGTTGTGACGGTCGAAATCTCTCTGTGTTCATTTTATCTCATAAGCAACTCTTCTACAACACTTTCACAATTACCAAAGAAAGATACAACAAATAGACAATTAACTGCTTACACTATCAAAACAACAAGTTCATACGAGTTATAGTAGGATGTGTAGTGCTCATTTGTAGTTTTTGTGTTTTTTCCCAAAATGGCTTTTTATTTATCTGATTGTTTAAGCTGTCTACCCATAACTTGGTCTTTCAATTTTTTTATGACCACACCTTGGTGTTGCCTTCTGTCCTTGATATTTCGACAACACAACATGTACTCTAAACAAGATTAGAACAAAAACTGTTACATTAAGGTTGAATATTGGCTTTTTTAAAAATAGAACAACCTTTGTCGTCCTCTAAAATTATGTTATCACTAGCCCAGTAGTCACACTTTGATACTGACAGGAATATCATTGATTCTTTCAGTGATATAGTCATTATCTATATTTACTGTCTTAAAATTTCGAAAATTATTTTTTTTAAGGTTTTTATTTTCCAGTTCTACAACATCTGAATCATTTTAATTTTAATTATTGTTTGCGTTTGAGCGCAGTTATGTTTTCATAAGAGGAAACGCGCGTCTGTTTTTTAAATATGACATCTAAAACAGAGTAAATATAATTTCAAGAAACTGGTGTTAAATATATATATGGGAAACATTATACATTATTAAAAAAATATACACAACAGTACATAGAAAACACGTGTCTTTGCTTGCAATATATAGACATACAAAATGCCTTGTCATCATAAAATCAGACTTAATGGAATGTTTAAACTCTAGGTGAACTTAAAAATGAATTACGACTACCTTGCACGTTATTCACGTGACTCTGCATTGTAGAAGTTTCTACTCTTATCTTTTTTCAGATATAATGAAATATATTGGTTCTAGGCTAAAACAGTTATTGTTGCTTAGTTAGAACAAAATAACCACTGTGTTTGTATTATATTTACAAATAACATTTGTCTTTTGTGAACCATATTTTTTACAGACTAAACCGACTGTCTATCTAATACTACAAAGTTGGGACGAACATTCATGAGAAGTTATTGTTTTACTATTTAAATAAATTTTAAAAGCTCAAGTTTTAGTCCATTAAAGTTTGCATACAATAAGCGATATGTTGATAAAATATGTTAAAACGTACAAAGGAGTTCTTGATGAGAGGAAGTCCAACCATTCTAAAGGCTGACACGAAGATCAGATCGCTATATCATCTACTCAGTACACCGAAATGCGCGATCAAAGTAAACAATTTTAAGTTATTATCGAGTAGGCATTGCCAAAATGAGAGCATAGAAAATATTTATTATTTTTTTTAGATATTTTGTACAATATTCTTGTTTTAATTTGTTCATTTATTTTACCTTACTACCATATTCCACTACATGTAGTACATTGTAAACATGAATTAAGAAAATCAAATAGATGTCAACAATTTACTAATCTACTCATTAGGTAACATAATCAATGTTAAGCATGAAATATATGTTGTTAAGCAGAATGCCGTGGTATCAATACAGATTTCAAAATGTTTGTACTCTTAAAATACAATGAATATCGGTGTCACATAAGTCATGTACACTTGATACATAAGACAGTGAGACAATTGTTTAAACAAATATTTATCCCTTAAATAATACATTTATACACATTCACAGAATGGTTATACGTGTCATGGATTATGGATAAATTTATACTTATAGTTTTCTTAATGTACCTACCCCCCCCCCCCCGTGGTTTCTAAATTGTGTCTCATGCAAGAATTCAGCTGGATAGACCGTACGAATATCTTTTGCTTAGGGTGCAGATGCCTGTAGGTTATGCACAACTTAAAACCTTTTTTTCAGAAAGAGTTTCTCCGACCTACCCTTTTCGTCACTATTTGTAGTCATAATGTCATTAATTAATACACCTCGTTTTGTTACGAGTTATCACTCCTTGATCAATGTTGCTATCCTAATCCCCATTTCCCCTATTTGAAACCCCATGGTAAAACGAACGATGAAAATTAAGGGCCATGGCCTAAAATAGTCACGTTGACATACAGTTTGTATTGACGGAACAATACTCAAAATGTGTTATATTCGGAAGTTTTAGACTTTTGATTTGATAAATTATTATGTGATTAGAATGCGTTCTATGGAGAAATACCATTTTAGTAGGGATTCGTTTTGTTTTTTCGGATCAGTTAAAGTTACAGTTTGATGTTTTATGTAGGCGGACATTTCACATGTTACTGGTAATGATCATGAAGTGTGCATTATGAGTTCTCAAACAAACTGTATTAGTTTAAATATTGCATAGCTAAAATGAAGTTTTCATAATTGACGTTACTTCCGATCACCCTAAACATTGCCTCTAAATTCCAGTGGTCATGTGACGTCTTTCTATATTATGGTGACGTCACATGATTCTCAGTTTTAAATATAATGTTTAAGAAGTTGCAAAAAATTGTCTGATATTTTGGTTGTAAATTGAAAAAAAAACTTTTTTCGTTGAAGTCAAATTTTATTTTAAGTCTACCTTTAAAATAAATTTCATTGTAAGTCAACCTTTAAAATTAATTTCAGTGGCCTTCTCCATTCAATTGACGGTACCAACTTGCGGACGAAAAACAGCAATGTCAGCATTAGGAAAATTTTGATCACGCGATACATACTGCTGTAGAACTCCCCGTTCTTCGCGGGAAGCTTCCCTGCCCGCTACTAGCTGTGCTCGCTATTATGTATTTCTACTTTAAAAAGTTTTATATATAAACAAGTAAATCCATTCGGGAGCTAATAGTAGAATTAAAGCAGCGATAGTGACGACAAATAATCTGTAAAAAGAAATTAGCTTGATATAAACCTTGCTACAATTTATGCCACAGATTTTTTAAGCATGAACATGCTGTTCTTAGTATTGAAGAAACTATTATTGTATACAACCGATAAAACTATTTTCAAAATGAATTCTAACGCCTAAATACATTTATATTTGCCTATTTATCTTTTTTCGTGTTAGGATACATTACATCTGCAAAATATACATAAAAAATGTCTAACCGATTAAAAGGTTTGATTAACCGGATTATGGTTCTAATATCTTCCAATTACGTGTCAGGATGTAGTTATAGATTAAACATTCATATGTACTAGTTAATATCTTTAACAATTAACAAGTATTGTTTTTATCATGTTCAGTATCATCCCGAAACGAAAATTGTACTCAATTTTGAATTTTAAATGTGTTTGAATTAAATATCTTAGCATAAATATTTCCCAAGAGATGCTACTTGTCACACTATTTTAATTATTAAACTTTACACATTGAATTTCTTTTTTAAATGTAGGAATACAAATAATACATTTAAATTATATTGGCGCGCATGTCAAGAACGAGTTTTCTACCCGCGATCAACCAGTAGTCCATATATAGGACATTATATATACAATCTGTGAATGCAGAGACATTGGAAAACAATCATGAAGGTTGTGAAGAACAGCAATAGAAGCCTTGTTTTCTTTGCGTAACACATATTTAATACGTTTCTCTTTAAATGTCATTTTATTTTTTCAGTACATACCAAAAGTTATGGTATGATATTTAGAATGGTTTCAAGTGTAATACTTTTGCATATGCATGAAACAATCGTATCAAAACTCTAAACAAATATACACGGGCTTTGAATGAAAAACAATAATCAAGGTGGTGATAAACAGGAGTACAAGCTGTTGTTTATATTTTATTACATTTTTTAACCTGTCATTCCGTGCTTCAATACTGTTAATAGTATAGAATTAACACTATTAGTTTTAGCACGGTTTCCAGGTATTTGTGTGAAACAATCGTAACAGCCATACACAGTAAAAAAATATACAATGTCTGAAAGGAAAAAAATTGGGAAAACAATCATTAATATAGTAGCGAACAAGAGTATAAACTTTGTTCCATTGCTTGCTTTAGTACATCTTACCTGTCATTTTCGTTCTTCAATACTGTTGAAAATATAGAACTGACACTTTATTTTTGTGTGACGTGTTCACAGCGTCTTAAAATCGAAACAAGTGCACAAATGTTAAAACTGACCAAAATACCAAATTTGAGTAATGTAGTTTTCTATTAATTGACACCATTATTTGACAATTACATATACTTATAATATTGCATATAGAATGGTGTAAGGTCACAGCGAGTACAGTTGTTTTGGTAATAGGAGATATAATTTGTTAACAAAATATACTTTAGCGGGTAAAAAACAAACGTACATTGTTTAAGATTTCGGGAGTGATACGAGTAGACGATATAAGTTCTCATTTAACAATCAGGCTTGTAATATTGTGATTCAGTGCCATAGATTTAAATGAATTTACTTTTCCCAGACATTACCTTACTGGATTACCTGTCCACACATTAAAAGAAATATGCTACCTTGTTGAAGCGCATGATTTTCAGACTTTACTTGCGAAGTTGCTATTTTTTCCGTTTTTTCTTAGATTTATGTTGGACTTGGGCTATGTTGTATTTTTTGGCATTCTAATTCTTTTCATAAAATGCGTATGATTTAACATCAATTTTAAGAGCTTCTAGTCGTTATGATGAGAAGCAGTTAATCGAACAAAGCTGGTTTCTATTTTTCCTAATTGTTAGAATTAACGTATACGAAACGATACCATTCGCCACGGATGGTTTGACAGTCTCAAATACCCGTTTGGTATGTAAGTCGCAACTACTTAGAACTATTAAATCAATTATTGAAGTTCACCGCTATAAAACCTAGTATCAACCAAATTGAAAATTTGCTCATAGCGCATACGAATGTAATATTTAATGTAAAGGTCAATTTTTTGTTTTACGTGCCCAATTTCTAATTGACAGTCTAAATAGTTTTTTTTAGTTAGTACATGTTTATTATTTTTTTGTATTGCAGTTTTGACAGCACGATCTCTAGATGTGTGTGTGTGTTAATAATTTTTGGTTTGTAATATTTAATGTAAAGGTCAATTTTTTGTTTTACGTGCCCAATTTCTAATTGACAGTCTAAATAGTTATTTTTAGTTAGTACATGTTTATTATTTTTTGTATTGCAGTTTTTACAGCACGATCTCTAGATGTGTGTGTGTATTATTAATTTCCGTCCACTATTGTTGTTTAATTGGCATTTTATGGTTCGGGATTTAAGCAATTGTTTGGTATTAGTATAGTATATTTCCAAATAAAACATATGTAATGGAGACGTTTCCTTACGTTTGACCATGCACGAGTTTAGAACAAACCAACCGAACAACAATAAGTTTGAAGTCAATTGACAAATCAAGATTAATACAAACATTTACAACACGGAACAAAAACCATAAACAGAAAGTGAGTAGCCCGAACCAAAAAACTATGGATGCACTTAGGTGCTACGGACGAGTAAGCAGTGTCAGTCTTAATTAGATATTACTTGAGTTACTCATTAAGTGTCATCAAGAGTATTAATCATTATCAGTATGACATTGAAGACGAAAAGGAGATATTATTTCAACAAAAACGTTTATTTGGCAAGTATCATCCACAACTCGAACATGTTTTCGTTCGCATTCAAGTAATTATACTAGATAAATGCCTTAAAGCTTATATAAACATTTAAAACCTCAAATTAAATATATAGCAAAGGCCAACATCGGCAACCGTATCTCTAAAAACATAAACAAAAATATATTTTGTCATTTTTAAAATTAAATAGTAATTAAAGTTTTGTGTATGATATATATGGTGTAAGCTGAAAATTTTTTACATTATTTGTTGAAGGACGATTTGTGTTTGTAATTACTCCAACCAAGAAATACTGTAAAAAATTACAAAGATGAGAATTATAAAATACAAAAAATAACTTTAAAACTCACCGCGGAGCTACGGAATTGATCTTGGTAGCGTTTTGTTCCGGGACTATCAAATAAGCCTTTGAATTATTTGTTGAATCCTTTCCTCCAGAAATAACAACATTAGAATTTGACATTTTCAACATTTTGATCCAGTCTCCTTTGCGATAATACATATTATATTTAAGCTCATCAAAAATAGATATGCTACGTTCATGCATCATTGTCTGTAACGACAACTAGAAGCACTTGAATAACCTTTAAAGATGATAGCATTGGTGCAGATACAAACCACTATTGTTGTCTGTGAAAAGTTTTGTTTAAAACAGGTATCGTTTACAATGTGTATTGATTAATTTATGATCTGATCATTTAATCACTCGTGTATTACCGTGATATACCATCATAATTCAAGACAAAATACTCTCAAAGTTCCTCTCGTTAAGCAAATTGTCGTAATCAATAGACCCGTCTGTTCAGTCATTTAGCTCATCAAAGAACTTCCTTCTTTGGAGACAGACCAGACAGCTGTTTATTTCATTTTGTATTGATGTTATACCTGATTTTTTATGTAATTTTGCCTTTCCGTTTTGACGCAACAACTAGAGAAATATAAATTCTACATTTACCCATATCTGACGTTGTTAATGCACTCAAGAAACTTTTAAAATTTTTAAATGCGAATCTTGGCGAGCATTTTAACTGTCAAAAGTACATAAATACGTTTTATTGTTTTAAATGATTTCAAACACCACTTTCAGATATTTTTCAGATATACCATGGCATCCTGTTTTTATTAAGGGAGCAAACCACAGTAGCAAATGTTCTGACCTTTAACATGAAAAACGGCAATCCTTGTCAATTAAGGTTGTAGTTGAGCACATCATTTCCTATAATTAGTCGAATACGTAGCCTCAATGATGAAGAACGGTAATTACCTGATTCAGTCAGTCTGGTTATCAAAAATCGTATATTGTAATAAACGGGGTAAAATGGTAAAATCTGTTTTTCTAAAGATAAAAAAGATTTCATAGAGATAATCAACGTGTTGTTTATGAAAAAATTGAAAATTGGCTATAACCGATTCAAATTCATACAGAATTAGTTAAAGAAGAACGGACCAAAACGTCCTAGCAAACTAATACATTATGTGTGTAATAACTGAAAGTTACTTCATAGTCAATAGCACAAAATACTTTTTTATTGATTGTACTTATACATGTAACAAGTAGAATGAGTGTTGCAAGTTTAAATATAATTTTCGGAGCAATGATAAATAATGTCAATGTATTTCTTTCAATTTCTATTTATTTCAACCTTATTGTCCTGCAAGAAATAATTTGTACTCATTTTGTTTATTTTCTTATCGAGCCTTTGGTAACCATCTTAGTTCTGTTTATATACAAACGGTTGACGCATTTAAACAAAACGTTTTATGTAAAATAATGCAGCAGAATTTTACTTTTCAAAATTAAACCTAACTATATAATTCAACTAAGCTAGTTGCATGATTCAGTATATCTTACGCTAGAGACGAAAGTCGGAAGACACGTGGTTGTACAATTTACTGCGACAAACTCGCGTTTCGTAAATTAAATAATCATAATACTAATAAAATATGTAAAATCCAAATAATTAAGATGTTGTACAGCTTTCATTTCAAAATTCCGAAACTTTTTACCAAATCCGGCTAAGCCTATCTTCACCTAACGAATAGAAAAATCTTAGAATATAAATCATTTTAGAAATTTTGGAACCGTAAAGTAAGATAATGACTATCATTAGAAAAATCAATGTTATTCTTGTCAGCACCGAAGTGTGACTACTGGGCTAGTGATACCCTCGGGTAATTAACCGTAGTTTAGTCAAGGACTTACTGTCTGATTACGAGACAAAGACATCAAATTAAACAAATAAAACAAAATATAAATAAACGCTTATTAATAAAAAGACCAGTAGTTAAACCAGTGGGTCTGAAATGAAAATCACTTCTTGCCGCACTGGCGACAGTTTGTTTACCTTATATATAGGTTTATTTCGGGACAAGAAAAGACTAACTTGTTAACGAGCTATGGAAGAGATTACCTCTGCAACACTTATCTTGTGTCTAACGATGATTGCAAACTGTAAACTACTACGTATTTGAATCTATAACAAAATATTCTGACCAGTTTTATTTTATTTACTCTGAGACGGGAAAGCCGTGTTATCATGCTCAGAGCCAACATACCATGGGTGGGAGTTAAGCTTGGAACTAACGCGTGTGAGTGCCATGGGTGGGAGTTAAGCTTGGGACTAACGCGTGTGAGTGCCATGGGTGGGAGTTAAGCTTGGGACTAACGCGTGTGAGTGCCATGGGTGGGAGTTAAGCTTGGGACTAACGCGTGTGAGTGCCATATACTGGAAGAATATGTACAATGATCTTCATTTAATATTTAATTCTTAATATCTGCTTAATAATAGGGCATATGAATTAGCTTTTATTAATAATCCTCTGCCGTCCAACGCTTTTTTTCCGTGGGACAAAAAAAAAAGCGTTGGACGGCAGAGGATTCTCGGACTATAATCAGAGATGATACGATGTATCGGTCGTATTTCCTTAGTAAACATTTAACGTGGTCGTGGTTAAAAGGGTTTAAGTAAATCCTCATTGTCAACAATGTTTAAGTAAAGTTCAACTAATTTTATTTTCATCTCATTCAATATTTACCCAATATTCATCTGTCAGATAAGATTACAAGTCTAAATGTATGCATTATTAAAGCCACAGATAAATGTCTTTTATTTCAAATATTATGCTACTGCATATATTTTACATTTTGAAAAATGTTTCATTACCGTTAAACGGAAACAAAACATATTTGTAGAGTACATTTAAGTACTTCTTTTCAGCAGCGCTTTAATTTTAAAATTTGTAAAGTTCTTTCTTTACGTCTACTATCAATAAAAGTCTAAGGAAAATAATCCAATCTAATTGTATTAAAACGATCTGCTTTGAAATATATGGTAAAAATTACGAATTGATCTAAATATAGAAAACCATATTTATTGCAAATTTGTATATATAAATTATGATAAATTATTTGCATTCATCAAATCTATGTCTTTACAAAAGATATTTGGGTGCTATTTAAATCGAGCGAAGTCGAATTATCGATTGCATTGATTTAATGAAAGGAATTGGATCATTAAACGAAGGAGTAAATTTACGTACGAGTCCCGCAGTTCTAAGGCATCCCTTGCTCTCAAAGTAACTGAAAATATAATCTAGCCATTTACTTCACCATCACTGTTTTATTCAGTGTATTTAAAAAAACAAATATATTCTATGTTTATCCATAGTTAGGAATGTTTGTGATATAGCTTTTGAACATCTTAATTATTAACCCTTCCAATAATTTCGGTTAAAGTGCCACTAATCAGAAATATCTAATATATATTTTATTACCATGTTATCTTGACAATTATTTACAGTTGTAATTTTAGAACACAACTGAACTTTTCAGAGGCTTTTTTTCTTATTTATTAGGACTCATCAGTTGCACTCTAACCCAAAACATATTTAAAATCTTAATAACTAAGATCTTGTAGAGTCCTTGTCGTCATTCCCCCAAAACGTTATACCTAATTCGGCTAAGATCGTCTACAACTAATAAATAGAAAAACCTTAGAATTAAATTATTTTCGAAATTTCTGTGCCGTTAAAATATTTCATGTGACACATAACTAAATATATAACCAACTAGAATGTACAAGAAGTAATAAGTGTTGCAAACTAAATTTAATATTATTATTTAAAGAAGCCAAGAAATTCTTTATGTCAATATAAAATTAATAACTCGTGTCATATCGTTAGTGTAGCTACCCGTATAACAAGGTGGAAGTTTAATGAAATAATTAATGAAACCTGAGTTTTTAACAAATACAATAATCAGCCTCCCGCTGATTAAATGCGTTCTTTGTCATTAACTTTTGATAATTTTAAGTAATCAGGAAAAGAATAATTTGTCTCGAATCATGTACAGTTTGGTATCAAGGGGTTTGCGAATTCACTTGTAATAATAAACTCGGAAACCATTATTGACCTTTGATTTAACGTAACAAAAGTTCTATTACGTTTAAAATTCATGTACATTCTTGTAGTTAGCAAAGAGATTTGACCGCATAGGAGGTCCGTAATAGTGAGGCACTTATTCCAGATTGCTAAGTATAACAAAGAGGAAATATTGTAACCTTTATATAACTAGTTACCGGACACGTATCTACTACAGCGTAAACGTTATACTTCAATAAAAGAGGTCTCTAGAAAACAATACCTTATATAGGTAACTATACAACGAAACATCGACTTAAGAATTTGTACATGCTTTTACTAAGTACATATAGTCTTTTGTTCATAGAGTCGAATATAAGCCATATGTAATGGTATAACAATTCGGTCTATGAAAATGTCATGCACCAGGGTGTTGTCTAAGTATGCCGTAAGCCACAGATCTAACAACTGAGATAACTAGAGTGAACTGAGAGAACACGATATATAAATAAGGAAATAACAGCAACGAATCCGAAGTTTCTTAACATCAGCCTACAAATCATGAACTATATGAACTGTAAGCGTAAACGCACAACATAAAAAACAACAAATTGCCTTATGACTGCAGTAATTTCAGCGGTGAGTCAGCCTCAAGTTTGGTACTGTACTGTAGCGATATATGTATGTATTTAAAGTACTCAATACAGATTGCTGAGACGCCTTTTAAATAAAGGTTTAGTATCACTCTCCTCCATATTAATTTGAATGTGTACTCTTGTTATTCACATGAATACGAGGGTGTAAACATTTTCATAATATCGCCACAGAAAACAAAAATAAAATTCCATGTAATAAAACTGATTACAATAATTAAACTCTTGCCCAATGCCAGGTTGGGGTTTTCACGCCAATTTCGTTTTCAATTAAACTGAAATCTGTGATATAGATGAAATAAGCGGCATACATCATCATCATCATCAAAACAACAAATTATATTACAATTTTACAGGTTCTTTAGATTTCTTAACTAAAACAAATTAGGTACTACATACACGTCTTCATATCATGCTTTCTGGAAGAAATCCAAGTAATTTTATTAAAGAGTAAAACAAGACGTGTCACTTAAAACAGGTCATAATACTTGTTTGAGGAACTGATCGGGATTATCAATGGTATTGTTCCGGTTAAAACGCTGCTTTCACAATCATAAATCGTAACGAAAAGCACATTTTATGAAATTAATTAAGGAAATTTTATATTTCTCCTACACAATAGTGGCTGAACGTCCTAATTATTTTTCTTTAAAATGCAAGTAAGTTATAAGGTTTTTTGAACCCAAAAATAGGAGGTCGAAACTGTTAAGTTATCGGTTTCGTAATATAAGTGTTAAAAATCTTCAAACACTTTTAACTTTCAATTTGTCTGATTTCACTATGAATTAATTGATTTTATATTTAACCAGAGGGTAAAATAAAGTTTACAATGCCCAGACCTTAAACTACGTAGAGATACATTGTTTCGCATGCCAGAAAAACACTCTGATTTCACCAATATTTCCGATTACCACAAAATTATACTTGATTTCTTTTCACAACACAGTATTAGGACAATAGTTTTCACTGAGGTGATCACAAACCTTAATCAAACTTTTTACGATTTAGTACAACTATATATTACTATAAAAGCTTTTGTTTACTATTGTCTCAAAAAACTATTTTAAACAAGAATACTTATTGTATAGCAATACGATTTACAGGATTTAAATACATATATCATGAGCGCTGTGCACTTCTTATAGGAAGCAACATTGAAAAAACTCAATTTTTACCATATCAAACATAAAATCGCTTCTTTTATTTAGTACGTTCTTTGTAAAATTTGACAAATGAAAGATATTAATTTTATTGATAAGTGAGACGGGACTGATATTATATACTATATTAGTTAAATATTACAATAATTACACTCACTGACACGAAACTGAAACTATCTCTTACTGTGGTGATTCTTATTACTTGTAATATACAACTGATATAGTAATTATAAAGTCATTGGATACATAAAGTTGTTCTGACTAGAACTGGTCAACCATAGCCAATAACAATGATTAACATGTATAAATTTGTTTGTAATATTTTGTGACACAAAGGAAAGCAGTTGATGCATAGTCGTGATAGTAATCGTATAAAAGTACAAACGGATAACCAAAAAAAACTTAACGAAAGCAACTACTGGGAAGAAACAACAACAACTAAAATATATATCAAATATATTAATCTAAGTGAAAATGTACTCATTTTATAGTTTGCAATGTTTTTGTGCCGACGTAATTAAAGGTAATGATCAAGCAGAATTAAAAACTAACTATCACTCAAATTTATTATATCAAGAAGGTTAAAATATGCTTTGTATTGACTTAATCTATGTTTGATCCTTGATTGACTGTTTGTTGTTTAAAGTCCAGCAAGCATTATGCCATTCATATTCAAGAAGTGAACAATTAAATTGTAACAAACCCGAATTTTTTTAACTATTCAAACTATTACAAGCGGATCTCACGCAATAATATAAATAAATACAGAACTATTGAATATTTCATTTTAATTTTAACATTTCGAATAATATTTTTAAAAATTTAAGATACATTTATAATTACTATTACATAAAAAGTTTCTTGCGTCATTGATTTAATCAAAATCTATAAGCTCTACACAATCTGTAAATATATGTTACTATTCTATTCTATATAGGATTTATAGTTTATACGTTTAAACAACATTGATAACAAAGAATTCAGAGTTTAAACAATAGCCATCTACATTGATTAGAGAATATTGAAGTACATGTAGTATTATAGCTAATATACTCACCCAGAGGAAAAGATTCGTTTGTCGGTCATCTTTATCTGTATTATAGATACATTGCTAGGTGATGTGGACCCTCTCCCGGGTGCATGCTCGAGGGGCAACAACCCAACCGCTAAACTTCCCTCTCTCCGCATTTTACCACATCATAATATTCCTAAAGATCTGAAATTAATTGTACTTTTAGAACATTTATTTGAAGACCGCTCCCTCGCTTGTTACATGTATCTAATCACAAATACTTCTAACGTGTCTTTTCACTAAAACGCTGTGTACAAATTTAGTATTCAAATCCAGATTAAATATTTTATGGAAGTATATTCCTATCTAAAATGAGTTTCAATAATTGTGACCCTTTTCAGTTCTACACAAACAGTAGCAATTCAATGCCACGCCATGGGTCACAAAAACTGATTTTAATTTGATGTATGAATTCTACACATCATCTAATGTAAGTAACTCATCAAATGTTTCTTGATTAAACAGTCTTTGACATATATGTATCACAGTTATATTGACAGACTCAAAAGGTCTTATCTTCATGTATCAATTATTCACGTTTTGTCGACTTTGTAATAAGCACTGCATTCAGGTAAGCAAATACTTGTCACAAAACATCTATTATAGTAGAGACTTAAAGTCCGTAAGGTGATAACGTATATGAAAGCGAAATTGAGATAATGACTAGTATATTATGTTAAAATTCATTGTATAAAATATGTTATACGACAAAGCCTTCACGGCTGGCGGAACGACCAAAACAACAGCGGCGTTCCCTTTAATTTTATATGCCATGAAAAATATTTAACAACAATAAAAAGGTACGTTCCGACCCAACGGGAAATTAGAAATGAATTGGGTACGTTTTGGTTAACTTTTTAAAAAAATGAATGTATTTAAAAAATGAATGCTCCCGTTTTATTCACTTTTTATTAATTTTTTTTTGGCGACATACCGCATAGCTACATCATATTAATATCAGAACTGGTCAATTTAAAAAAAGGATATATAAGTTAGTAAGAGCTTATAATATATGTAATTATAAGCGTTGTTTATTCCAGAAATCGGAGAACACATGTGTGTAGGTATTATGTGATCAATAGCTGCATACCTCGAATTACCTTTCGAGTCCTTTTTGGTCACGTGATAAGTGTTGTACAAACCCTTCTTAAGTTTCCTCAGGATGCTGGCAGTTTTTAGTTTGGGTTTTGCGTCTTACACGATGGGTCATACAAACGTGCACTGTAAAGTAACAAATTACCCACCCACCTCCCTTTCAACCGCCTTCAACTGCTCAACTGAATATGGGAGAAGTCTCAGCAGAAAAGTGGTTTCTTTTTAATTCAATTGTTTTCAACCCCTTTTCAAAATTTACCACTGGTTGATTTTTTTCTTTTCCCCCATGTCATACATGTACATCCACATGTCTTTCAATCTCCACCGTTAATCCGACCTCTTTGTATCGTAGCCACCTACAAGATGAAGCAGCATCTCTTCATCTTTCAATCTCCACCGTTATTTTGACCCCTTTGTATCGTAGCCACCTACGAGATGAAGCAGCATCGCTTCATCCCCTTATAGGAACATTTCTGTTTCCGGTTGGTTGACGGAGTGTACATGTCCATGGGCCTTGGTCCATCTATACCAAGCGTCGTCGGCAGGGCCTGGAGCAAAAGTTCCCTTCGCTGAGTACTTGACTCCGAATGGCCAAATTAATCATTTTATATTAATAAATTTTTTGGAAATGTATGACTTTGTTGTCAGCTCTTAAATGAAAATCGTAGAATAAAAAAAGTTATATAGTTTAGCTCAACATGGCAGTTAATTGGATAAAAAAAACTTATTTTATTGATGAAACAAATATATAATGTTATTGTGTTGGCTGACATATACGATAAAGGATAAGGCTGACAAAATGGGACGAATATGAACCTTTCTGGCCTTTTTCTGACATAAAAAATTAAAGACAATCGGGACAATACTACATCGAGCTTTCTCAATTTATGTATGATTTATTGCAATTACTTTTTATCATGTTTCAAATTAATTATCTTTATTAATAACATGAGTTAATTGCAGTCATATTCGGATTCTTGAGAAATTGGAGATAAACATACCATATACACGCCCTCCTAAGTTATGGTCGTCGACCGACTTAAAAAAACAAGCTAATCTTCAATTAAAAAAAATGTGGTTTAATTTTATTTTTTACCTTAAATTAAACATACAGCGATGGTAAATATTACACAGTATAAAAACTATTATGATCAAAATGTACAATGATTAAAATTGGAATTTAAACATAACAATACCTTCTTAACTTTAAATTCACAATTACTTAAAACTTGAAGGCATGGTAAAAATGTTGTTTTAACTTTAAAACGACATAAATCGAATTACACTAAATTTTACTTCAACATTTTTTAACTATATTAAAATGAAAAAACATTTTTTACAGACGGTCTTTCGGCAAATAGAAACATTCTATTTAATTTATAAAGTTTGAGATCGTTTGAAATAAATTAGGTAACATTGGAGTCATGTCAGTTCAATCAGTTCAATATACTTCAAAACGAATTCATCAGCTCATCACAGAAATTTTGTTTTAAATTTTTTGAACTTGGAAATCCAATCCATAAGGTAATATATGTATATCACTGATTGCAAAATCAAACATTTAGTAGTAAACTGCACTAAACTGTAAAAAGGCTTCTAATACTTTTGATTATAACGAAAAACATTTTTACCGTTAGTCATTAGGGTCTTCAATTTAATACATAAAATTATAGATCGTTTAAAATAGGTTATGTGATATTATTGCATTAGAGTCATTTCAGTGTCAGCCAGGTCAATATACTTCAACTTAATACAAAATTACCAAATGTTAGCATTTAAATGCAAGGTGCTTAATCGGATGAAAAAATAATATCAATTGTATTATTATTTGCAATTGAACTGCTATGAAAACAACAAATATTAATGTGTTGTTCTGTCAAAGGTTAGAGTACAACATTTCTGAAATGTTTAGTGGACAATGTTTACAAAAGTGTCCGTTATTGTAACTTATATACCCGTATTAAGGCGTATTTTGTAGCGTAAGATCTATTGAAATAAACAATCACAGATAAAAAGCAACAATTGAAGAGAAGTAAACCATTTAAAAAGTCATAACTAGGCAATAAAAAACCAAAATTACTGCATCGATAAGGGCATTCGAACCCGCATGTCCAAACCAAGCCGAGGCAACGAAAGGCAACACATTGGAATAAAGACTGAGAGTTGGGTCTCATATCATTGTGCTACGGAAAGCAACGAATTGGAATCCAGACTGTGATTGGATGTAACATCATTGTGATTAAACCCATTCTCTGGGATCGATGTCTTCTTTTACTATTCTATGACATGACGTTGTGATGAAGCAGCATATAAATAAGAAAGAAGGCATAAAGAAGAAAAGAAGAAAGAAGAAATATAAGCCTTTGGTCCCCACAACGCAAAACCTTACATCCATCGAAATGGACTCTCCCGATGAGTATATAAACCAAATGCATTCAGTTTCATTGTACCCATTGTCTTATACAGACACAAGGATAGATTGGTAAGTGAATGTTGTTTGTGACTCCTGGATAAGGCTAATGCTAATACCCTAGTGACAGCATAAGGTATACACTGTATATATTGAATGGCGATATCTAGTTGTTTAGCCAATAGTTATTTAGAACACCGTAATTTTTGTAAGCCTTAACGGAGAGCAGTACATAGAGTTGTACGCCACTTGAGTGTTATTTGATCAGAAGGTTCTAATGCACGAGTAGTTAGGTGCTCTGCTTCAAGTTTTATGTCATTGTGCTTTTCTGAGCATCGTTCCGTAAACAGGTGTCTCAATAAAGCAGTTACTCTCAGACTCTGGGTAACCAGCTACAAAATTCATACACTCAACCAAACAGCACGCGATAACGTTATCGTATCTAATTATATTTTTACATCAGCTGTCGCTAGCAAAGTAGACAGCGCCAACCACCCTGTTGACGTACCTGAACTCGTCGCTAGCAAATCGGGGGACCCAAACCCTCTCGACGTACTAAACTCAATGCTAGCCTAGTAGGAGCCTCCAACCATGTCCACACACCTTAACTCACAGCTAGCATGCAGTAGACGTCAACTTGTCGTCGCACATGATCTCACCGACTCCTGCCAAAGAAAATACTGTGCGGCGATCCTGATCTCTTTCAATGAAATTATTTTGCAACATCTCACAACTACTTCTACTAACTACTAATCGAATAAATGTGATGTCTAATACGCAAAGAAATTCCAAATGGCCAATCAAATCACGCAGTTCAAACGACTAATACAAAGTATTGGTACAAACAATGACAAACACGAACAAAACAACAAACAAAAGCCAGCAACTCGAACTCTCAACAAAATGTATAAACACATGTGATTCAGACGAGTATAGGCAGTTCTTACCTGTTGCAAGGAACCTATCGTATAAGAAGATAGTACACAAACTCTACTACAACCCTACATCTATACTCATTAGAGAGACAGATATCGTGTATTACCGTGTTCTGCTTCGATTTCTTAGTTTCTCTAATTAGTATAGATGTAGGGTTGTAGGAGAGTTTATTCAGTATCTTTCTATGCGATGTGTGTGTTGCAACAGATAAGAACTGCCTACTCTTCTGGAGCAAAGTAGTTCGCTTTCATTTTCTTTAGAGTTCGTGTTGCTGGATTTTGTTTATTGTTGTTATTGTGTTTGTTATTTTTGAATAAGTGTTTTATCTGCATCTCCTTTAAGATGGTGGTTTTGCAACAGTCAAGAACTGCCTAGTCTTCCGTAAATGGCCGATTTCTTGTACAGATGACCCAGTACAGATGAGCTCACACTTCTGTACTCGTTGTGTCATCCAATCAAAACGCATAAAACAAGAATGTTGTAACAGTAACATAATAACGTTATTTTTAAACTTTCATTGTCTCGGGCGTTCCGATTGGATGTCAGACAATGGAGTCTAAAAGAAATTGTGAGATTATAGTATATCGCGATGTGAAAGTTGTTGCTTTACGAAATAGAAACTTTCATGCGCTTTTAGGAAAGCCCGTGGTACATTCCACTCGTAATAGAAGTTTGCCGATCTTTCTCTATCTTTTATTCTCCAATTATTATTTAACAGTCAAGTATTTGTTATGTATCAGCTTTAATAAATTTGGTTCAAATACCAAATAATAAATGTTACCTAACCATGCATATTTTTTACCATAGCCGGAATGATTTCTACCAATCCAAGCCTTAAAAATATGTCCAGGTGTTTAATATAATTTAAAACTGTGTTTTATTCGACATATAAGTGATAAAATCCATATACTTAAAAGCAGTGTTATTTACATTTGTTTCGACATTTATGATATCGTTTTGAAAATTCCATTTTCTTGTGATATACGACTATAATGTTGTGAGAATGTAGTCCAACAGTTTTGTGTTTGTTTTTCATAATTATGCTTAACTAAAAGTCAATAAATATTATGGCTGACATACCTACAAAGCATCACTCCAGGGTAAATGCTGATAAGAACAAATTTTCCCAGTTTTAATTTCTTGTAAAACGATCACTATACGAATATATCACTTAAATTTGACTTAATATTTAATAAAACACTTTGTTACGTATGACTATGGTATGGTATAATTAAACATTTTATTTATAAATACTCACGCTTTATAATTTAATTTGTATATACCTAATGTATATGCTAATCAACCATCTACCCTGAACGTGAGTGAAATTTGGAAATGTATATGACTTATTCTCTTATAATTTACAATGTCTTGAATGACCGACTTTCAATCCGATAATCCTATTTATGTTGAATATATTACTATCTTTTGATACACATTACTTCAAAGCCTGCCCATCACTTGCTGTGCTGAAGTTTATATTAGGCACACGAAAACTAAATAAATAAATAAATAAATAAATAAATAAATAAATAAATAAATAAATCATAAACAGTCAAACCTTATATGTTTGTGTCGCCCGTGTAGCGAATGGACACATGTCGTCTGGTAGTGTCGTCGTCACGTTTCTTGCCTGTGTAGCTAATGGACACATGTCGTCTGGTAGTGTCGTCGTCACGTTTCATTGCTTGTTGTAAATCGTTTCCTCATTATTTTTAACTCCTGTTAAACTATTTCAAGGAATAAACAAACTTTCACAGCTACTAAATTTGCATCAGCTTCTTTGTTTAGCTCTTGTAGAATTTTACTTGATAAAATATATTTTCATTTTTAACTGAAATTGAGGGTGGGTTGTTATCTGCAACTGTTTCTTTATAGGCAACTGCTCCGTAATTAAACTTGAACCAAATTTATTACTATTATTATTGTCCGGAAAGTTGTTATATGGTCAGCCACAAGGGGTGATACAGAAATATTTATGATATTTTATTTAGAGTGCAGGAATCAATTCTCATATCAGGAAAAATTGTTTATGCTCTCATTCCTCTATACTTTTCGTATCCTTCGTCACTTTATATTTTCGTATCCCCCGTCACTAACTGTATAGATGTCTTGGCATAGTCCTTAATGCGCCTCCACAGTTCAGTATATAGGTAATACCTTTATACATGTCTGGCTTCAGCAATATACAGAAACACAATTAATGATGAATCCAGTTTAAAATCAATATATTTTTTTCAAAAACATCTGTTGTTTCATTTATTAAGTCATGGAAAGTAAATATTTTATTTTGCAGCTTCTTTCCTCAAGTATTGCGTAGAGAGACGTTATAATGTCAGAAATCAATAATACAGTCCATTGCAAATTTCGAGCACACTCTTAGAAACTTACATGGTTTTGAAAATGTCGCATTGTTTATGGTATTCAAGAAATAAAAATAAACGATACTTTCTTTTGTTTGCCTTTCCGACCAGTGACGACAAACGCAACCTGGTGACACATTTAAGATGAAGACGGGATAACAGATTTAGCGTTAGGTAACCAGACTTTCTCCAAATTACCTCCAATTCGTATAGAAATCAATTTTCATACATAGGTGTGTGACAAAGACTTCATTACTTTCATATAAATTAATAGCATAATGTTCGGAGGCCTTATCACGTATACCCCATGAATTAATCCCGTAGTGCCCACAACTATACCCTGTAGACCCAACGACTTTATCCCGGAGACCCTACGGCTTTATCACATAGACCCAACAACTAATCCCGTAGAACACACGACTTTATCACGTATATCCCACTACTTTATCCCGTAGACAATATGACTTTATCCCATAGAGCCCACGACTTTATCCCGAAGAACCTGCGACTTCATCTGATAGATCGCACGAATTTATCACGTAGAACCAACGACTTATCCTAAACACATACATGTATATAGAACGCAAGTCTTTATCCCTTAAAACATACAATGTATCTTGGAGACTGCACGACTCCGTAGATCTATATCACTGTCTATACAAGATGTTTGGTATCTTAGACGGGGAATGGCTAACTGTAATATAGATACAGCGAGAGTATAGTACTTAATATTATTATATTTTATATTAAACCTGAATTTATGACATCTTCAGAATGTTTTCAGCTTGCTATGGGTATAACACGCACGCGCGCCATAAAACTAAGAATTACCGCAGCTGACTCTCTTTTCTGTCCGCAACTAGGACACGCCACAGAGGGAAAGCGAGAAGACACTCGAAGGCGAAGAAAATAAGTACCGTCGTTTCTACTGAGAAGAAATACTATGTCTTCATCGATTTTTACGATTTTAATTTTGTCAAAACGACTTTTCTCCAAAGTTGCCGAAAAATATATCATTGTTTCAGTACTTATCTGAGATTAAAAAAAACACCTGTGCTTAAGGTCTTTAACAAACATTCAAATGTACTTTTAAAAAGATATAGACTAAATGTGCAGACATTGAAATTTCGTATACTTCAGATGTTCTTACTTAAGAGTAGAATATAATACGAATGTCAACATGTTCTAATCAAGCAACATTTACGATGACGCTGGCATTATGAGTAAAATTGCTTCCAAGACATTACCGTAAAGGAAGCGATGTCTCCGGTCTACATTTGTACTGTTATTTCGTTAAGGAAAATAATCTTTAAAAGTAACACATCTGATGTGTTAATACAGAATACTTGTAGATAGAAATTATTTTATTTAACGACGTTTTAAGTATTTTGTTTACAGTCAAAAGGAATGCAAAGTAACCGGAGGAATCGATGAGCTCGTAGAAAGTATAGCTGTAAAATAGCTGTCCAGTACCTGAATACGGCACACAATGACTGCCATAATAACTGGAAAACTGAAAGACTTGCTAACCTGTGGCAAGAACTGGTTAGGCTGAATTATTCTTCAAGTATCTTTCAGCTAAATCCCTAGCTATATCTTTGTGCTTAAGGACAATGCAAGTCCGGTGAGAAGTTTTTTGTCTAATCGTGCATGGCCTAAGCAAGAAGTAGATTCACAATCGTTCTGTATAAGTACGTATTGATAATATAATATGAATAAAAAAAAAAATTTTAACCAGCCATCGCCTGGTATCGTTTATTGCCTTATCTATGTCATTATAGTTCTAATCTCATAACAAGTTCCATCACAAATATCATGACATATATCAGTTGACGGATTATGTCCGATTAAGTGACTATTAGTTGACATAAATCGATAAATGACAGTAATCTGCGTATCAGGGTTATAATATATTATAGCGAGGCATTCAATTCTATATATGACAGTAGCCCGAAGAGTATATCAACATAGACCTACCTGATATCCAAGCCCTGTAGCAATGTAAACAATTTCCAGTATATACTCAAAATACATGTAAATGATTTATGTCCATTAGTGGATATTTCTTCCACGAATTCATGAATGTACGCAACTAAGACTCTGCAAGTACCACGTGCAATATCATGCGCAGCAGAAGAGGAAATCCTGCCCTACCTTCTACATCATCACAATATCATTATTCATAACAAAAAAGTCTGTTATGATAAACAAACAATACACACATAAAATTGATTTTATTACTTTTGTTAATAATTGCGATCTTATTGAAAGTGGAGCATTTCCGTTTTTTGAACAACTTAATGATGCTATGCTTTGTCCTCCGATCGTTACTCAATTTTGATGAAAAGCAATCTTTTCGTGCATTGCTAGCATATTAGTTTCGTCACACAATCTTTACTTTATTCATTTCCGATTTAAGGTGACATATTTCATGAAAGTCAAAGATGTAGAAAAAAGTATCGTCGGTCATTAAAAAATGCACTTTAGTTGTTTTCTATAGTATTTTTAATGAATAATTTCATATATTGCCGAAAATAGTCTGTTTCCTCTGAAACCCGGAAGAAACAATTTTTCAGTTTTCGACTTTTGTCTCGCTTCTTTGATAAAGGCGAAACGCGAACAATGTAATAAGAAAATTTATAACGATATTAATAACAGAAAGACTGATTGATTAGTTGACTTTTCGCCTCCAAATTTCTACTTTCCCTCGCGCTTTCTCACTAACTGATATGAAAACGAGAAGTTAAAAACAAACCGAACAACTGAATTTGATATCGGCTTTGGCAGATTCAAACTGAATATTGGACAAGACTTAAAGAACTCAAAAATCTAAATGTTCCAGACATATGGCTAATTGATTAGAGAATTCATCTTTTCTTTATTCCTAAGCTTTTGTGTATTTGAACAGCATTAGAGACATACTATGACTGAAAAAAACAGTCGAGGATCCGATATTTAAAAGCTGTGATGTATTCTGAGACAAAAAAAACTACCTAGGAATGGCTGGTATTCATCCGAGAAAAATATCCCAGGTAATTTAAATGTTTATAAAATGAACTATTGCAACGCGTAAGATTATTCCATCTGCAACAGAAAGAGCAGACGACATTGTGATCAAAGAAAAATAGACTCCCCCACCCCCCACCACCCCCCTAAAAAAAGTTAGAGAAAAAAAAATAAGGACCGAAATCGGACGCAATCAATTATTGTTCAGACGAAACGCTGGGATGGACATTTCAACACATTTCCTCCTCAGGGGTGTTACTAAATGGCTAAAGTTGTTAAACACACTATTTATATTTTCGTTGCACGTCTGTACAACAAAATGTCGTGTCAGTCAATGTGGAAATTTTCATTTTAAATACTGTTACTATTTGAATTTATGAGGTTTTCAATTATACTGCAAAGGAGTTCACGCAAAAAATAATAGAAAACTCGATAAAGAAGACTTTAAAAACGCGAAGGTAAGAAGGCGTAGAACTTTAATTAAAGTAATCACGAAACTTGGTAACAAAGTCTTAATCAATTCCGCTATAATTATCGATCTTTATCAGAATTTTATTAAATTATGTTGACGGATGTTGACAACTTATAACGTTTTCTGACATAAGAATGTGTAATAATCAGATTTTATCAGAATTAAGTAAAAATTGAAATTTATCAATTACCATAATAAAAATGCGGTTTTTTTAGAATGTCATTTCTTGTAACAATCTGGCCGTTGAGCTATTAAAATATGTACGATCCAATTTATAGCAACACAAGAACCACTCATTGAAACAACAATTCAAACATGAATAATTTATAATGGCCTCAGAAACCGATGACTTGGTAGGATGAACCAGTAAAGATCTATCATCTTCACTCGTGACTTATTTTTTTAATTTCTTGGCTCATTCATAAACCTCAAATTGAAAAACGCATTAAAGTAAACGGAATATTTTGCTGTTTTGATTTGGTATTGCTTCCACTATTTTTATACATACATTATTTGATTTGTTTGATTTGAGGTTAAACGCCGTTTTCAGCAATTCTCCATGTTTTAAGATACGATTCTCCTAAAAGAAGCACAACAACCTACAAAGGACCAAGACAAAGAAAACCTACATTGTTTACAACAACGATGAAATACGTTCCCAGAATTTTGACCGACAATCCTACTGGATCGAAAGTGTAAAATTGTTTCAACAGTTATCATTATCACAATTCTCACAAGTCTGTTGGACTCCATGGGGAGCATCCATTATTATGTCTTCCAAACGAAGTTTTGGGAGACATATTGTTTTTGTCCGGTTTCTTCTTATCATTCCTTTTTTTTTCTTTCCGCTCAATCTTATCCGCACAGTTTCTTTGAGATGCAATCTCCAATCAATATGAAACTTTGGGAACATGTTTAGAGTGACATGAAGTTTTGCAATCCATTTTTGGAATGTTCAAAATTGTTGCCGTACCATGGAAATGGTGGGGCTTTCACGCTTAGTCAAAATAAATATGGTGTCAATTTCGGTTTCGATCTCACCGAATGATTTATTTTTTAATAACACATTTTATTAAATTTAAAGGTATCAATTTCGAATTAAAAAACCTGATCTTTGACTTTATTTCTTCACGGGGTATGTGATAATTAAATTTGAGATATCATACTTAGATAATGTAATAAAATTTTTCAATTTTCTCTCCAATCTGAAGTTGATTTTTGTTTAAATTTAAAAAAAATATACTTTTATTGGAGTAATTCCAAATGATTTGTAAATTAATACTATTTTTATTTCCTGAGATAAAATAATAAATTCCTTGAGATGAATTTTCATATAGTAAGATAATTTGTATATAGTTTCTGCTGAAAGACCTCGGATCCTTGAAAATGTGTTTTTAATAAAATTGAAAAGATCAGAACATACAGAATAAAATTAAATTACAAAATTACAAAGTTATTGCTAACGAAAGCTCTTTAACATAACATAAAGTTGGTACCAAAGTGGGAAGGTACCCAGTGTTATACCCACAACGCTTCGATTATTAGGTTCGCTTATTAAAAGGGGGGGGGGGGGTTATAATACAGAAAGTCCTGTGAGTAACGTGTTTGGAGAGTGTCACGGTCGTTGCACGTTTATAACCAATTTATACATTTTGAAAAAGTATGCTTATTTTAAGCGCTACAAAAGGCTATAGGTAAGACTTCCAATTGACCCCCCCCCCCCCAATAAAAAATATGCAATGCATTAGACTATCACAAGATACATGGAGTTCACACGGCTCGCACTTGCCCAATTGGCAATGCATGACTGTGTCCACTGTGGGGTTCACCAGTGGTTGCCACCCAGTGCCAAATACTTTTATTTACGTTCGAAATAATGCATTTTAGTGGGGTTCAAATGGAAGTCTTTCCAGGCTATATTCTGATGCTACGTACGTTTCTAGCGGTAGTCCCCGTTGGTCCATCCCATTTCGGGGCCCCGGTGACCGAGTGGTTAAGTTAGTTCGTTTACTATTGATCACGTTATCTGTCAATTCTGATGTTGCGGGTTTGAATCTCACTGCGAGCAGGGTGCGCTCGACTCCAATCTTAATTGACAAGGATTGCCAGTTCCTGCCTAAGGTCATGAGTTTTCTTCAGGTACTACAGCTATCTTCCCCAATAAAAACTAGACGCCATAATATAGCTGAAAAATTGCTGAAAGTGCGGTAAACCCCATTCAAACAACAACAACCAAAACCATCACATTTTCCCGGTTAACTTATTCTCGTCTTAACTATAGCTGAAATATTGCTCGTTGTACAATGAAACATTTAATTAATTAACAACAGATGCATCCAACAAGCAAGAAGCGTCAAATGGAACTTGTAGTGCACATTTTCGAGTAAGACATCTATATAAAGGAACAAGTTTCTAGCTGCATGGATTTATTTATTAAAAGTTAAACCTTTTAAACATAACCAACCTGTAAAAAACTGGTTATTGGTACATGCATTAGGTTATGTCTTGGTAAAACGTGTTCAAAAATTACAGATCATGGTTACTGCCAGAAATTTCAGTAGTTTAACATGAAAAACGTTCCGATCTTAGGCAAGAGAACTTGCCGGAAATTTGGGTCCAGTTGAGTTTCAGAAAGCATTTCACCTACTTGTACCAGTATTTTGACACGTTGTTTCTAGTTTCTGTTTTTAATCTGATTACTGTGTTTAGGTACAAACAGAGAAAGTATCAACGCATGTCGTATTGCAATGATGCAGACAGATAGAAACTGCAAAGTCCAAGTCCACAAAAGGGCAATATCAACACTGCCAACTAAATATGGTCATCGTTCGGAACAATCGGTAAACCGGTTTTATATTGTTCCTGTGAGCGAGCGTTGTCGATCGGAATATTATATTATGGGCAAGTTAACAGTAAACTATGTTTTTCATATTTCGAACCTAACTTGTGCTTACATATGGCGGGAAAAGAAGTGACAGATTGATGTAGGAAAGGCTGGCTATTATATGAGTTGTTTTTTTTAGTTTGGGGGCTTTTGTGGCCGAGTGGTAAAGGAGTTAGTCTATTATTGATCACTGACGTTGCGGCTGCGGGCATGGTGTGCTCGACTCCAATCTGAATTTACAAGGATTTCGACTTTACTACCGAAGTGCAAGGAACACATCTTTATAATAATTGTGATCTTGCACCTGACAGGTTATTTGATAGATGAGTCTTATAGGTAGATAGTTCAATCTGTCACCTCTTTTCCCGCCATATGTAGGCACAAGTTAGGTTCGAAATATGAAAAACATAGTTTACTGTTAACTTCCAGCTTTAGTCCAGTCGACCTTCCATGACCCCAGACAAAAGGAATATATGACAGAACCCAACTTGTACGTCATTACAATATGACAGAACCCAACCCGTTCGCCAATACAATATGACAGAACCCAACCTGTATGCCATTACAATATGACAGAACCCAAGCTGTTCGCCATTACAATATGACAGAACCCAGTCTGTATGCCATTACAATATGACAGAACCCAAGCTGTTCGCCATTACAATATGACAGAACCCAACCTGTATACCATTACAATATTACAGAACCCAACCTGTATACCAATACAATATGACAGAACCCAAGCTGTTCGCCATTACAATATGACAGAACCCAACCTGTATCCCATTACAATATGACAGAACCCAACCTGTATACCATTACAATATGACAGAACCCAACCTGTATGCCATTACAATATGACAGAACCCAACCTGTATACCATTACAATATCACAGAACCCAACCTGTATGCCATTACAATATGACAGAACCCAACCTGTATACCATTACAATATCACAGAACCCAACCTGTATGCCATTACAATATGACAGAACCCAACCTGTATACCAATACAATATGACAGAACCCAACCTGTTCGCCAATACAATATGACAGAACCCAACCTGTATACCATTACAATATGACAGAACCCAAGCTGTTCGCCATTACAATATGACAGAACCCAACCTGTATACCATTACAATATTACAGAACCAAAGCTGTTCGCCATTACAATATGACAGACTCCAACCTGTATACCATTACAATATGACAGAACCCAACCTGTATACCATTACAATATGACAGAACCCAACCTGTATACCATTACAATATGACAGAACCCAACCTGTATGCCATTACAATATGACAGACCTCAACCTGTATGCCATTACAATATCACAGAACCCAACCTGTATACCAATACAATATCACAGAACCCAACCTGTATACCAATACAATATGACAGAACCCAACCTGTATACCATTACAATATCACAGAACCCAACCTGTATACCATTACAATATGACAGAACCCAACCTGTATACCATTACAATATGACAGAACCCAACCTGTATACCATTACAATATGACAGAACCCAACCTGTATGCCATTACAATATGACAGACCTCAACCTGTATGCCATTACAATATCACAGAACCCAACCTGTATACCAATACAATATCACAGAACCCAACCTGTATACCAATACAATATGACAGAACCCAACCTGTATACCATTACAATATCACAGAACCCAACCTGTATACCATTAAAATATGACAGAACCCAACCTGTATGCCATTACAATATTACAGAACCAAAGCTGTTCGCCATTACAATATGACAGACCCCAACCTGTATGCCATTACAATATGACAGAACCCAACCTGTATACCATTACAATATGACAGAACCCAACCTGTATACCATTACAATATGACAGAACCAAACCTGTATGCCATTACAATATGACAGACCCCAACCTGTATGCCATTACAATATGACAGAACCCAACCTGTATACCATTACAATATTACAGAACCCAACCTGTATGCCATTACAATATGACAGAACCCAACCTGTATACCATTACAATATGACAGAACCCAACCTGTATACCATTACAATATTACAGAACCCAACCTGTATACCATTACAATATGACAGAACCCAACCTGTATACCATTACAATATTACAGAACCCAACCTGTATGCCATTACAATATGACAGAACCCAACCTGTATACCATTACAATATTACAGAACCCAACCTGTATACCATTACAATATGACAGAACCCAACCTGTATACCATTACAATATGACAGAACCCAACCTGTATACCATTACAATATTACAGAACCCAACCTGTATACCATTACAATATGACAGAACCCAACCTGTATACCATTACAATATTACAGAACCCAACCTGTATGCCATTACAATATGACAGAACCCAACCTGTATACCATTACAATATTACAGAACCCAACCTGTATACCATTACAATATGACAGAACCCAACCTGTATACCATTACAATATGACAGAACCCAACCTGTATGCCATTACAATATGACAGACCTCAACCTGTATGCCATTACAATATCACAGAACCCAACCTGTATACCAATACAATATCACAGAACCCAACCTGTATACCAATACAATATGACAGAACCCAACCTGTATACCATTACAATATCACAGAACCCAACCTGTATACCATTACAATATGACAGAACCCAACCTGTATGCCATTACAATATGACAGAACCCAACCTGTATACCATTACAATATGACAGAACCCAACCTGTATGCCATTACAATATTACAGAACCCAACCTGTATACCATTACAATATGACAGAACCCAACCTGTATCCCATTACAATATGACAGAACCCAACCTGTATACCATTACAATATCACAGAACCCAACCTGTATACCATTACAATATGACAGAACCCAACCTGTATACCATTACAATATGACAGAACCCAACCTGTATACCATTACAATATGACAGAACCCAACCTGTATACCATTACAATATGACAGAACCCAACCTGTATGCCATTACAATATGACAGAACCCAACCTGTATACCATTACAATATGACAGAACCCAACCTGTATGCCATTACAATATGACAGAACCCAACCTGTATACCATTACAATATGACAGAACCCAACCTGTATACCATTACAATATGACAGAACCCAACCTGTATACCATTACAATATGACAGAACCCAACCTGTATACCATTACAATATTACAGAACCCAACCTGTATGCCATTACAATATGACAGAACCCAACCTGTATACCATTACAATATCACAGATCCCAACCTGTATACCATTACAATATGACAGAACCCAGCCTGTACCCCAATACAATCCCATAAATAATGAGACCTCGTTTAAAAGAGTAAGCATTATCTATTAAAAGTAACTAACTAAAGTCAATGACAACTACATAGTATACTTACTTTATTGCAAATCATCCATAAATACGTTAAGCCAATTGCAGTGAATAGTTTAACTAAAAGCGCACAATAATTCCTATAAACCGTTTCATGATATATACTATTTAACTGTATCTATATTTTCAGAACCTCCATGATACAAATCTGTTAAATATATTTGCATAAGGTAACATATAAACCTTTTAAAATACTCCAAAATAACTAAAGTAGGCAATTTGTACTGTACAAATACTCCATCATTGGTCTAGTTCTACAAAATGACGGTAGTCAATATCGGACCTAAGGTAAACGATCATTTTAAGTGGTCATAAATATTATTATAGGGGATCATATCTTCTTACGTCACTATATCAATAGAGATCTTCAGTTACGCAAACATATTTCATACCATATAAAACGCAGAGACTACCATAGGTTGACAATTCAGACGTTTAATGCAATATTGACTACAATTTAAATTTATGACTGTTAACCTGCTAGTTCAGGCTTCCCAAATAACGTTATTGTTTCTAAGTGACAAAAAAGTGTTATAAGAACAAAGCCCCCGAGCTAGTAAAGGTATTAGGTACAGGTGTTAATGTACTCAACGTTTTAAACTTTAAATCTTTCACAAATGATTTTATTAAAGTATTGTTGCTACTATAAATGTAGATAGGGTATATGATAGCTTCAAATATTTCGTTATGGAAACTTTTCACTTAAATAGTTTTTATTAGATTTATAAGGAAATTAACGGGATTTATGTTTGCTTGTGGTTTCTCGCCACTAGCAGCAATTTTTAGCTATATTTTGGCGTCTAGTTTTTATTGAGGGAGGAAGCCCGAGTCTTCAGTATTCAGACCCTAGGTACGATTTGTCTCCCTTTCGAATTGCACTTTTGTCGTCTTCTAAGCAATGTGTTTTTCCTTTTTTATGTCTAATTATTTAACCTGGTAACATATGGTCAGTAACTGTAAATTTTGGTTGTGTGTATATATATTCTGACTGCTAACGAAAACGCAATTTTTTAGAATATTTTTGAGTGTGTAAAAATTTAATAAATTGGCAAATGTAGATGTGTTTTAAATTCAATAAGTAACCAATCGGTACATTAATGGTCTACTGATTTTTTAAACTTTCCCACAGCATCCCAGTACAAAACGCACGAAATTATGCACTTTACGTACTAACAAGATTTGCTTTGTTTGTGTTTATTTCATATTTCATATATTTAAACTGAAAACTTATCTTTCGCCATTTTTGGTTATTTTGGTTTTGGTAACACTTTATAAATTTCTTAATTTGTTCACATTTAAAATGAAATTAATTAATCGATTAACTTGACGTTGTCATTCCATGCACCCGGTAGTTGTAATTGAGACCACAGCGCATCCTTGGCGTACGTTTGTTTTATATTTGTTTGTTTGAATGTTGTTTAACGCCACTTTCAGCGATTTTAGCTGTATATCATGGTGTCCAGTTTTTATTGGGGAGGAAGCCGAAGAACCCAGAGAAACCCCTCCCCCCGACCGTTGGTAGGAAACTGGAAATCCTTGTCAATAAGATTAGAGTCGAGCGCACCGTGCCCGCAGTGAGACCCGATACAGACCAGGTTATCAATAGTAGCCGAACTACTTAACCACTAGGCCACAGAGGCCTCTCCTTTGGCGTAGTCATAATCAATTGATTATAGAATTCGGAGATCTAATTATAGAATTGTACCAAACCACTCCGTGGATCACGATATAATTCTTTGGATATCGTTCAATTTGAATGTTGATAGATCGAGAATATAAATAGCGTAGTCAACGATGTAAAGAAGAGGAATCTGTATCTCATATTATCAGAAGAAGTATCGAGTGTATTTTTTCAAATGGATTTTAGCGGAATTCATACCAGAAAGTTTAGTCCTCAATCACACATGTAGTTGTTACACAAATTCAAATCCGTCAGAACGGTTTGAAAGCACATATAATTTAAAAGACAGTAATTTTAGAAATAGATATGCTGAGAGTCGGAACAGTTTCCAAGTGGGATCACGTGTACGTTTGCTAGAATGTTTTGCGAATAATCCAAAGTACGAATCTGTCAAACATCTCGCCACTACATGCTTGCAGAGATGCTAACTTGGCATACCCCGTCTCGAGTTAATAAGCTTATCATTCGTTGAACATGTGTTTATGAATGCAGCCCCAGTCCGCAACGAAATAACTTATGTTTAAATATACGTTGTTGTGGGCCTCTGTTGCCCAGTTGTTAAGGGAGTCATCTACTATTGATTATTGTCGTGCCAGCCATGGGGTTCAAATAAAAAAAATGGACGCCATACTAAAGACAGCTGGAAAATTGCTAAAAAAAGTTAAATACCATTATAGGCAAACAAAAACAAAAAGTAAATAAAAAATACAAAAACAATAAAATTTATAGAAACAAAGAAGAAGAAAAAATGAAAACAAAACGCCGAATACTGGTACGCTAAAAGCTGCCAATCATAAACACTTGAATACGTGACTGTTTATACAATATTACGATACCAAATAATAACTAATTTTCCGACGATTTACATATTTTAACAACGCAGAAGGGATAGTTTATGAAACAGGCAATGTATACCCTTTCTGAGCTTCTCCTACATTCATTAAGGCTTTCCACTTTCCGAATGGAAAGACTTATTGTTATTAGTCTGTTTCTTATTCTTCTTTTTTCCCCGCCAGGTTTTTGTTTCTCATTATAAATTTTGTTTCGCGACATTTTGTGCTATGGATTTATTAGACATTACGCTTTCGCAGTTAGCCCTGGCACACCGAACACTTTTTCTTTACGGAGTTATTTCCCATGTCACAAAAAAGCTTGTTTGCAGATTAACTATGAAAACGTAAAAGATGTCGCATTGAAATTTATACCAACATGTTCCGTGATAGATTACGATACTTTGTAACATATCGCGTTAAACAAATTTTCACCTCCTTATGGAGTTATTTCCCTTTCTTTATTGCAAGTTGATAGTGTAATTTGGTAACTCATGAACCATAAGTGATAGAGACTTGGAATTTCACAGTTGGTCATCATTGACCTTGCTCTTGAAAAAGGTCACAAAGGTCATGGTCAGATTGTAAATTTTTGCGATTCTCCTCCTGAACGATAAGAGCTAAAGAAATATATCTTTTAACAAAATGTAGATCATATTAAGGTCTTGAAAGGTCACTTTAAATGATTTTACTTTTGAAAGAGTTATATCCCCTTGATACTGATCCATCACCCCCGTAAATCGCCAGGGAACATAACCCACTATAAGAATTATATACAGAGAAATTAAGGCGGTACATGTTAATTAAAGTTTTGTGGAAATTCATTGATTTGTTAAAATGTCAAGTATCTAGTATGTCGAAACGCCCCACCCTCCTCAATCCTGGAAAGATGTTAAAAAGAAAATATTCTGTTAATATTTGAAATATTTAAGATGTATTCATATATTATAAAATATGTTTACTAAACTGTACAATATTTTTTATCTAATGCCCAGCTAGCCCAATCCACCGCAATTATTCCAAAAAAATCGTATATCGGTTCTTAACAACACGTTCTAACAAGGACGTTACAAATGCGTTCGCTAAAAACGCGTTGAATTAACGTTATATTTTTCTTGATTTAACAAATTCTACACATACAAACGTTTTAACAACGTCAGCAAAACGTACATAATTACGTTACGAATACAAGACGTACAATAACGTTACATTTTCGTTGTATCCGCCCTTTTCACAAACTTCAGATTTACGATGTTTTTGCGGGGATGTTACCCAAAGGTTTAAAAGTAGGCCGTACCTTATAACTAGCAACATAAAAGATTCCGAGCATAAGGTGTTAGCTGAGTCTGTCCAGTATACTCTCGTTTTCATGTGCGTGCCAAACAAAATTTCTTGTTTGATGGCCTTCTTATTGCTTGATATCACGTGTTCTTGTGCTAACAATAGATTAAACGTTATACCAACTCATGTATAATGTGCTATAGCTTTTTCCTTGAATTTGTATTTTACCTCAGTACCAGTGGCGGATCAAAGGGGGGCGTAAGCGGCGTACGCTCCCCCCTTTCAAAAATACGGAAAGGAAAAAAAAGAACAGGGAGGGTAACAACCATCGCCAAAGGCAAAAATGTAATCACCGCTCGTCCTCGCAATAAATTAATGCATTAACGGTACTAATTCGTTTATTATGATATCTCTGTTGTATACTGTACCAAATAAAAGTTACTAAACACTATAAAAACCTTGTGTTAAATAAAATCATTTCGATGCTTGGAAAATGCGAGAATGCAGGATTTTGCACCATTTTTCGAGAGCTTCTGTGGGCCTTAAGCGGCCCTCAAACCCCCTGCCGTAAATGTGCTCTGCGAGATGCGGGAGGACCACTTCGTGGCCCTCCTTTTCCGATATCCCATTTTTACGCCCCCATCCCCTTTCGAAAATCCTGAATCCGCCCCTGAGTACCTTCATTGTCATGTATATATCTAAGTATTTGGCCTAGAAACATTCAGGCATTAACTGTGTATTTTGGGCTCGTTGCATTTTTAATGGCTCATAATGCTTCATTTACGTATTATTTATTTTTAATAAATAACACGACTCACGTTTAAAGGGAGATAACTTATCATTAGAAAAATATTTATAATTCCTTGTTGACACAGGATGTGTTGACAGTGTAAAGTAACTTTATATAAATATGTTGCCACTCCTTAAACAATCCTTAGATGTTATGTCAGTTTTCACATTCAGTTGGTAATATTTTAGTGTCAGTTCTATTTTTTTTTTATTTTAGAAAAGGTAATACGAGTTTGAAATCTATTAATAATAATTTCAACTGTTCGTGTTCCATTTCTTGGCGGGTTTTCTGTGGTCTTTAGAGTAGTCTACTATTCATCAACGTCGTGTCAAGTCTGAATTTGCGCGTTCTGGCCTTACTGCATGCACGGTGTGCTCGACTGACCTTAATTTACAGAGATTGACAGTTTTCATGTCGAAGGTGTAGGGTTTTAATTTGAGGTCAACGACTTCCTCACCAATAAAACTGGACCCATGATATAGTTGAAAAAAATTATAAAAACATTTTAAGCATTCAAAAAACAAAACAAATACATTCCATACACCTTTACATTCAGCAATTTTTCCTCCATTTTCAACTGAAATTTTCAATTTAAATACAAGGAACACACCGTCCTATATATTGCTTCAATATACTTACTTCAAATGATAACACAAAAATCATTGGTTAACTCTGGATATATATATATGATCACATACTAGCTAACACACATCATGTTAATGTGTGCATTTTCTTGCCTTATCACCTTTCGATAAGATTCTGCTGTAAATGTTTTTTTCTATTTTTTAAATTAAATGTTATCTGTTTTTGGGAATTTTTTTAAACCTGTTCATGGACCCCCCCCCCTTTTTCTAGCACCCTCCCCCTTATTTGGATTTTTAATATTTTTGAATTTGAGCGCGTTGAACCTTGGTATTTTTTATGACATTTTATTAACAACATTAGTAGCAATCTAGAAGCAATCAACGATACAAACACAAATTAGGGACTGGCGTTTCATTGCAGCTAAAAATTTAGTGTACACTTGTCGCCACCTCCTTTTTTTCCTAACACTAGAACATTTATAAAATCAAATAACGTAAAATATCATCAAAACCATGTTTCTTTTTTATGAACTAGATGTTAAGGTGTTAAGTACAAACGGTGATAATTAATGTTATCTGAAAGGCATCATACAAATTTTATGGAAGGCTCTTGATACATTGTATATAGTTTTCGGGCCTCGGTGGCCGATTGGCTAAGGTTGTGTGTCCACAAATGATCACGTGGTCTGTCAACACTGAGATTGCGGGTTCGAGACTCACTGCGGGCAGGTAGGGTGCGCTCGACTCAAATCTTAATTAACAAGTATTGCCAGTTTTCCTGCCGAGGGGATGGTTTTCCGGGTACTCCTGCTTCCTCCTCCAATAAAAACTGGACGCCATCATATAGCTGAAAAATTGCTGAAATTGGCGTTAAACAACATTCAAACTGATTTAAACTATAATTTTCGCATCTCTTTATTTTTTCCAGATATTTTCTTTATAAGTAAATACTGAAGGATGAAATAAAAATGGAAATAATTATAATTTCATAATCGTATATAAAACTTATTTCATCTCTGATGAAGCTGGTGCAGTCAACCTCAAGATTTACGAACGCCAGGATAAACACCACATAAAAACATTACATACTACTGTACATATGTGTCCACAGAATTTATTATAAGCCATATTATTATACCAACACTTGATAAGTGGGGTGTATAAACAGTAATAATGGAATGTCTGTCCGTCCTTCCGTTCTTGCGTCGCTCGGTCTTTCCGATAAACTATATCTTATCTTATCTCTTATACACTATAACTCCCCCTACAGCACTGGAATCGGAATAATACGGAAAGCGCGAGGTATCTTCATACTTCAGACTTCTGACTTCATAGTTCAGACTTCTGACTTCATACTTCAATGTTAAAACTTCTCGTTTCATGCTTCTGACTTAATACTTCTAAGTTCAAAGTTCAGACTTAAGAATTCAGACTTCTCACTTCGGACTTCAGAGTTCTGTTAATTATATAAGCATATTTTTTCGCGCCAATCATAAATTGGAAAACACAGAGTCGTCTTACCACAGACTGTCAATAATGGTAGAATACAGAATTTTAATTCAATATTAAGTTCTAGTTTGGGATGGTTACAATTTTTTGTTTTTGGGATATTATCCAAGGTAAAAAAACAATCCAAGTGTATGAAAGGCCATCAGATAAGAACCTTTAAGAAAAAAATGTTTGTAATATTTTATGAAATTTAAAATCTGCCATTTGTCTCCATTTTATATTTTAGAATTAAATAACAAATCCGCATTTAATGTTATGAAAATCCTAATTATTTGCATAAAATTGTTTGCGACCGTATAAAACAAACAACTCCATGTGGATTGATATGAATAAAAATGTTCACCATTCAGAAATAATTTGACGCAAAAATCTGGTTGTCGCGAAAATATAGGCTTATATAATTAACAGAACTCGGAAGTCCAAAGTGAGAAGTCTGAATTCTGAAGTCTGAGCTTTGAACTTAGAAGTATGAAGTCAGAAGTATGAAACGAGAAGTTTTAACATTGAAGTCAGAAGTCTGAACTATGAAGTCAGAGGTCTGAAGTATGAAGATACCTCGCGCTTTCCGTAGAATAATATGTGTAGTTTTCCACAGCAAAAATGGAGTCTTGGGGGCAGTCATGTCTTCTCCGCTACTCCACCTACACCACTAAATGGAAGTTTAATTAACCTTTAACGCAATGCTGGAGACAGCGAAAGCCATTGTACATTTATTTTAGATATATCTATTTCATTCTAAATCCTTGAACGATTGTTGGAGGACAAACCAGAAGGAATAGTATGATAAGCTGATTGGTCAGCTAAAATAACCAAAAGTCGGACAATACTAACAACCCCAAAATAAATATAGTCTCTTGATTGGTGGAGAACGAAGCACTATATGAAAGATTGGCCAATGATAAGCTGATTGGTCAGCTAAAAATAAACAAAAGTCGGACAATACTAACAATCACAAAATAAATATAGTCACCTGATTGGTGAAGAACGAAGCAGTAGCAAAGCTTGGCCAATGAAACTACCACATGATCAGCTATTCGGTCAGCAAATCGTACAATACCAACAACATGAAATAATCGATCAGCTGATTGGTTCGTCTGATTGTTCATCTGAAAATAGCGTATTGAGAAAATGTGGGGGGAGTCCAAACCTTAACCAATGAACTTGCTGATAACAACTTGGTTAAAAATAGTTTCTAGCTGTTTTAGACTTATGTATAAACATTTCCACAGCTTGCCAATTAATATATCTATATTATTCTAAAGGCATGTCAGTTTCATTTCTCAGTTTGATTTTTGTTGTTGTTGCTTGGGCTACTAAGTAATATTGGTCAATTATATACGTCGGTCGTTTAAATACAAACAAACGATTTCATATTAAAAACACTCTGATAAAAGGAGTAAAGGCTGAAGATTGTGACGAAATTATCATTATACCGTGTCATCGGTAGCCCACATCTGATAACAGTCTATGTCTGGATCAATGATAAGTAATGGAAAGAGATCACGAATAACCGACGATGGTGGGATGTTTACCGAGCTACTTCCAGCAAAAGTTTATTTTCAAGAGGTGGTTTTGCATCATAAACAAAACTAATAATATATACGTCACCAATAAGCAAATATTGCTCGTGGTTACCTGTGAATAAGATAAAAGTTACTATTATATGAATATAATTTTGCGTGTTTTTGATTGGTCTAAAAACAACTTTAATAGGGTCACGATAAATCGCAACAGTACTAAAATTGCATCAAAATATGGAAATTTTTGTCCGGTGTACGATTCCTCTGGATAGTGGTCAAACGGAATCCAATATCAACCAGGTTTTTCACTATTTTTGATGCAGAAATATTATTATTATTTTTGTGGTAAACAAAAGAGTATAAATTTGGCAGTTTTATTAGAGCTTGGTAGATTCCGGATTATGTGATGCGTATTCACTGTAGTAACAAATTATTATGGTATTCAATTATTATAAAAGTGTTAGAATTTTGAATATTGCAACAGAAAATAATTGCTTTGGACCATATACATTCAAACAAAATACTGAAAACAGAAATTCATGATGTATAAACTTAAAATGGTATGCAATGAAAATTAATCTAAAAAAAGGGGAATTGATGTACATTTTAAAATTCAAGCAAATAATTTCGTTTTAAAATTATTTTACATGAAACTAAGAATTTTTTTGATTGGAAATATATTTGTAACCTAAGGATCTCCTCATATAAATAAATGATTGAAATCGGAGGAACAACGTTACTAGAATATATAAACATTTAGAGCTAAGAAATGTAGTTCTGGTGACATAGAAGGTGAAATTCATTTAAAAAAAACTTGTGTAATAAATATCAACGGGAATGTGAAAATTTATTTAATTCCACAATATGTCCACATCCAGCAACTCGCAGGACATTCAAATAATTAATTTTCAATTGACCTTTTTTCTCTAATCGTGTAAAACTTACACTAGTAGACCTAAATTTTAACGTCTATTCTTTCTAATGAACTAAAATGTTTTTTATTCCATCCAATTTAACAGTGAATTGTCAAAATTCCAATGCAGTAAAGAAATATATTTACGTATTGTCTTATGTTGCTCTTGTAGGACAATTGAAAAACAAAATCTTCTATGAATTGCAAGTTGATACAAATCAATATTGTAATTTGTGTTAAACAGCATGGGGCCTTTGGTTTAATAGTGTAATCAGAGCGAGACGTACTAAATATATCTTCTTAAGTATGCAACTATTGCAACAGAAAATAATTGCTTTGGACCATATACATTCAAACAAAATACTGAAAACAGAAATTCATGATGTATAAACTTAAAATGGTATGCAATGAAAATTAATCTTAAAAAAGGGGAAATGATGTACATTTTAAAATTCAAGCAAATAGTATGATTTTGAAATTATTTTACATGAAACTAAGAATTTTTTTGATTTGGAAATATATTTGTAACCTAAGGATCTCCTCATATAAATAAATGATTGAAATCGGAGGAACAACGTTCCTAGAATATATAAACATTTAGAGCTAAGAAATATAGTTCTGATGACATAGAAGGTGAAATTCATTTAAAAAAAAACTTGTGTAATAAATATCAACGGGAATGTGAAAATTTATTTAATTCGACAATATGTCCACATCCAGCAACTCGCAGGACATTCAAATAATTAATTTTCAATTGACCTTTTTTTCTCTAATCGTGTAAAACTTACACTAGTAGACCTAAATTTTAACGTCTATTCTTTCTAATGAACTAAAATGTTTTTTATTCCTTCCACTTTAACAGTGAATTGTCAAAATTCCAATGCAGTAAAGAAATATATTTACGTATTGTCTTATGTTGCTCTTGTAGGACAATTGGAAAACAAAATCTTCTATGAATTGCAAGTTGATACAAATCAATATTGTAATTTGTGTTTAACAGCATGGGGGCCTTTGGTTTAATAGTGTAATCAGAGCGAGACGTACTAAATATATCTTCTTAAGTATGCAACTATGGCAGACAAGTCCATTATGAAAATGGATTCTTCCACAATCAACAGGTTGTCGTGCTTCTTTATATGTGTTAGCTAAAATATTATGCTGTGATAACATTTCAAATATTATTTTGCCAGTAAATGAATGGAAATGTGAAATTAATGATGTTGATTAATGTCGAAAAAATTGGTCGATGAATTAGCAAAACACACCCCTCTGTAATAGTATGGTCCAGAAATGTCAACTTGCAATGTGTGCATGAAAACATGGCGGAAGCAGAAGGAGTGACGGATAAATTGGAGATAAAAGTTGAATTGGGTGATTTATCTGAGTCCACTATGGAAGTTAAAGACGAAAACAAACTCTTCGATTCTTCGCCATCCGATGATTTGTATGAAGTTGAACGCATCGTGGGAACTTCTAAAGTGCACGTAAGTCAAATGTCCGAAAGTTGTCCCACATTTCATTATCTGCTCCATGCTAGCGTCTCGACTATTTGCCATGTCCTTTCTCGTACCGTGTTGGGTGCAAATATAATTTATTTTTTTATTTCAAAATGTTTTCAATTGTCTATTTGCATTCGGTTTAGGAAAATTTAACATTGAAGAAAAAGGTAAAGTTTGAACAAAGACTTCCGATAGTATTTTGACAGTTGCCCTAGAAAATCGTTCATTGGGTCATATAGGATCAATGACACGTACAGATGTTTTTATGCTCAAGCATTCCTAAATTACTACTCTGTGTCTGTTGTTCTGTATGTAAAACAAAACAAAATATGGATATTATTTTGAATTCGAGAAACTTTGAAGAGTTTGACTTAATGGAGCAGATGACTTAAGCAGTTTAAATAAAAATAAAAAATAATTTAAATAAAAAACATTGTAATCTTTTATTTCTTAAACATATTATTTACAGAATTCCCCAAATATCATATTTAAAAAAAAGTATTAAAAAAGATAAATAAAATGCCAAAATAAAGAGACCTGGTGGCTAGTTTTCTCAAGTTCTGCCAGTTTGCACAGACCAGGTGTGGTGGGTGTTTAGATTTGTATATATTGCATGCCGAATTAACCATTTTCTGACCATCTTATATTAGGAAAATGGTCTTGTGTATTTCTACAGTTTTTTCTACTTGTTTTGTTTGTGTTGAATGGGATTTTAATGCCACTCCAGAGTACCCAGCGAAAACAAATGACAATGGCCCCAGCACGAAGACTGGCAATCCTTGCCACCTAAGATTGGAGTTGAGCACACCCTGCCTGCAGTGAGACTCAAACCTGCAACCTTAGTATTGACAGTGCTATGATCAGTAGTACATGTACTAAATGTGGATGACTGGTACCTTAAATGAAGAGCCATGTAACATGGAAGTTAGCCATCTACTATTCATGGTTCCGAGATAAGAAGATAAGCCCCGCCTCCTTAGTTATTGTTTCTATGCGCCACAAGCTTCTTTCAAAATGGCGGCTCAGCATCATCGTGATGCCAATATTACTACCGATTGTCTTGACAAAATTCCCGAAAATATAGATATTTCGTACCTACAAGAAAGTAATTTCTTATCACAAAAAGTTTTAGAAAAAGGGATAAATTATTTCACCCAGGGTTATATTCACGATAACAGAATATCTTAAATAAATTGTACCGTCCGCGTTGCCGTTGATACAAAATGCTGGCGATCTACGAGAAAAAGTTAATCGCCTCACAGTCTTCGTATTGAAATTAAACCTGAACCGAAACTTTCTGAATTCTATTGCACATGTAAAAGCTGGGTATGTTTTTCTCTTCCGAAATTGCGGTTAAATTTATATTTATGTAATCTGTCTTAACTGGCCGTGTGTGCACGCTTATTTACATACGCTGTCAGAGAGTAATTTCCTACACATCTACAGAGAACTGGGAAATCGGTAACTGCTAATTAATTGGATAAAGATGTTTCAATATAATAAAAAACCCGGATGTTTACTAAAGAATTTTTTGTCTGTGTTTAAAGTACTCCCCGAGTTTCAAATCGGCAAATTTCATAGCCAAAAAAAGAACATACAGAACGTAAATCTAAAATACATGTAATGTTATGTAAGTAATGTTCATTAACAATTAATTAAGTCCATTATATAATTATATATAAATCCAATAGTTTTTACACGGGAACACATAAAATAGAGCATTGTTCCTGTCCCATTTCTTGTATAACATAATTGAATTAGGGTAGATTCACTAACCGACTTAAAATTTTAATAAAATCCATTTGAAATTGAAGACGTGCACACCATCACGTAATCATTTATTCTTTTTTAGACTAAGCGGGTATTGTTCTCACATAGAAGGGTTGCTCAAATCTCTACAAGGATTGCAGCTGCTTTATGTTTATTTATTCTGTTAATATTGAGCTGATCATTGGGACTTCCACACATTTTCAAGCGTAGACATTTCTCTAAATCTCTTCTAATCTTTGGAAATGGTATAAATAAGTATCTGGGTACCTTTCATCGGAATTACATGTACCACATTCACAACTAAGAACAATTTTCTTAAAACGATTGAAAATTATGCCGTTCCCACAACTGTACAAATAGTGTGCTTGTGGGACAAAGATGGCGGAAGCTTTGTTTACACATCGGCTAATTATAACTGAGCATTCTGATTGGATAGAAAAAATAAAATCGGATTCATGAATTGTGTTTATGCTCAGTTTGCAAGCTCTGGTCTGTAACTGTAGTTAAGGTGTGCTTACATTGTAACTTATTTTACAAGGAGTGACAGTTTTGCTGTTAAAGGTCAGGGGTTTTGACTAGGTGCTATGACTTCCACCGTGCATAAAACAACTGGACTTAAAGCTGTGAAAAACAAATAAATTTAAATGCCATACAAGTACTCTAGGGCACATTTCATAGACCTGCAATCTTTTTACTGAATACACACCAACAGAGGTGTGCAACTGAAAGTGTGAAAGAAGATTGGATTTAAAAGAGGTTTGAGAAGCCCACTCGATCAAAGATTATGCAGATGGATGCAGTTTTTGTTAGGTTGATGGATGAGATAAAATGGATAACACACAAACTACATTATCGTAACTGTAAATGAATCAATATTTCAATACACATTTAGACACTAACCACATGTAATTAAAAATTTGTATTTATCTCGTAAGGATCTAGATGTAATTTGATTAAATTCTAGTTTGGTAAACAAACACATTTACATTTTGTTGAAACATATATATATATATATATATGCATACATATATATTGTTCTTATTTTCTGAACATGCATGTTATGATGTACATGTATACCATGTTATAATCTTAGGTTCATTCCTGTATTTTTAATTTTCTAATTCTTTTTAAACTACTATAGTAGTCACATTAAACATGTTAAAGGGTTTGATTAATTTTTTTACCATCCCTATGCAATTATCATGCATTGTTTTAATTAGTTTCCATATACAAATTTGTGTAAATGCATTTTAATATGATTCATTTACATAGAAAATATTTTCGTGTTTTTAACCACAAGAACAAAGAAAGAAATTTTGACAATGGGCTGTGCTTAGGTGTAAATAAATATTGCTGTTGGCTGATTAAAACAGCACTACCGCAACAGTGACAGCCTAGCCCCAAAAAATTGAGCTCTTTGTTCAGAATGACTAAGAGTAAATTTACCATCAAGTACAGGTAAACTAGTCTTTTACTATATAGAAAATTTGTAAACATGAATAGATAGGTCTGAGTATTATACAGGTGTGTCTGTGTAAAGGTCAAGGGTTATTGGCTTAAATGTGTGGGCGAAATATTCTCATCTCATTTTCGGATATTATGAACCTGAGTATTCAATTAAGGATAAAAGGGGGGAGGGGGGTATTTATCATGTACACGTACATGTATGACAAAATGTTGACATTTAAATAATGAACAGTAAGTTAACACAGGACCTGTACGGAAACAAGGCCAATAATCTAGTAGCTTTTTATGACATAAAAATTATGTGACTGGGTTGAACCAGTTTAGGGATCATTATTTAGCATTTGTAAATATGGTAATCAGAGTTAAATGAAATATTCTTTGAATGGAAAGAATAAATAGACAGGATTTGCAATTTTTGAAAGGTTAATATCAGATCAACACAAAGACCAAAATCCAATCTACAGCTGTACCAGTAATTAAAAGTACAGTTTCTCTTATGGTGAAAATGAAATTGAAAAATATTAGCATCTTAACAGAATTTCACGTTAAGTTATTACCAGTAATTGATTTGATGGACAAAATAATGGAAGATATTTTATTTTAATTTTATTAGGAAGTTTTTAAAAAAAGATTCATAATAAGATAAAAAATTACAATTAGACTTACCAGTATAAGAAATTTAACTCAAATATGGGGACTTGACGGCCATGTGGTTAAGGTAGTTCATCTTCTATTGATCACATGGTCTGTCAACACTTAGGTTGCAGGATCTAGTCTCACACTCTGGATACTCCGGCTTCCCCCAATAAAAACTGGATGCCATGATATAGCTGAAAAATTGCTGAAAGTGGTGTTAATGCACTAAATAAACTAACAATTTCCAACATACAATGAATGTCAGTTATGCTGTTAATTACACATTCAGTCATTTAGACTAAATCGAGAGCAGCCATTGTTCTCATATTTAGAGAGCAACTTTGTTGGTGGGCTGTTTTTTGTTTTGGGGGTGGGATGGTGTATAAACCAAGCACAGTCATATCTGGAGACTGGACTTTTACTATGCTTGTTGAATGCTGTTTACAGAGAAAACCCACGACCTGCTGTAGGAATACTGGCAGTCCTTGTCAAGTAATATTGGTGTACACCCTGCCTGCAGTAAGACTCCAACTTGTAACCTCGGTGTTAACAGACCACATGATCTATAGTAGTATGTGACTAACTACCTTGGCCACTGAGCCACTAAGGCCTCCATTTAAAATTTGAGTAGGTGGTTAACATCACTTGCAGAAATAAAAAAATGTAGAAAATTAGTTGTGGTCAACTAGCTAGAAATCCCCTCCTCACAAGTCAGGGTTTCTGTGTCCACATGTGGACACAGAAACCCTGACTTGTGAGGATGCAGAAATCCATACATTTTATTTGTATGGTTTTTTTTCAAACTAGCTTTATCTGGTATATCTGGATTATAAGGTAAATAAATAATTAAAATTAAATAACATAAATAAGATTTTCAAAAATAAGAAAATGTTTCGAGTTTGATTACAATAGACCGCTAGAAAAAATCAATGAAAGGTCATTCTGTAGAAAGTGAATGACCAGTGAAAGGCAATATATATATTGATATTGATTTGACATTGATTAGTATGTCAGCAAGTTCATTAACTTCAAAGAAGCACTCACATTCCTTGTAACCTGTATCTTATCGGATATTGAACTCTAAAATTCTACCAATATTGAATAACGAAGCTAAATTTCTTTTACTAATATTAGGTGCCATTAAATTAGGTGGTGTAAAAAGACCATTAAAGGAAAGTGTACAAGGGACATATGTAAATTGGACTATAACTTCTTGTATGATCACAGATTAGCCATGCTTGACAAAGCTTGTTTACTACCTAGTTGTCACACGATTAGGTTTGGCTGATTAATGTTACCAGCCATTGTGACGGAGGTGTCTAGGCCGATGGTCTCCTATACGTGTAGCTTTACCTAAATCATCACACGAGTGGTGACTTTGTACTATAAACAGATCTATAAGTCTGTCACAGTTGACATAATTAAATTACATGTACCTATTCTTATTATTGTATTGTATTCATATTTTTTTTTTAATTTACATTGTCATTTTACATGTGAATTCTATTACTTCAATTGTTGATAATCTTTCAACTAAGGCCCACCACTTGATGGCAGACGCCCAATAGTGATCAGTCTGTCTGTCCGTCCGTGCGTCTGTCCATCCGAAACTAATCATGTCCAGGCTGTAACTTTTTTATCTTTTGTGGTAGGCTTTTGATATTTGGTATGTGGGTAGATAAGATCAAGGCGATGTGTCGCATACCATGGATGATGACCTTTGACCTTGATCTCAAGGTCAGTGGGGCCCACAGAGATGGGTACCATCTCACTGATATCTAGTTGTATCTCTTAATACATATGTGATCATGTTCTTTCCTTTGCTCCATGTGGGCTTCTGATTTGGAAAATAAAATATATCTTATGTTATGTTATGTTATTGTACTTGTACAGAGGGTCATGTATTCTTCCCTCCCCCCTTTTAAACCCCCCCCCCTTTTTTTTTTAAATTGAAAATGCATCTCCAACTTTAATCCGATAATGAATCATTATTATAGGACTATTTGTTTTGACTATTGAAATCCATTAAATTTGTACTAGTTTACAGTCTTGCTACCTTTGTTAAAATAGAAAATGTATTTGTAAATTAGAAAAATGTTTGATTTTTATGAAGAAATTTCTTTTATTTTTATTTTATTTTTCTTCTATTTCTGTATGATAATGATCAACTATATATTAATAAAAATAGTTCATTAAAATATTTTTATTTGTACATTTTAAAAATATTTGAGCATTTATGCATAATAATACATGTACATGTTTGTTATTCATGTTCAGGAATTTCTATGTATAAAAACTAAATAATGTTAAATTACATGTATTAGATATGAATCTCTAGTAGCATACTTTGTTATTTAACTTGTGACATAAAAATGATGACCTCAGGTTTAATTGTCAATGAAATGTCACTATTGGAAGGGAGCATATCAAAATGTAAATGTAAAACAAAATATAAATAAACAGACTGGTAAATGTTTGTAGTGAACATTTGAGTTTTTATTTTTGAGTGTACTTATAAACTGCAGGCCTACTTCTGGTGAAAACAGTAACTTCACATGGAGTAGATTTAAAATAGTTCAAATGTTTATTTTGTTGTTAATTTAATGGGCACATTCCAGCATTCAAATGACTTTGTAGACTTGAGAGACACCAAACTGGGGGCAAAAATGGGTTTCACTGTCGATAACATTCAATATTACATATGGTTTATGATTCTTACATTTTCATTGGATTATTTAGTCACGTGGTCCCCCAAAATATTCTGTGTATATATTCTATTTCTAAAGCATATTTAAGGCTTGTTACTATTTTTAAAGCATATTTAAGGCATATTACTATTTATAAAGCATATTTAAGGCTTGTTTCTAAAAATAGATCCGATATGTTACTATTTATAAAGCATATTTAAGGCTTGTTTCTAAAAATAGATCCGGATATACTCTTCCGACTCATTATTCTAAATTTAAATAAATAGAGAAAAATTCATATGTAATATAACAATTAAGGACTTTTTACTCTGTCAATACCTAGTTATATGGACCTGTAGAAAAATATTGACCTCGGACTTCGTCCTCGGTCAATATTTTCCTCCACGGTCCATATAACTACGTATTGACCTCGTTAAAAGTCCATATTTGATAATTGTTCAAGCCTTGACACACATGTATTATTTGACTTTTTTGACATTTATTTTTTTGTGTTTTTAGGGTCGAACCCAATACAAAGTGCGATGGAAAGGTTATGGTCCATCAGATGACACGTGGGAGCCAATAGAAAACCTACAAAGCTGTCTCGACCTTGTAGAAGCTTTTAATAAGAAAAGGAAAGAAATGCAGAGAAAAAGGGCAGAGGAGAGACAGAGAAGGAAGGTACATGTAATATGTTGATGGTTCAATTTAATATACATGTACTGTAGATATACAAATGTAATTGAAGTGGAATACTTTTTCCCATGTTATAAATGTTTCAGCTGTTAGGTTGTTGGTATGTTTGATAAAAAATACGACTACATTGTCAGTAGTAGTACTGGTATGACTTCAAGTGTAGTGTCACTTCAAAGATGAAGAGGTTAATTTTTTTCATAAGACTAAGTACATACATGTACTTGTAAACTTATCCCTCTTATGTAGGTAATTTAATATGGTAGATATACATGTACATTATAATTCTATATTAATGCATTCCTGTACATTGTGTAGGCATTATCATATTCCATATAAATACAGCGTAATTCTATTTTTAGGCATTAATGGAGGGAGTTACTGTATCAGAAGAGGAGTCATTGCAGGACTGTCCGTTGTCAGAGTCGACAGGAGGACTAAAAGATACATTTTGGAAAGATTTAGAAGAGGGGCGTGTCAATTTGTTTGATACTGACATGTACTCAAGAGTAAAAGGGGGCGGTCGAGGACCTCGATTAGAAAAGAAAAACAATATCACAAATAACATTTCTGTTGGTAGTGTCAGAAAATCGAAGAAAACCAGGAGTGGGTCAAAGGAGAATTCCCTGAAAGAGAGTAATAAGAAACGACACAGTATCAAGAGATCTTCACAAAGCAAAATGAAGAAAAGTTTGGAGGGTGATTTTGAAGCTTTCAGTTCTGACTCGTCTGATGAGAGCTCTACAGACAATGGACAGAGTGACGATAATACAGGGGAAAATACTTGTCACATGTCACAAAAGGTAAGACGATGGGTAATGTAAATAGACATACCTGTATACATCATTTAGTGCTATTCCAAAAAATAGTATGACCCCCTACCACTCCCTTGGAAGACACTCTTTCTAAATCCCCAGCATGTACATATATACCAATCTCAATAAATTAGTCCTTATTACATACATGTAAGTTACATACAAAATTTGGCATTTAAACCAACTACTTTAATTTATGTATAAATGATGCCTTCCTTAAAGGGTGGGGGGGGACATAGGAAAGGCCCTACCACATGTACTACCACATGAAGTAGTGTATAAAAAACTGTTTCTGTTGTGTCCCCATAATCATTACACACAGTTACCCAACACTTATATACATGTAACATCTGAAAAGAAATAACAAAACAGTTGAATCCACGTGTCAGTCAATATGTCTCCTTGCCACAAACACCTAACACATTTATGAATAATAATTAAAAAAAACAATTTTATAAAATACAATTTTGTATAGATTTTCCTGTACTTCAACAGCTGTTTAAAAGTATTCTAAATATTTTTTTACTTTTTACATGTATCTCAAATGTAGCAACCAATTGTTTACTATGTTTTAATTTACCTTTAATTTATGCAAATATTTTACAAAATATTGCATAATTATTACATTTAATTTGTGGTTTTTGTACAAATTTGTAAACATGACATTTTCTCGAAAAAAGAGTAAAAAAAAATTAAAAGGCCTAAAATGGGATTTAAAAAGAATGTTCTTCAAGTTTGCTGATATTTTGTAGGGGAGTCTACCATTATGAGTTACAGTTAAAATTTGAATTTCATTCCGTTCCATTAATATTTGACAAAACTTTGGCATAATTACAATTAGGGGTCTGGCATGTAGTATTGCCTTTCCAATAAAAATCAAGTGAAATCTACATGTACATGTAGCTGTCAGTATAGCAATTTATTATTGGTATTTTAAAGTGTTTTTGCTTTAGTAGACAAATATATAATGAAAATCTATAAATTTTTAATGTATGTTTGTTTTTTCAGTTGAGGAAATGTCATTCAGAGATCTCATCTAAAAGTAAGTATATCTGTACATGTACAATCAGAGACCTAGACAGAAAGGACTAAAGAAAGACATTCTACCATAAAGCCTTGTTTTTTTCTGTACAATTGAAGAAATGATTGCTGGCTTAGAATTGAAAAAAAGTGTAATAATTTCCAAATACTTGTATGTCAGGGACAATTTCAAAAGAAATAAATAAATTCGTACTGGGTGTCTTAAAAAGTTGAATAAAAACAGAAAACATGTTTTTTGTTAGTTTGTCTTTGATGACCCTGCACATGTAAGCAAGACAAAAGCTTTAACTAGTGTAATCTGTTTCATTTTATGTTTTCTCATTGTCTGTAAACAATTTTGGTTGTTGGCATCTTTCTATTTCTAGAGAAGATGGCGTCTGCACCAGAGTATATATTTAGTTGTGGAGCCGCTGAGCCGGCTGTGGCTGAATAAGCCTATGCTGGAACTGCAGCTCCTGTCGTACTTGCTGCAAGTGTGGTAGGCGGTGGATGCAATGTGGGAGCAGTAGTAGGCTGGGTTCTCTGCTGTCTGGCTCCGCCTTTTCTTGCACTGTATCACTCATTTCAGTCTTCTTGATGCTGGTTTTGACATTTGCACGCCAGCTAGAGCTGTTGGAATTGCTGTTTTGAGATCTGCTGGGTTGATGTTGCATGACTTCAGGTCCCTCTTGCAGACATCCTTGTAGTGCAAGGGGTGTTGTCCCGTTGGCCACTACAATGCAAACAGTACTATTGAATAGAAGTAAAGTCTTGGATTGTATTTGATAATTACATCAGCTAGCTATCCTCGATTTTTATTTTTTATTTAAATATATGCTAAGTTGTTCATACCTACGTTTTGATACATATACATGTGATGCATAAGTGAATATAAAATTAAATTAGAATGTTTGTCTATTTAGATACAGAAAGAAGCTGTTCTTCAAAGTACAAATCAGAAAGGAGACATACAAGCGACAATTACACCAAAGTGAAATCAAAAACATTTTATCAGACTGAAGATGTGAAGAAACAGACTTTTAAATCCAAGAAAGAGGAAAAAGACTTGACATTGAAACATAAGAAGGATCCAGTGGAAGTAATTAAAAAAGAACTAGACAATCCGTCAAGTCCAATAAAATCCTACTTGTCAGGGGAGAGTACTCCACCTAGAAAACTTTCAGTGGAATCGCCATGTTCTAGTTCCTTGGACAGTTTTACAGACAATTTAGCCGATTTTGAGTGCTCACATTCACACAGTAATAAAAGGAAATATTGTTCTGATTTAAGTACACTAAGTGAATCTAATGAAAAACCGAGTAAACAGCAACGTAAAGATCTAGACGATAGCGGATTGGGTAGTTGTAAAAGTGACAGTGACAAAAATAAATCGTTACGAAAACCGACAGTGGAGTTATTCACAGCACCACTAATTGATATCCTAAATGGGTCAGTGTTACCATTTTTACCAGAAACAACTAAAGTACAAGAGAGAGGTAAGTTGTTTTTATGTCCAGGTTTCATTAATGTACATACGGTGTAGCAGTTTTCAGTAGTTTAGTTATCCATACCTTATCCATAAACTGTGTATTCCTCGGGACACCACTAAAACACAGGTAATTTACCCATCCAGATGAGGGGGTGACTGTGTAACATTTAGACACCATTGTAGCACAGGCAATCTACAGGCAATCTTTGCCAGACCTATACCTTATTAAATATATATGTAACCAAATTAAAAAGTTATTATTATTACTATTATTCACAAACAAAACTTAATGATGAAAAGGCCAATTCTCCTCCCCTGATTGTTCCTAATCAAAATTAACTTAAGTGTCACAATCAATTTCATCATCAGAGTATATGAGATCCTTCTTAGTTAAATGGTTTGAACCAGTGATAAACTGTGCATGCCAGACTGTAAGTACTTGCTGTACATGTAAACCGGTTTTCTGTTCTGTTCAAATTATAATTGTAAACAAGCCCTGGATTTGTTCTAAGATACATCTTTGGACTAACATGTGACTAAAGGAAAAAATTATAAAAAGTTTACCTAAAATGACTGCTATTGCGCTATTCATCAGGACTGTCAAATGCAACAAAAATATCAGACCCAGCCATTTTCTGGTGGTTAGGACAGACAATTTTGGTGGACTCTACTTCATCCTGGGAAGTGAGAGGAAAAATTGACCTCAAATGTTTATCTATCAGGACTTCACTAACACAGGTAGTCTACTTATCGAGGGGGGGGAGGGCAGATGTGGGTCTACCTTAATTGTCTATCAGGACCCCACTAACAATGGCAGTGTACTTATTGAAGGGCAGATGTGTATCTGCCTTCATGGCTTTTTCTTTTCATGCTGAAAACGTAGTTAATTCAATGTTTATTTTTTTACACTTTACATTTGATTTATTTATTGCACATAGTAATTAATTATACTCAAATATTCACTAAAGAGGTTTAAATAAGGATCAACCATTCTTGCCAGAGGGCATACACGTACTCTTATAAAACTTGTATAAAACTTGTACTCTCAATACATGTATGTACTACACAGGGTTAACTGAAGATCAGCCATTGCCCAGGGGGTGTATTTTCCTTAATTTCCTCATTATTTCTTTTATTTCCTATATTTAAAGACATTTAAAGGAATTAAAAAAAGGAAGGAAATTAAAGATTTGGAGTTTGTAGTGTGTTTAGCAATGAAGTTCTTAAAAACATGCAGTTGTGCTTTATTGATTGGTGGTTACAATTATTTAGAATCTGTAATATAGTTCCTTTAAAATGTACAGTACATGTAAATGTACATTTAGGAGGGCAAGCTTACAACTCGTGGAGGTTGCCATTTTATCATGTACAGATGAATATTTCTTGCACCCCATTAGACCATACACTCTACTTGTACACATGTACATGTGTATTAATTGATGCATCAAAATGATCCTAGATAATTTTTTAATTATACGTCTTTACCAGTATTTTCTTAAACATATATACATGTATATTGATGTATATATCATTTCATTGCTTTCAATTCAGAATGCAAATTTGGTTTCTTATAATATATACCAAAAAATATATACATGTGATATTGTAGGAGCTGACAGTTTTGATATTGAACTGGACGATGTAGATTTTGACCAACTGGACAGAGAACAGGTAATGTATTTATGTAAACCACTGGTACCCTTGTCCTTGCATCCAACTGTATTTAGCATTCTGTTCTGGTTTACGACATGTTGTCGAATACTATATTTGTTTATGATGTCAGGCTATCACATGAAAACCCGCTGAAAATTTCAAGTCAGAAATCAGCTAGAACTGCACATTATTCATGTTTTTCACGTCTTTGTTAAATGTATTTTAGGGTTGCAGGATAAAAACAATATTTGTACATTGCCAGAAAATATGAAGTTTACTTGCTGACCACAAAACAGGCTCATACAAATAGATTTTATATTTTCTGACAATGTATGAATATTGTACATTTACATATATGTACATCAACATGTAATAACTGCAACCAATGAAATCTTTGATTTACATGTATCCACATGTACATTGTGGACCATATCAACTTTTATTAAATATTTTATTAATTTACTAGAAAGGAAAACCATTTCAAATGTCTAAGATAGCCATTAATGTACAATGTAGATAATACACAGATATAGAAAGTAGTCATAAATCATGTCATTGTACTATTTCTTAGAGATATTGATTCTATTTATAGAACTAGGTCAACACACTGAAGACCATTCACCTAAATTATACCTATGACCTCTATAGAACTTTGATGCTTGATTAGAATTTCTATTGATTTTTCTTCATCTTTGGATTTTTGATAATATATGTATATAGGTTAAGACCTTAAGAACAATTATAATAACAAGAAAAGAAAGGTTTTGGATTGAATAAATATACATGTATAAATAGACTTTGATCTATTTGATGTATGAAATAATGTTATATATTTGTATGCAATTATTCTAAACTGTGCTATAAAAAGTCAAACAGAAGTTTTACAGCAATGCATAATAATTTATTTTAAAGCTATACACAAAATATTAAGTTCATAAAAGGTTGTCTTAAGTTTTCCTGACATATGACTTAACAAGTTCAGTTGTGGCACCTAAATAAGCTGTAGGATACTGGAATAAATTCCTCTCTGTTACCTTTATTGAATATACAGAAGTACTGTATTTAGTACTAAATACATGTATATGATAAATTTTTTTAAGTTATTCATCCCAATAGTTTAAAAATGTAACAGTATTTGAGCGAAATCTGTTTTATCCATATGTGAAAATTGTTTTCTTTTCAGACATTGATTTTTTAGAATCACTGGACCGTTCTTGAATTAGCAATAAAGACATCTGCTGAAAGTGTTTTGTTAATAAACTATTTTCTTATTCTGATAAAGATTATGTCATTTTTGCACTTTAGTTTACATTTCATTATTACTACAATGTACTATTAATCTGTGAAATGTACACTGTTTGTTTTAATGAAGTTTTATGCCACGTACAGCAATTTTTCAGCTCTATCATGACATACAAAGAAACCAGGGACCTTTGCCTGGAAAATGCATACTCATGTCAGTACTTGCATACATCTCCAAAAATATGTTGGTTCAGTTATGGAAACATTTATTTGCATGTACATACATACATGTATGAAATCAGACAATGAAATCTAGAGTGTTTGTGACAAAGTCTTCATACATACATGCATGAAATCAGTCAATGGGATCAGTCTATATACATACAAATGTACATGTATGAAATCAGACGATGGATTCAGTCTATATACATACAAATGTACATGTATGAAATCAGACAATGTAACCAGTCTATATACATACAAATGTACATGTATCAAATCAGACGATGGATTCAGTCTATATACATACAAATGTACATGTATGAAATCAGACGATGGATTCAGTCTATATACATACAAATGTACATGCATGAAATCAGTCAATGGGATCAGTCTATATACATACAAATGTACATGTATGAAATCAGACGATGGATTCAGTCTATATACATACAAATGTACATGTATGAAATCAGACGATGGATTCAGTCTATATACATACAAATGTACATGCATGAAATCAGACGATGGAATCAGTCTATATACATACAAATGTACATGTATGAAATCAGACAATGGAATCAGTCTATATACATACAAATGTACATGTATGAAATCAGACGATGGATTCAGTCTATATACATACAAATGTACATGTATGAAATCAGACGATGGAATCAGTCTATATACATACAAATGTACATGTATGAAATCAGACAATGGAATCAGTCTTTATACATACAAATGTACATGTATGAAATCAGACAATGGAATCAAGAATGTTTGTGACAAAGTCTTCATACATACATGTATGAAATCAGACAATGGAATCAAGAATGTTTGTGACAAAGTCTAGTATTGTTTGTTGTTTTTGGCAATGTTACATGTACATAGATAATGTTGTTGTTCAGTCTATGTGTGCAGGTCAGGAGTAAATTATCCATTGATTTTTACCAACTTCCTCTGTATAGCATTGATCAAGATTAAAAATTTTATCCTCGGTAGACTCGAATCAAACTGCAGAAAAATCAATATTTCCTCCTTCAGAAGTGTACTCTTATATAACACGAGTTATACAGAAAAATCAATCAGTAAAAAACATGAATTATTACCAAATGGAAATTCAAAAGGTTTCCTGGATGTGGGAGGGTGTCATTTGGGTGATGTCAATACATGTATATGTTGCATAATTTCTTTACACATATCTTAACAAAATAATAACCCAAATTGGCTTATTAAACTTGGTGTTGACAATTAAACTAATGTAATCTTCTTAAAAGGTTGGAGTCGTATGTCTTATCCTGTTGAATTCAAGTAAAATAGTTTTGTCCTGTCTGCATTGATTTATTGAGGACGTGAAGTTGAGAGTAATATGCAGTTCTATTAATTTTCTGATCAATAATGTCCCTGCATATCCATCTATTACCTTTGTTTAACAAAATTACTAGACAATGTGAATCGATCAGACCCTTGGGTCATAAAGGGGAAGTGGAACATGATAAACAAGTCTTTTGTACTTCTAAACAGAATTGAAAACCAATTCCAAAGATGTTTTATCAGGAAATAATCAACTGATTTAATTGTACTAAATGTACAAGAATACAGGGCTGAGACAAAAAGAACTTGCTCATTTGAAGTGTTGACTTTACTAAACTTAGTATCAAGATTATTTCCAGTTAACAGAACTTTGTATATTTTGAAAATACAAATGGTAGTTTCGTTGTTTTGTTGTACTTTGAAGTAATTTTGTAACTGTATCCCTGTTATGCTAGAGCTAGCAGTACTAGTAACTGGTGTAGGTGTAAATGCACATTTGTATTTGTACATGTATATATTTGGTACATAAATCTACATATTGATAAATGTTACAAAGACGTTTAATTACAAGCTAATAACTGCTAAAAATTATGTTTGGAAGATTAAGTAAGTGCTAAAATACAGTATATTGTAAATTTGAAAAGGAATAAAAAGCTATATGCACCCAAAGTTTTTGTATCATTTAACATTTATATACTGGTATATTACAGGTTTTTTTTTTAAGGAAATGATGTTTCACAATGTATTAAAGTGTAGATGCAAGTTCAAACCGATGTTCAGTCATAACCTGATATTTGCTGTGTTATTTCTTTTTCTAATTTCCTTCCCTGAGCAACAATGTAAGTTATTATTTTAATTGGATTTTTGTAGGTTCCAGACAAGACCACAGATGGTGTAGAAATCTCTGATGGTTGGTATATGTTATTGATATTTTGTATACAATACATTTATTAATTGTCATGCTTTGCCAGATAATTCATGCTGTGATGCAGAAGAATAGATTGTCTGTAGCCAAACAAAAAAACGGTTATCGAAGAAAATTGATAAATATAATTTTGTTGTTGTTGTTAAGACAGTGTATTAATTATTAATATTCAAAGCTTTAACATTCCCTCTTAATTTTCGTTGTCTTGGAACACACGATTTCAGCTTTAAATAACATATTCAATGACATATTTGATAGTATAATTGAAGATTAATATTGTAATTTTTGTAAATAATGTCAAAAAATGAAATAGGACTTGCAGTTAGTTGATAATTAGTTTTGAAAAAAATTTTTTTTCTCTTTTTTTGTCATTTTCTGAATGATGTAATTTTCAGTATAAAATAAATAAATAAAAACTAATTTATAACTTTTTGACTAGTTCAATGGCAGTGTTATTACAATTTACACTATCAAAATCATCTGTACACACAGATTTAATTATATATGCACATATATACACTGAATATTATCATTTAATTAAAATGCCAGACATTTATGAATTTAAATTAGATATGGTTATTCTGTCTGATGTAAGCCATTAGTAAAATTTACAACAAATTAGCTCAGATCTAAACCATTAGTACATTTACAATAAAATTGCACCAGTAGAAGTACATAAAGAAGTGTTAATTTGTACTTTACCATCAAAATCAATACTGACAGCAGTCTATTGAATAATCGGTTCACAGCAGCTAGTTATATACCATGTGGTAAGGGTGGTTTTTTAAATACTAAGTAAATTTGGTATATTTTTTTCTAAAAAGATTTTATTGGTAAGAACATTAATTCATACCAAGAGATTGACTTTTGAACTATTGGTGGAATGGTAGTGTTTAGTGTTCGGAGACATGGGTTAGTTCCCCTATCAGGTCAAAACAAAGACATTAAAATTGATCATGACTCTTGGTTTCTAGGCCATTAACAATAACGAGATCAGCAAGACTGTTATTAAATAATACATGTAATAGATGTATTACAATAAGACTTTAAACTTCTGAGATTATAATGGGAGACAAAATATGAAACATTATTATGTATATATATAACAAAGTTTACATAATTATTGTCTAAAGTAACAAAAAAAATGTAGTGTTTATATGTTATCTGCAGTGTAAAAGTACTCAGTCACAACTAATTGGTATCGACAGACAAATCCATCATTTTCATTTTTAGCATGAAATAATGACAGAATTTGACATATATAAATAGATGCACATTTGTTTACAGGTAAATTCAAACAGGCAGTAATGGAGGGTGATTACGATGTGGTAAAACGAGCATTAGACAGCAACAGGAAATATGATGTGGAGGACGCTGACGAGATGGGCATCACTTTATTGATGTATTCAGCTCAAAGTGGTGTGTTCAGTAATCTTAACTCGATATTTAAGAAGAAATGTCACATAACAGTGATTTTTATTCTATTTTGTTATCTATAGTTCACATACATAATTTGAGTATACATTGAAAAACCAATTAAGTCTCCTAAAAAAAAAAGATAACAATTCTTAAAAATCTTAATTCATTTTTAACTCTTTTTTAGAAAGTTTTTCATTTTTTGAAAAAAATGTACATTTTCTGTGTATATGAAAACTCAAGACTGAAATGTGGATAATTCTGTTGAGGTTATAAGTTAATTACAGTTGAAATGATACATATTATCCTTGTAGGTTACGATGATATTGTAGAGTTGTTGGTAAACCATAAAGCCAACGTAAATGCACAGATGATAAATGGTACAACATCACTGATGTTAGCTTGTGAACATGTAAGTGCCAGGGTAGTGTGTAAACGGGAGGTATTATTAAACCTCGCTAAAAAACACTCAAAGTAAAATCACTTGACTTTTATAAATGAGGTATCTTGGTAGACAACGCCGAAAATTTGCTTGCAGAGGGTGACAACCTCGAAATAGACAATACTATTACCACCCTCAAAATCACGAGATTGGCAACTGGAAACATTATCTTCTGTAAAAAAAGTTAAAAGCTGTTCAAAAATTGTTTCAGAGGTTATGGGGCACATTTTGATTCTCACACCCCCCCCCCCCCCCCCCCCCCCCCATTGTAATCTTTGATCTACACCACTCGCTGTTTTTTTTTTAGTTTGCTGTAGGTTTTTTGTGTTGTTTTCTAAATAAGCCATAGCCTATTAGTATATATTCATAAGTTTAAACTGCCAGACCTAAGATACATGTAATTTAATATTTCATTGATTTATTAATTGATTGTTTTGTTGCTTAACACCCAGTGGGCAAGTTTGTATATCTTAAATTTAAATAAAAGCTTTTGTTATAACGATATTGATTTACTTAAATCTAATACAATCATAATTTTCATTTGAAGTATGGTCAACTCTTTCTTCAATTTCAATATAAAGTGAGCCAGTTTTTATTGAAAAATTGCATCATATAAAACAAATATTTGCTGCACTGTATGTCTTTCTCAAGTTATGCTATAATAACGTTATTGGTTGCCAAGAGAAACATATATGGTTCCAAAATACATTCTAGTTAAAACGAATTAAAATATTTCAAGAAATAAATCTAATAACTTCGTCTGAGAGCTACTTAATTTTAATTAGGATGTTTATTTGCATACTTGCATTCAGTACTCTTAAAATTATATTTATGAAGCAGCCATTGTATATTTGGGTCTAAAGAAAATCAATATGACGTCTTTGTGTTAAGATAATTGAGTAAAATTAAAATTGTTTATCTTGAAAATTGCTGTTCTGTTTGTCTTTGATCTCACAGCCCTAGGATAATAACTTCAGATGTGCATTTCAGCAAGATTAAACAACACTTTTATCAGAACAGTAAATATGTTTTAATTTTTTGGTTTCCTGATTTCTGATAATTATAGTGTTACAAACAGGCAAAAACAAACTTTTTATAATATCTAATACTGGAAAGATGGCTTGTCATAAAATAAGTTGTCAAACTGAATATCATTGGGAAAATAGTGGGTAACATACATCTTCAAAAGTACGGATGCCCACATGCATCCCAGAAAATTAACAAATTATAAGGCAGAAAGTGTCTTAAAACCTCATTCAGATAAAACAAGCTGTATAAATACTAAATTACATTTTTTAATTACCATTGCAGGCTCATATCTGTACAGTAGCACTCATGGTAGAATTAGGGGCACATATAAATCTTCTACAAAACACAGGAGAGACAGCGCTCATGAAGGTATGTAGATTTAGGTGCACATTTAAATCTAATGCAAAAGATTGATACATTAAAGAAGATTTAAACTGGAGTGACAGTTCTCATGGAGGTTTGACAGTAGGTTTCCTAAGATTTTAGAAAATATTTGAATATAAATAGAAGATAGTACATATGCTCATCCTCACAAGTCAGGTTTTCTGTGTTAACATGTGTCCACAAAACCCTGACAAACTTAGCTAGTAAATTCCCAGGCTAGAAGATTTTTGTATGACGTCAATCCTTCCAAATATCAACTAATAAAATTGCTTGAAAGAAGCGAGTGTTTGGCATTATTCATTTTTACTCATTCTTGAGTGTGAAGAAAACGTAACGAAACTAATAAATAATGCGTTAATAACAAACTATTAACACTACTGTACAAAATACACTGATTTTCACATGGTCTATGCAACACATCTGTTTGTTTTATTTACAATCGACATTGGGATATCCCCTAACCAAGTCGTGAATGAAAGCGAGCTTTTGATTGGCTACATCAAGGTATGATGTATCCAATCAAAATAGTGACTTCTAGCCCTGGAATTTCCTAGCTATATTTGTCAGGGTTTCGTGGACAAATGTGGACACAGAAAGCCTGACTTGTGAGGATGACATATGCTGTGTCACCTGTCAGGGTCGAGGCAGGTAGACAGGACATGTAGTATTAACAGCTTTTAAGGGATGGGCTGTATCAGAAAAAATATAATAAAATTCTTAAGCACATGTTAAGTTGCTTTAAAACTGCATTACTTGGATGCAGTTTAAGTGCTTTCAAAGGTTTTCAATATTTCTATTGAGAATTTGAATCTGCCCTGTACTTACAAATTATTTGACTTTTTCATTTCAAAATCATCAATGTAATTTTTAAAATGTTAAGTAAGATTTTCGCAATAAATGACGTTACTGTTGAATAGACACATCCTGCTTAACCTTGCTTGTAAAATATTCTCCCATCATGGTGATTGAAAATAATTGTTTACCTGATTACAACACAGAATAATCACTCAAATAGTCATTGTGTTAATTGCAGGCTGTAAGAAGAGGACACAAACAGATAGTCAGGTTCCTCTTAGAAAATGGTGCTAACTTCTCAGAGCAGAACAGCTCTGGATTTACTGCTTTATCTTATGCCAAAATGATGAGGTTAACCGAAATAGAAGACATTATTGTAGATCATATTAACAGGTAATTAAACAAGCTAATTTTTTATATGATTTTTTTCTGTAATGTTGTGCACTAAAATAGTCATTTTTTTACCCCGTTTTGGGGTATACTGTTTTACCCTTGTCCGCAGTTTGATGGTCCATTTGAATATTTGTACGTCCCTAACAAAAATTTCTGTCGCAGTTTTCTAAACAACTATAGCATGCAGAAGCCGGATATTTTGCATATTGCTGTATCATATAGTACAATATGTTGTATAGGGATTTTTATGCTCCTTGGTCATATACTTCCTGTTTACCAAATAATTTTTGTGAAATCAGGGTAACCTGTATTGGTTTAAGTCAGTTATGATCAAAGCTAATAGAATAACTTGTAGTAAGTTGTTTCTTGTGTGACTCTTATTATTTATATTATGTTTTTTTATTGAATATTAAATATTTTTTTGGTACCAAAAAAAACAAATATTTGTGCTAGAATAACAATCAAGGGCCTTAGTGGTCGGGTGGCAGAGTGGTTAAAACATTTAGTGGGTGGCAGAGTGGTAAAGGCATTTAGTGGGTGGCAGAGTGGTTAAGGCATTTAGTGGGTGGCAGAGTGGTTAAGGCATTTAGTGGGTGGCAGAGTGGTAAAGGCATTTAGTGGGTGGCCGAGTGGTTAAGGCATTTAGTGGGTGGCAGAGTGGTTAAGGCATTTAGTGGGTGGCAGAGTGGTAAAGGCATTTAGTGGGTGGCAGAGTGGTAAAGGCATTTAGTGGGTGGCAGAGTGGTTAAGGCATTTAGTGGGTGGCAGAGTGGTTAAGGCATTTAGTGGGTGGCAGAGTGGTTAAGGCATTTAGTGGGTGGCAGAGTGGTTAAGGCATTTAGTGGGTGGCAGAGTGGTTAAGGCATTTAGTGGGTGGCAGAGTAGTAAAGGCATTTAGTGGGTGGCAGAGTGGTAAAGGCATTTAGTGGGTGGCAGAGTGGTTAAGGCATTTAGTGGGTGGCAGAGTGGTTAAGGCATTTAGTGGGTGGCAGAGTGGTTAAGGCATTTAGTGGGTGGCAGAGTGGTTAAGGCAGTGGGTGGCAGAGTGGTAAAGGCATATAGTGGGTGGCAGAGTGGGTAAGGCATTTAGTGGGTGGCAGAGTGGTTAAGGCATTTAGTGGGTGGCAGAGTGGTAAAGGCATTTAGTGGGTGGCAGAGTGGTTAAGGCATTTAGTGGGTGGCAGAGTGGTTAAGGCATTTAGTGGGTGGCAGAGTGGTTAAGACATTTAGTGGGTGGCAGAGTGGTTAAGGCATTTAGTGGGTGGCAGAGTGGTTAAGGCATTTAGTGGGTGGCAGAGTGGTTAAGGCATTTAGTGGGTGGCAGAGTGGTAAAGGCATTTAGTTGGTGGCAGAGTGGTTAAGGCATTTAGTGGGTGGCAGAGTGGTTAAGGCAATTAGTGGGTGGCAGAGTGGTAAAGGCATTTAGTCATCTACTATCAATCACGTTCCTGTCAACACTGAGTTTAAGGGTTTGAACATACAATGTACATGCCTGAAAACATTTAAATAATTCCAATTTTATTTTATTCTCATCTATTTTCAGACTTACAGCTGAATTTGACAAACAAGTCCAAGTGACGTTGAACAACACAGCCAAAATAACCAGTGCTTTATTTCCCCTACAGTGCTTCCCCTTGTCTGACGGTGAAAAGTTTGTCGTCAATTTTAAACATGAATTACAGACAAATACTCCAGGTAAGATTCTGAGCAAAAAAAAGGGGGAACGATGTGGTTTAAAACTCATTGTTTTTATAAACTAAAAAATCATCAGCAAATACCCTTGCAACAATAAAAAACAGCTGAACCATGTTTTACGAATAATGATAAAAAAATTTGCATTAAGATTTGGACAACTTGATACTAGCACTTACATGTACTTCACACCTTTTTTTGCTATTATATCAGACTCATGACATTTGGCAAATTTATGTTGACTTCTTACATGACTTAACCTCCAGCATTTAAATTTATGCATACTGCTTAAAATGTATAACACGAATGTCTCCTTACCATGCTTTGGAATTATCATAGAATAGCCTTAACCATGTAACTGTAAGGACATAGAGCTGATCGATTAGTATTCATGAAAAGTATGTCTCACTGAAAAATGTTATCAATCCTACCGAGCATGTTGGTAGAGATCTTTATGTGTCATGTGAAAGCATACTGAATACATACATTAGATACCTGTTATTTATTGCCCCCATGCCAGGATAATACATTTAATAATAATTTATTTAGGCGTTGGTTATTTGTTATTTATTGATCCATGCCAAGATTATACATTTAATATTAATTTATTTAGGCGTTGGTTATTTGTTATTTATTGCCCCCATGCCAAGATTATACATTTAATATTAATTTATTTAGGCGTTGGTTATTTGTTATTTATTGCCCCATGCCAGGATAATACATTTAATATTAATTTATTTAGGCATTGGTTATTTGTTATTTATTGCCCCATGCCAGGATAATACATTTATTTTATTTTTTAGGTGTTGGATACTTGTTATTTATTGCCCATGCCAGGATTACTGCCCAGGATATTAAATGTCGGCTGTATGGACCATGTGCTGTGAAGACAGTTTCATTAAATGGTGTTCCTCAACCACCTCTGACGGAGGTTTGTTTTTATAATCTGGAGAGTACCCAGTATTAAGTCCATACGTTTGGCATGAACACCCGCAATCCTTGTTAATAAAGGTTGGAGTCCAGCACACCCTGCCTGCAGTAAGGCTCGAACTTGTAACTTCAGTGTTGACAGGCTCATGATCAATAGTAGATGACTAACTACTTGGCTACAGAGGCCCCTCAAATTATTTCGTTTAAATTTTGTTAATGTAGTAAATAATAAGGTGTTTAGATCACAAAATGTATGAATCAAAAGACATTTACTTTGATACAGTCAACCCTCTTTACAACAACCATATGAGTTTCCCGCCAGCATTGGCGTTAAACTGAATTTGCTGTTATAATGAATTTGTATTTTTGTACTTTGATTATCTCTCATTTTTATTTGCGTCTATTGAAAATCGTTCTAGTCTGCTCAATATATCCAAGCTTAATAACATAAAATAATAAAATGCTTGTTTTCTTGCCGATGTTAAATTAAAAACCTTTTTTTTTATGCCCCCACGACGACATGTCAGGGGGGCATTAAGTTTTACTCATGTCTGTCCGTACATATGTACGTCCCAACGTACGTCCGTACGTCCGAACGAATTTCTGTCAAGCTTTTCTCAGAAACCGTACATGAGAACAATTTGAAATTTTGCAGGGTGGGTCAGTATCACAAGTTGTACCTCCTAAGCGACTTTCAGACCTGTCGAACAACTACGTCCTGTTTGGGACTTCATTTGTCCGTAAATATGTCTGTCCGTATGTACGAATTTCCGTCAAGCTTTTCTCAGAAACCGTACATGAGAACAATTTGATATTTGGCAGGGTGGTTCAGTATCACAAGTTGTACGTCCTAAGCAACTTTCAGACCTGTCGGACAACTACTTCCTGTTTGGGACTTCATTTAGCCTGGAGCATCTGTGTCCCATGGACACATTCTTCGATTTTTTTTTTTTTTTAAATTGTAAATTATGATTATTTACATTAGACCAATTTTCGGTAATTATGCTATCTCTGATGTGCTGCTTCAGTCTTAACACACTCGTAATTAAGCCAATAATTTTATGAAATATTTGAAGATTTAAATATTAAATAGCCTTTGACACCTTTTTAATGAAGCCATATTCCTGTCATCGAATAGTTTCGTTACAGAAATGTAATGCACGGTTAATTACGCAATAGCAACAGATGTTCACCTGTGCAATCAACCGTTAGAAAAATCAATTCTGTAGACAAGATAATTTTTCACAGGTTAATCTTGATAATGTCATTATAACAAATTATTTTTTGCTTGTTTCGGTATATTTGTTACCGACATACGTAGCCGGAGTCGGAACCGAATATGTCGTTGTATCGAGCATAAACAACACGTGGACACGTTTGTTACCACTGAAATCCGGTCGGAATGTATTTGTAATGAGTGTTCCTGATATATCTGTACTCTAGATCTTAAGGGCTGTTCCAGAAAATGGTGGCCAGACATCTGTTAAAATTTAGAAATGATTAAAATTCTATGCATAATAGATAAAACTTGACTCGCAGCTCCATGCATCATTTTCTGTAGCAGTCGTAAACCATATGCACAGTGTTATTTTCCATATTTGTTGTTAAATCCAACTTTTTGTTTTTATGGTAACAGTTTGAAATTTTATTGTTCATTTTAGGAAGCAAACTTTGTTTTATCATGCTGCCCGTTACAAAATGGCCAGAATAAGATTATTATAGAAACAATTCCTGCCCCTGGCTCAAAGGTATGTATAACATTAATGTCTGGTTCTGGATTGGACTGGATCAACTGTGTATAACAGTAATGTCTAGTTCTGGGTTGGACTGGATCAACTGTGTGTAACAGTAATGTCTGGTTCTGGGTTGGACTGGATCATCTGTGTATAACAGTAATGTCTGGTTCTGGGTTGGGCTGGATCAACTGTGTACAACAGTAATGTCTGGTTCTGGGTTGGACTGGATCAACTGACTATGTATAACAGTAATGTCTGGTTCTGGGTTGGACTGGTTCAACGGACTATGTATAACAGTAATGTCTGATTCTGGGTTGGACTGGTTCAACGGACTATGTATAACAGTAATGTCTGATTCTGGGTTGGACTGGTTCAACGGACTATGTATAACAGTAATGTCTGGTTCTGGGTTGGGCTGGATCAACTGTGTACAACAGTAATGTCTGGTTCTTGGTTGGACTGGATCAACTGACTATGTATAACAGTAATGTCTGGTTCTGGGTTGGACTGGTTCAACGGACTATGTATAACAGTAATGTCTGATTCTGGGGTGGACTGGATCAACTGACAATTAGAGTAAAATTTAATTACTATTTAATAATTCAACACTTTTGTATTGAAAAAAAATACACTTCAGAAAGTCAAAGACTGAATCATTCTCCCATTTAGTGCATTTCACTATGACTATGGCAACATGATAACTGAAAGCTTACCAGTATTCATTGGTATATACACTCAGTTTTTCAACCAACCACAAATCGTTTTACTTCCAAACTTTGTGTCAGCAATAATTCCTATACCTACATTATATTGTAATTCACTAGATAAAGGGCAATATATTCAATATTGAACTCCCTTATGATTGTACTTTTTTTTCTATTCCTCACATGACTTGGAAAATGTCATATGCAATTATGTAATACTATCAAGAGATATTAAAAACAAAATACATTTGAATTCAATCCCTGAGGAAAAATATATTGTGATGTTACCTCCAGGTAGTGACAGAATGTTCCTGATGAATATCTGCTTATGAAAAAATTTCTGATTTTATATGAACAATGTCGTCTATTATGTTATTTTGAATTTGAAAAATGTATGCTTCGTTCTACTGTTATAGCTTGGAATTATATCTTGCATATTACTCTGAGTTTCAACAATGTCCTGTTTTTGCACTTCAAAAATAGCCACATAAATAATTTTTTTATACATTTTTCATTTCATCATGCCGGTTAGAGAAATAGGCTTCACAAATCTTGAGAATTGAATATCGCTTGATATAATCTCTCCTTAATTAATTTTCAACTAACTAATAAACTCGCCATATGCTTGTTTATTATTTTGTTTAGAATGTTATAACTTGAGATGATATAAAGTGACGTACAATTCTCAATCATTGTGAAACCTATAAATATTATGAATTTGTGAATTTATGATGATAATTATGGCTTAGGGCTATTCCAGAAAAAAATATACCCCCGGGTGGGGCAGGACACCATCGATAAAATAATGTGTAGGTGGGGGTAAAATTGCATATTGAAATTTGTTGGGTAGGGTGTAAAAAAAATATAATAATAATTTGATATAGGAAAATGGTAAGTGGGGGGTTAAATTTTAATTTAAATCTATTGGTAGTCCCTTAATTTCAAGTGTGTTCTGCCCCCAGGAGACATTTTTTTATGGAATAGCCCTTATTTAAGTATACCCCTTAATTCTGTATAAATCTATTATAGGTACATTTTGTTAATTTCAGGCGAAATTGGTTATATGTGCTTACAAAGCTCAACTTCTGGAAGCCTAATCAAGACAACAGATATAAGCAATGTATCACATTAAAACATAGATCTTGTTGAACTTGATACAGAGAGAGCCAAATTAAAATAAACAACTCAGCTTATATACAGAGATGTATTTATAACAGTGATCTCGCTTTAATGATCTCATACCAAATGATATACAGTAATTATGTCCACTTCAGCCAAAGTAGATATGAAAGGATAACAAATCTACCCATTCTTAAAAAGTCTGAAATAGGTTTTAATTAATAGTCATAGTTAATTTTTTGTTATTGAATTTTTGCAGGCAAAATTTAAGGTAAACAAATATGTGAAATACTTTTTTAAAATGTTGTCACATAAGCAAAGAGGACTAGAGTTCAGTTAGGATTACCAAGGTATAGAATCCTGCAGTGTTTAGTCAGCCATGGACTAAGGTAGTCAGTTTGCTACAGAAAGTTTTTAATTGTGTAGCCCTCTTACCTCAAGCATATTCAAACAAACATAAAATCAAGTCCTCAATGTAGAAATCTAGCCCATCTACATCATCCCATTTATTGTGATGTTCTGTTAAAAATCAAACTTCCAACTAATAATGGAGCTTAGTAAAAGATGTGGTACTAGTGTCCATCTTGGGTGGTTGCTATATTAAAAGCTTTCTTTGTAACGGTAGCTACATGTGTTATCTTACCCTCCTACTTTTTTCATTTTGCATTTATGTTTGTTAAGGACAGTTTTGGTAAAGGTAGTGCAATTGTTATTAATGAATCCTCAGAGAATAAGGTAATTATAATGCTCTAAGAATATGGTACAGTTTCAATATATATGTCCTTTTGTACTTATGGCTGTTTTTTTTTGTTTATGCAGCTAAAAGGGGAGGCACACACATATTATTGACATCATTAAAAATTTTTCAGTAAAATTTTGAATTGCAAGGGAAATAATTGTCTTTTCTTATGATACCTGTATTTTAATGAAAGGAGCCTTTGATTAAAAGCAATATATATATTTATGTGATTTTAAGAATACTGTTAGTGAGTTAAAGTCGAAATTGTAAAAAAAAGATAACCTAATTAAAGTGTTAATCACTATAATTGTACAGAATATGTTATGATATAGATACACTAAATATGTACCATAAAATGGTAACCATCCATCAGGATTAAAATCGTGCTGTAGTTTAGTATGGTCATGCCTGTGTATATAGCCAAGATGGTGAATGTCTTCATGTTGTATATTTGTAACATAATTACTTCAATTTTCTTGAGAGATTTTTGAAAGTTTTATTTATTGATTTTTTATGGGCTTGATAATATAAGAAATCATAACAATATGAAGGTACTTTTTTCAGTTGTAATGCGCTAAAATTTGACAACTGTTTCAGTGCATTTGAATCAATGATTTTCTGTAGATACAAATACTTCTTTGTAACTGTTAAACCATTATAGTTGTTGAACTAAAGAGAATTTGACACGTTTCCATTGCAAAAGTAAAAATTGAATTTCATCGACATTAAAAATTGTAAATTCTTTCCTGTAAATATATTGTAGAGGGTGTTGTGTTGTTACCCAGTAAACCTTTGAGTATTTCTTTGTACCTGTTCATGCGAGACAGACTAGGCCGCTTCAGTCATATGTATTCTTTTCAGAGTATGAATGCAGATTTTCCCATTTTTCGCTTACATGTTCATAGCAGTATCATATCTGACTTTAGTATGAATGTTTTTGAAATATAATGTCAAACTATATACATTATGCTTATCACTGACAGCCCAATAAATACAGTTAGTTACAAATTTAAGGCAGCTGGAATATATATACTATAAAATGAATTTACAGAAAAACAATTTTATTGTAAATGTACAACTTTTTAATCTTAATTTATCATAAAGAAAACAATGTTTTGGTTCAAGATGATTTTGAAACAGATTGTCCTTATACAAATCTGTGAATTTCTTTGACCAATAAAGAATAACTGTTGTTCCTTTACATAATTGATGGAAAGATTGAGGGTTGTTTTCTGTTATGGTAAATTTAGATATGTAGCCCTATTTTAAAATACCTTGACATATAGTATTATACATAGTTAGTATGAGAGGCAGCTGACTGTTGAAACCTATAGATTCCATGTAAACAGAAATATATGTATGTAAATTTCATTGCTTTTTGCTGTTATGTTACCAATGCTTGTTTTGATCATGTGACCCTTGTATTGTTTACATTAGATATTTATAGTATCAGCTTTTTTGTAAATTGTGGCATTACGACATCATAATCCCGGTTGTCTATTTAGTATTGTTTTTAAAAAATAATTATATACAAGGCATTATAGTTGTGAGAACATTTGTGTACACGTTATGTTTGAAACAATTTGTGAAAATGTCGATCAAACCAAAATAAAACCACGGTTTTCACTCCCCCACTTATCAATCTTCCTTTTTTCTTGTTGTCAATTTTCCATTTCTTGTAGTCGTAACAAATCCTTCATATCACACTCTTTGCTTATAGCAACTTATTTTTTCATAATGTTCAAATTATGTTAAAAAGTGTTGCAATATATTGAGGTTCTGCTGCAATTGTTTTTATTTATAGATGTATATCATTGATCAGATGTATATTACGGTTCTGTACAACAGTTATGGTTAAATTAAAATAAACATATTCTAATTAATATTATAATTACAACATACACATTTTTTTGGATTGACTTTTATAATAGAGCTTTTATATCTGTTTGTTGTACTGTCATGGACAAGTAGAAATCAGAGAAAAAATTAATTTTGATTCAAAATTTTAGTGTATACTAGTAGTTAGGAAATTTGTAATGCATATCCTGAGGAATATGTATCTTTTAATTATTTAAATCCTTTAATTTTTTTGTAGACGATTAAAGTTGGTAAAAAATTTACTAACAAATTCACAAACTATTTATTTATCTAAATGTTACTCATGAAAGAGCTACAGGGATTGACAATGACATAGAAACGAAACAAAACATCTTTGGTCAAAATATTAAGAAAAGTTCTTGTAAAATGTGGGAGCTTTGCAATATTTCCCATGGTGCTTGGTATTGTTACTTCCTGTTTTGTTTATGGTTTGGATAGTTTATTGATGTTATAATTAATATTATTATTTATTATTAAGATCCTAAATGTGACAGTAGAAAACAGACCTGTCTGTTGGACTTGAGGTTCGTAAACCTTTGTGATAAATAAATATATTAGCACTCTTGCTTCACAAGACTGTTATATAGAATTCTATAATTGATTTGCATAGCATGGTTACAGTCTGTAAAGACTAAACTTGTTACATGTAACTAGCTTAAAGATTTTTTTTTATTTTTGGCAAACCAAAGTTAGGGGACAAGGATTTTAATCTGTGTTTGCGTTACTTTCCTCCAACCCACCTCAGGTTAATTTTTGCTTTGAAGCTTTTTTTTATAAGGATGACTCGACATCCTCATGAAACTTGTAACACAGTTACAACATGTTAAGATCTCCTCACTGGCAAAATTCTATTGGGCTGTACTGAATATTACACATTTGAGTGTACTTGGAAAAAGGGGGATGTTTATCAATATGTGCTACATGGGACACCAGTGTCACCGAGACATTTTCTTGTTTAAACATACATTACTCTTACTTGGTAAATCCAGTTGTAATTTTTTGCAATGGTAAAGTAAGGCTACAAGTCCATAATAGACAGGTCTGCTTCCTTTCGTCCAATCATATGAGGTGAAATGTACATAGTTAATAGCTCATTCTAGTCGTAGAACAATCACTGTGTAGGTTTGTTGTTTTTTCTTTTAGGTTGATGCATGCTGTATCATTGGTCTGTAATGAATTCTTAAAATATTTTTCTGTATATTCTGGAAATGTAAAATTGTGCTTTTTAGACTGTTGTGCATGTTTGGTACTTTTTTTGAAATTCATATAATTAAGAATTCACAAATTCTGTTAAATTTATTTACTTAACCTCTGTGGCATTTCCAAGAATTTTAGTAAAATATTTCCATGGTGTTAGAACAGGGACATTGATCGAGGCTGAACACATGAAGACAGATTTTTTTTTTTTGTAGTGGTCAGCAATTGAATATAGTATGCAGGTCATAATAATGAAGTATTGAGAGAAATGTACTATACAGGTGTTTTGTTTATCCCTATTTATTGAGGGTTGTTGTAGACAGGACTCGCTCTCAATGACACATTCTACTCTTGTTACGTTTTTTGAGGAAGTTATGGTATGGAAATTGTAGAGTTGCCAAAATTTTAAGAATTGACGAAACATGTTAACAATTGCACCAAATAATATAATTGCTTTAAATTATCAAAAAATATAATATTGAATTCTTAGAATTATCATTTTGTTCTAGTTTGAAACAAAAATTCATTTTGTCCAACAACATTATTTCATTAATTGAAGAGCTTTAGATGTGTGTGCATTTTATACCCAAAATTAACTTGCTTGATAGAGATGTGGTGTTAATATTCAACCAGTTGTTTTTTTCTGTTGCCTTGTATGTTATTTCAATATGTTCATGAAACATTTTTTGTCATTTTAGTTATAAATTTAATTTCTCAGGGCTGTTTGATATTTTAATCTTGACTCCAATCTCATTTATACAACATAAAAGGGTAATTCATTTCTTGTGTGGGATAATTTGAATCATCATCTTTTAGTGTCAAATGCATACATAGTTTATTCATAAATTTGGTTAATTTTTACTAAAACATTGTTCATGGTACAAGATAATATATTAAAGACTATTGTTTTTGTTAAATAGAGTGATTTTACATATCTGAGGTTATTTCCAGACAAAGGATGGAAATTTCTGACAAGCAATGCTGCATTTCGAAGTTAAGTTTCATGTAATAAAGATTCGCATTCTATACTTTGGAAATAATTATAAAACTATTTGGTGACAAAATTTTGACATGAAATATATTTATATTATGATGTGAAGGTTTAATTTCATAACATAAACAAATAATCATATTTGTGTTGTTTGCAATATGATCTTGTTATTTTTTGTTTCAAAAAGACTGCAACAAAATATTGTCATTGTAACACAAATTTTATCAGTAAGATAGACTCAAAAGTAACAGTGTGATATTAATGTTATAGAAATTTGTAAAATATTGTGTGTATGGAAAACAATATATCCAAACAACATTATACATAGAATAGTATTTGCATTTTTTATAAATTTCTTTTCACATAATTGAAAAATCAGCGGCATTTATAATTATTAATAGTATCATATAATATTTTATGTATTTTGTGATAAAAATCATGGTCAGTAGTAATTGTTTACACTATGTTTAGTTAAAAAAATAATTTGTAACTCAAAAGCATTTTCTTAATAGAAAATTATTTTTGCATTAGCTGCAAAAAATTTATTTTACCATTGGAACTAATTGTTAACAACAATTTCCTTGGACTGACACTTTTTCAATATTTTTATATAAAGAACTTGATGAAAAATGGACTTGAAAAAGTAATATTTCTCATAATTTTAAAGAAATACAGTTTTGTGGTGTACTAATTTTTTTGAAGTCCAATAAACCTTGATGTTAAGGAAATGTGTAGCTTTGAAAAGTGAGTTTCAGAAGTATACCTTTATAATTGTTAAACAAATTCATCTTTATTATAGATATTAAACCGTTTAATTTTGTTACTTTATTAAGATTATTTATACAGTAATAAAAATATAGATGTTATTGTTTTTGTCTAGTTAGTTTCTGTCAGGATTATTGACTCCAGTGAGTCGTTAAATGTCAACCCCTGTCTTATTCTTTTGTCGGGACCTCGGTGGCCGATTGGTCAAGTGGTCAGTAGTGGTCATCTACTGTTGATCATGTGGCTTGTCAACAGTGAGGTTGCATGTCTCACAACGGGCAGGGTGTACTTGACTCCAATCATAATTGACAAGGATTGCAAGTTTTCTTATTGAAGGTCGGGTTTCTTCTGGGTACTCAGACTCCCCGCCCCCCAATAAAAACTGGAAGCCACAATATGGCTGGAAAATTGTTGAAAGTGTCATATACACAATTCAAACAAAGAAACAAACAATTCTGTTGTCACAGATGGGGACTATGTTTTATGCCACTTCTAGTAATTGGGCCATTCAATTTTTTATGGAGGGAGGAAGTCTGACATCCTCCAAACCTAAATGGGATCCATATAATTTACTACTGAAGGTGCCCATTTCCTTTAATCAAGACAAAATGAAGACAAAATCAGTTGATCTGGATTTAAGCACATCTAGTCTGAAGTCAGGCTCAAAACTCAATCCAAGTGGTAACATGCATGTGATCGATTAGTATGGCTATTTCCCTAGTCCACTCGTCCACCAAGGATCCAAATTTGTGGCAATAAAATGGAATATAATAAACTGGTAATAAAAAGAAGAGCAACATGAATGTATTTTGTTTTGCCAATGATTGTAAATGGAAAATACGTCATCAATATTTTAGTAGCTTGTAACAATTGACTGGATTCATCTGTAAGAGATAAAAGTTTGTATAGGTAACAGCTCAGAACGTGACATCTAAAATTTGACACAAATACTATATATGAACATTATTGGAAATATAACATTTTTTTGTAAAAGCTTGCGAAACAGGTAGGAACGCTAGGGCCTGCAGTATATTTCTGTTCTATGTCATGACAAGTACACATAAAATATATAAGTTCCAACAATATATACAAATTGCTGTTCTCCTGCTACGACTATGCATTTTATTTGTCTCTTGCCCAAGGAACAATATATGAATTGAGTGCCAGAAGGAGTTATTATTATACCTAATCATATTCATCTGGTATGCCATCTGAGGAGAAAAGGTGAGAAAAAGTATCACACGGACAACGGTACTAAATTTTCATACAAGGCATAGTTCATTGTTCTTTGGTCTAATGCTATCTTTAAAAAAGATATTCGACGATTTAACTCCTAGAGATTATGTAAGGTAGAACAGAAACTGAACAAACACTATAAGAAAAAAACTTTTAAAAAATATCAAACGAAAGAAAGAGGCAAGAAACATTAACGTTTTCTTTAATTGATGTGTGTGGGGGAGGTAAATAATTAACATGTTGCGAACTGTATCCAATCAAAATAAGGCTATAATATAAGAAGGTTGCTATTCATTCGTGGATTTTTTAAAAATGTTATTAAACAATAGGGTATTATCAAAAAGAGACTGCAATTAGACCTCCATCTCCTGTCTGCACGTGAATGACGACGGACGCAAAGAAAGAAGATGACATTAATGGTTTTAAAAATCATAGAGCTAACAATAAACATATTTAAATATCCCCAATGAAAAGCTATTTCAGAAGTTGAAGTAATGGTAAATAAAAAACATAAAAACCCGTATGTATATGTCGGAGTTGTAAGTTTTTTCTTGTGATGTATCGTATATATTAACTCGAAAACAAGTTAGTTAACATTTTAAAATTTCAAAACAGCACCTATTTTTTAAATAAATTTCATAAGCAAATATGTACTTGCATACATCAAGTAATATTCATTCACATGTATTCATTACAGTTTGCTATTTTATTAATTTGACTATCTGTTAAAATGGGAACTTCAAAGTAAAATATTTTAATTAGAATTGTATTAACATGAACACAAAATGTCAATTCAATGCAATTAATGTGAATTGAAATCGGTAATGTGTATGCTATCCCAAAAATGAGGGGTGGGGGCGTGGGGGTGATAAACCGTATGGGTTTAAGTTGAGGTCCAACTAAATAATTGCAACGAAACAATCAGTGAATTTTACTCTTAATTCTATGTGCTGTGTGTGTATAGTAAACAAAACGTGTTATCGAACAACTGTGTATCATACTAGTCATTTGGCGTTCTGACAATTTCCAATGATCTAATTACCGTCGTGTAGAATCATTTGTATGACAATAATTTCACGATAGAGAGAGAGAGAGAGAGAGAGAGAGAGAGAGAGAGAGAGAGAGAGAGAGAGAGAGAGAGAGAGAGGGAGAGAGAGAGAGAGAGAGAGTGCGTGTGTCAGGCGGTCAAATGAAGAAAATATGGTGTAAATACATCACCGATTGTTTGCAGATACGGTGGTCAACAAAGCAAATATAATTAACCCCAGACGAAATGCGCAAAAATTACACGATGTATGGTTTTATCGTGTAATTATTGTTTATCAGTTCTCAATGGCATTCGTTTGGCATAAAAATAATTCTCTAAAGTTTAATTACGACTACAATTGTTTAAAAACAACAGTCTGCTGGAATAATAGTAAAAATTACTATTAGGATGTGTATATCTACCTCCTGAAAATTCTATATATGCATCTGAAGACTGTTTTAACGAGATTGAAATTGAAATGAATAGTGTATTAGATAATGACTGTAATGTTGCCTTCATTGGAGATTTTAATGCCAGAACCAAGGATTTGTGTGATTTTGATGTACCAGATGATAATTTGATAAACATTTTGGATGTTTTTGATAATGACGAATTACAAAAAAATATGTATGATTTTCACAGCCTAAAAAATATGGGTATCCCTTTGACCAGAAAGAGTCAAGATAAGCATGTTAATAATTACGGTCATAAACTGTTAAGTTTTTGTAAACAAAACTCCATTTTTATTGTCAATTCCCGATGTGGAAAAGATCATGATGTTGGTTCTGTAACCAGCAAAGGTAGTGCAGTTGTTGACTACTTTTTGTCTGCTCCAGTTTTATTTTCTATTATTGATGAATTCGAGGTGATAGACTTTGACCCCCTTTTCTCAGACGTTCATAGTAGGTTACATATTTGCCTTCACGCTAGAGTAAACACAGATACTACAAATCGACTTTCAAAAGGTGATATTCACCGTACACGTTGGAATGTCAATCACGAAAACCGGTTTGTCGAGTCTGTGATTGCCTGTATTAGCAACAAATGCTTAAATAATCTTTATAATTTATTAGATACTGACGATTCTATTACGTTAGAAAGAAATATTAATAACGTAGTAGAAACTATTTCAAAAAACTTTGAAAATTGCTCACAAAATGTATTTGGTAATAAAGTAACGCATAAACCGAGAAGACGCCAAGGAAATAAACCCTGGTTTAACAAGGAGTGTGAATCGAATAGAAAAAAATTTCATAAAGCAAAAAAAAGATACAGCTTTATTAAAAATAAAGCCAATCGCGATGCTATGAAAGCCGCAAGTAAATCGTATAAAGTAAGCATAAATGAAAACTTTAAGAAATTCCAAACGAAGTGTGAAAATGATTTAAGACAGACGTCAAAATCAAATCCTAAAAAATTTTGGGACATTCTTAATCGTTTTAACTGTAAAACAAAAAAGAACGAAGATACTATATCTTTGGAAAATTTGTATGAATATTTTAAAAAATTAAATGAAAACTCGGAAGAAAATGGAGATGAAGCAGACTTAGATCTATCTCAAATAAATAATAATGACAATGAATTCGACAGTATTCTCAATGGAGAAATCACCGAAGACGAAGTTAAGTATGCAGTGAAAGAATTAAAAAATAATAAAGCTTGTGGTATCGATAACATAGCAAACGAATATATAAAGAGTACAATATCTCATTTGTTACCATTATACGTAAAACTTTTTAATAAAATATTAGATACTGGTATTATTCCAAATGATTGGATAATAGGTATTATTAGACCCATTTATAAAAACAAAGGTGATGCCTCAGATCCCGATAATTATCGTGCAATCACTCTTGTGTCGAACTTAGGAAAACTGTTTACTTTTATTTTGAACAGAAGATTAAATGATTTTGCTAATAAAGTTGATTTGATTACGAATTCACAAGCGGGTTTTCGAAAAGGTTATTCAACCACAGACAATATTTTTGTGTTAAATGCTTTGATTTCTTTATATACTCAGTCTGGAAAAAAACTTTATTGTACATTTATAGATTTCAAAAAGGCATTCGATACTGTCTGGCGAATGGGACTTTGGGAAAAATTAGTGCGTAGTGACATTACAGGTAAAATTCTCAATGTTGTACTTGGACTTTACAAGAATACAAAGTCTTGCGTTGAACAAAGCGGTAAACGTACAGACTTTTTTCCTTGTGAAGTCGGAGTGAAACAAGGAGAAAACTTGTCTCCCTTTCTCTTTGCCTTATTTCTAAATGATTTAGAAACACACTTATCTCTTCATAATGTCAAAAATCTTGAGCTTATAAATATTTTAGCTTTTGAACAGTTAGAGATATACGTTAAACTTTTTATTCTCTTGTATGCCGACGATACAGTTCTATTTGCAGACTCCCCTGAGGATATGCAACTAGCACTTGAATCATTCGAAAATTACTGTACCAGATGGAAATTAAATGTAAATGTTCAAAAAACCAAGATTGTTGTATTTTCTAAACGAAGGGTTAAACTTTCGTCTACTTTCAAATTATTCCAAACTAATATTGATCAAGTTGATTCATATAGTTACTTAGGTTTGCTATTTAATTATAACGGTAATTTCACTTGTGCCAAGAAAAAACTATCTGAACAAGCTAGAAAAGCATTGTTTTCTCTTTACTCAAAAATACGAAATATTGCATTACCTATTGACTTACAAGTAAAACTCTTCGATACATTGATAGCCCCAATTCTATTGTATGGTTCGGAAGTATGGGGTTGCGAAAATTGCGATATTATTGAAAAAATTCACCTCCAATTTTGTAGAAAGATATTGAAAATTAGAACGAGTACACCTCTTTACATGGTTTATGGAGAGTTGGGTCGATTCCCATTACATATTACAATTAAAAACAGGATGATTGCTTTTTGGAGTAAATTAATACTATTACAAAATAAATTGTCAAATACTTTATATAGATTGATGTTTAGTATGTATAAGAATAACAACGTTCATTTCAAGTGGATTATTGCAATAAAATCTATACTGGAAGACACCGGTTTAAGTGAATATTGGGAAAATCAACAGTATATAAATCCGCTGATAGTTAAGCTAAACGTCCAGCAAAGATTACAAGATCAATTTATACAAAAATGGTTCTCAGACATATCTAGTTCTTTCAAGGGTGACTTATATTCTCACATCAAACAACAGTTTGGCTTAGAACCATATCTGATAAAATTGTCACCAACAAATAGGAACATTATTTGTAAATTACGTACCTCGAATTTAAGAATTCCGATCGAAACTGGGCGCTGGGTGAATATTAGGAGAGAAGATAGAATCTGTACACTATGCCGGGGTAACAATATAGGTGACGAATTCCATTATTTATTTATTTGCACTGATCCGAGTATTATCGAAACACGTAACAAATATATTCCAAGATACTATTGTAAATATCCCTCCATAGAAAAAATGTATAGATTAATTACATATTGCAATACGCCACTTTTGAATAAATTATCCATATTTGTTAAACACTTGAACAATTTATTTTAGTGTGCCTATCATATAACGTTGTATTATAGAAAAAGGGCACGTGCTTTTCGATCTATTTGAATTACCTATACCTGTTAGCCATACATTGTATTGTTTAATTATTCTTCATTGTTGTTATATAGTATTAGATTAAATGCTTGTGAACTGTTTGATTATAATGTTAGTGCAACTTTACCGATTATGTATATCTCTTGTCTCGCAGCTTGCTGCGACTGAGTTTACTCAATAAATCTTGAAAAATCTTGAAAATAATAGTTGGGAAATGCAAATAGGGATGCTTTCTAGAGTATACTATAGTAGATCGTTCGAACGCAGAATTTTTTACTATTTTTGTCCAATCACAATCTAAGCTTGTCTTCAATAACAGTACGTTACCATTTGTAAGCATCTTTTAGTTCAAAGGTCACAATTCGAAAATATACCGACTGCGTCGGAAAAAATACAATTTAGACCAGCATTTGTACTAATGGATATTATGGTACACCAATGTAAACTTTTTATACATTTTATTCATGAAGTTTAGATGACTTAAATCATGGGTGCACTAAGGTGCTCTAGACGAATAAGCGTTGCTTGCCTCTAATTAGACACACGTCGAGTTATTCATTGTCATGTCGAGGAAAAAGTCAAATCCAGGAATAGGAAACACTACCTATGACTCAGCGAAAATGTCCAATCGTATTTGAGAGATAGGTTTCCTGTAACGATCAATTATTTCATTGTGACGACCATAAAACAACGTCTGCAGCGAAAACATCCACTGAGTACAACATACCCTGGCTTGAGTAGATTAGTAGTCAACATCAGTGACTGGTCCAGAAAATCAGAATACCGATAACAGGATCTTGCAATACGTATAGTCGTGAAATGTACACAGCATACTCCGAAAATGCTCAAAAGACATATCATTTCAAGACTAAACAAATTTATTAACCTTTGGAATATATTGTCTTTACACCTATACTGTAGGAAAGACAGAAATATGTCAGCGATTACGTGAGCCATGGTAATATTTTCGATAGCGGGTACATAGTTTCGATAAAAGTTGTTTTGGCTTTAAACATTATGTGGCCTGATCGCATGTCGCCGAAAATAGTAAGACCAATACACGTTTATTAACGTCCTGTTAGATAGCTGCTGTCATCATAACAAATGATTATGTTTCATTTAGATTGATGTCAGCAACGAATTAAAACGGTCGAAATTTATTTTTGTCTCCTTAAAAATAAGGAACGTAACACCCTTTGTGAGTGCCTAAACAATAAAGGCGTTCAAATAGCTTGTCATAATTGAGATAATAAATTGAACAGATCATCGTTCATATTGTTCTTTCATTTAGCACAAAATATTTTAAAATGCAGTGCATTTATTGTACATAATAAAATTTACTTAACGATAATTAGGTCGAATTTTACTGCATGCCGTTATAATCCGAAGTTAGTTTTGTGATTTGACACCGCACGCAAAATATTGTTGCTTGATATACTTTTATTGATAGCAAAACCAGTTACGCACATTAACGTAGATTGTTATGGACATTATGTCGTTTTGGTATTTCTACATATGGTTGAACAAAATATCTTTCAACATACAAATAAATGTCACATGAAACAGAGACTCTTCGAAGGAAGTGATTGATCATGTAGAAGAGGAATTTGTGTCGCTAAAAGATGGACTCGAGACGTCAAGTGTTGATTTTTGATTTCTCAACAAGGTCATGTGACGAAATATTTTAATATCCGTTAACTGTATAAATTCAGTGAAATTGATATGGATTCATACATCAAAGTATTTGGTTGATATGAAAGCTTTGTTAATTAAAAATTGCAATTAAGTTTCACGTTTGCCTGGTTGAGTAATTATTGTTCCCAAGTTATTCTTATTCTTAAGAATACAGTCTTTTCAGTCTTTTCTTGAAACGAAAAGACTGAAAAAGTCTATGTCTATTGTCAATTTTTAGACTGATAAGTTTTGAATGTTAGATCAGATGTTTTACTGTTTGACTTCAGAGTAAATGCTTTGTCAACTATTTTCACTAATTCAAAGAAATTGATCTAATTAATGTCCGTAACGAATATATGTCTTATGAAAATCAAACCTTTGATTTAACAGTACACTTGAAAACCGATAAAATATATTAAATATTGATAAATATATTATAACCAAGTCTAAACGTCACTTTACACAAAGAGTATGAACATTTGAAAAACAAGGAAAAAGACACAAATGTTGTACACTGTACCAGGAATTATTTTTAAAAAGATCTAATGACCATTAACAACTTACATGTTTTTTTTAAACAAAGTATTTGGTTCGTTTAAATGCATTATTTTTGTCTCTGGTATTGTTGGGTGTTTGCAGTAGACTGGTAGAAAGTAATCTTGAACTAATACTTATCCTTTTCTTAATATTAATGTTCGTAACAGAAATGGCCATACCTGGGACAACAAATCGATATTTCAAAAATGCAAAGAGTAACATGCATGATTTTTGTTATAAGTATGCAACAAACACTTAAATGAATTAAGGGGAGTAAATAGTTATGTTACAATTTTTGAAGGTATGTGATTTTTAATTGTGCTATTTTTAGCTGTGTGACTGGATAAGCTTATGTGACCAAATGTTAAGAAATCCAAATTTAGATCAAATCTTCAGGAATACATGAATTTATAGACATCAAAGAGGTGGGAAAACATTCTAACGACTGGCTACATTAACTGTGACGATCATGAAGGAGAAACTAAACTTGTGTATTGTTTTGTGACCAAGTCGTCTGTCCTCAATGTACAACCGAGTTACACACTGGTCAAGGATTATTACAAATCAAGGGTTTACATTTCAACTTGAAAATGTAAAGAAAATACAAAAAGAAATAAATAAGTCAAATAAAACAGCAACTAGTGGAGAATCAATAAAAAAGTTTAGAAAAATCGAAGAATGTGTCCATGGGACATAGATGCCCCCGCTAAATGAAGTCCCAAACAGCAAGTAGTTCTCCGACAGGTCTGAAAGTCGCCTAGGACGTAGAAGTTGTGATACTGAACCACCCTGCCAAATTCCAAAATGTTCTCATTTACGGTTTCTGAGAAAAGCTTGACGGAAATTCATACGGACAGACAGACAGATAAACATGAGTCAAACTTAATGCCCCCCCCCCCCGACATGTCGTAGCAGGGGCATAAAAACTGGAAATTCTAAATACACCGAAGTCAGAAATTTAATACAAGCACAGAATGCCAATTTGAAAGAGAAGTAGACACGTATATTGAAAAACTGATCAAAGAATTAGATCAGAAGTTGCAAACATTGCAGGACTCTACAGTGGAAGAGGAACGTAAAGTTGCAGCAATAAGATAAGAAAGGAGGATCAAAATGCAAAAGAAAATGAAATAATTAAATCTATTGATGCAGATCAATTCTTTAGTGAAAGTTAACAAATGAGGAAGTTTGCGACAGCTGTGGAGCCAGTTAAGCTGGACTGCTCTACAATTCCCAAGTTCTTACCAGGGGAAATAACTGAATACAATTTTGGATCGTTACAGGATATAACAAAAGATTTGGTACTGAACATTCATCAACAAATTAAAATTGATATTGGCAGTGTTTATTTCCTTTTATCATGCCCTGACGATTCCCTCTGGAGAAGTGATCAGAATGTAACACAAAGAGTAAAACAAAAAGGAGCATCCAGGTTAAAAGAAATCAGTGGCAGCAGACTCAGTATACTGTTTAGATCCACTAGTTATTACAACTTTTCATGCCATTAGTGATTTTGTTATTTTATTTTGTTACACTATTATTAAAAAAATAAAGATGATACTGTTGTTAAGTCTCCTTGGTTTACACCAGGTTATTGTGATATAAAGGAGCCGATTTATTTCGCTGGGACAATTCTGGGAGGATTCCCAGTGCTCGACCACAGAGATGCCCCGGTACAGCCCTAGGTGGTGTATAGGTGAGGGACTCTAGTTGTGGAGTGTGTTGTTACGTGATCAGTCAGACAACAATTATTCTCCTCGTCCTGGATATAGCTTAAGCCCACCTACAACCAATCAATGTGCAACGATATTTGAGACTTATTTAAGATTTCATGCCAGTATTACAGGTATATCACGGCTGGATTATGTTGGGGAGAAAGCCCGGAAATCCCAACATTTAACAGGAAATAATGTAATCAAAGATCTATAACAAATTTATGATTTTTTCAATAATATGATGGCCAGAGAACGAACCTGGTAAAAAAATCCGACCGTCAGCAATAAAAACCCCCGACCCTCAGCAATAAAAACTGACAATCCTTGTCAATAAAGGTTGCAGTCATGCCCACCTTAAGATCAAACTCACTTCATTGAACTTGGTTTTGCCCCTCATTGTATTTGTATTAATTTTGTATCTCATTATACATACATTTCTATATAATTCTAATATGATTTGCATATTTAGAAATACGTTCATTTGATTGGTCTAGATTACTTCCGGTTGAGGTTTTTAACGAAATATATTATAGGATTAAACACTGGGTTTTAGGAAATTATCAATGTGTAAACTCCGGCGACTCACTCACAAACTAAATAAAGTCCGAAGGACTTTGTCAAGTTTGTGAGGGAGTCGCCGGTGTTTACACATTTATAATTTCCTAAAACCCAGTGTTTAATCCTTATAATTCTGTGAAATAATCGTTGCGGTTTTTAAAATAGCAAAAACAGTTACAGAAACCTATCTTGACCTCAAAACGTACCTGAACCGGAAAACGTAGGGATATGCAAAACATAGTACCAAAGGAATTGCGGTTCTTTAGATATTGATATGAAAAAAAAACAAAATGAAACACTAAATTGTATTTATATTATATATTTATTTGAAATCTCAATCGATTTCATTGAAAATCATTGTGGCAGAGAAAAAATTGTCCCCTCTTCCTGACGATACGCTAGGAGGACGCCATCTTGTTTACCTTGGATACTGAAAGTAGTCCGCTCAGAGGAAATATCGATATATAAATTATCTGAGAAGACGCCATTTAAGTGTTTTTATCCAATCAAAGCACTTAATATAAATAAATTACAGCATGAATAGAATTATTTTTTGATAAATGAAGTTGACTCCATTTATTTTAGGATAAACGACGTTGACCGAACTATTTTTAGCGTAACCAATGTAAACAAAGATGGCGGCTTTCAATATCGAAAGTAGCGATCAACTTACAAATTATTTGTTTGATGAATTATCATTAATGCATATAAATGATTTAGTTGGTCATTTTGATGAAACATGTACACCTGTTTCACTAAATGAAAACCAGATTTCATGCCTTTTATATGCAGATGATATTGTATTAATGTCAGAGACTTCTTCTGGTTTACAAAAATCTCTGGACATTTTGAAATCTTATTGTGAAAAATGGAATCTTGAAGTGAACATAAATAAAACGAAAGTTATTATTTTTAATAAATCTGGCAAAATTATCAAACAGGAATCTTTTTTGTATGATAATCAAACTGTAGGTATTGTTAATGAATATAAGTATCTTGGTATTTTGTTAAAACCATCAGGTTCTTTTACAGAAGCTATTAATGGTACTTGGACTTGTCGGCCATACTTTTTTTCGTCCATAGTAAATCTCGTCCACAGTAGACATCGGCCCCGGACATTTCGGCCATACCATTTCGTCCATACTATTTATGTTGGTATATTGTTAATTTATTCAGTATGTACAGGAATTAAAATGAAGTTATCTTTTAATATTTCAAAGATGATTCGTTTTTGTGTGGTAAAATAATGAAAGTAAATGCCGTTTCTGATGATAATAATAATAAGTTTAATCCCGGAGATTAATAACGTATTTTACAAGACATGTTTATATCCTGTGTTTATATATGGTCTTTTTATTGATGTATTTAATTGAAAAGGTTATTGCTACCAATTTGAATATTGAATATAACAAATAACAAATAAGGCTTTATTATTTTATTTCAGAAATAAGCAGTAACAAATAAGATAACACAGCACCGTCATGCAATCATATATTAAATATATTTATTTTAGACATGGTACTTTAATTATTTAGTATACACCTCTCATACAATACCTTTTCCTTTTCCTCGTTTTTGTAAAGCGCTTATAGTAATGAAAATTACATGATGCGCTATATAAATGTTGTAATAATAATAATAATAATAATATAAAAAATAACTAACTGCCTTGTAGTCTTTTTTCTGTTTTCTGTCTCTCCTTTGCTCCCCTTTTATGCATTTAAGTCGGTTCTACACATTACTCAATGTGCTTGGATATTCCTTTATATTTTCTCCAAACTCGTATCTCTATTGAATTTGGCTTGTTCTGAAGCATGGTTCATCCTTTGATATTTAAAAATGTTGTTTTGGTTAATTGACATCAAAGAGGTTTTTTCTTTCTCTAATTGGTGTGTAGTTTCTTATAATTATTTTTTAATCATTCATTTATTAGTTAATTAATCAATCAAAGATTGACGATGATTTATAATTAAAATAGTAACATATTAATTAATATTATGATTTTATTTTAGGATTAATATCTAATGTTTCATTGGTAATATCATTTATTTCAATCAACCTTGGTTTTTTTAAATAACTTTATTTAAATATATATATATATATATATATATATATATATATATATATATATATATATTAAATCCATGGCCGATATGTCCTATTATAGTATGGCCGATCTGAACTAGGGCCGAGTTGTCTATGGACGAAGTGTCCATGGCCGAAGTCATATTATGGACGATGTGTCCCTAAAGCGCTATTAATCATCTGTCAAAAAAAGCTGGAAAAGCCTCATTCTGTATTCGTAAAGCTCTTTTTTCTAACAAAAGTGAAGTGTTACTACATTTGAAACTTTTTGATACATGTGTTAGACCTATTTTATTATATTGTAGTGAAGTATGGGCATTGCCACTTATTCTCAAAGGTCACAATATTCATGAATTTGAATCTAATTATGACAAGTTTATTCCAAACAAAGTCCAAATAAAGTTTGCAAAATATGTTCTTAGAGTACACAAATCAGCATCAAACTTAGGTGTTTTAGGTGATTTAGGATTATTTCCACTGTCTATAAATGCACTGAAATCTAGTGTTGAATATTGGCTTCATATTTTAAAAGCTAATGAGTGTAATTTAATTGTTAAAGCATATAGCAATAACTTACTTGTAAAGGATAGTCTTTGTAATAAATTGAAAACTTTTTTATTGTTAATTGGATTTGGTCATTTATGGGAAAATCAAAGAACATTTTCAAAACAAAACACCTTGTCAGCTATATATTTAAAGCTGCAAGATAGATATTCTAGCTTTTGGTCTAAAAAACTACTTAATGACGAGAGGGCTTCTGGTGGAAATAAATTACGAACATATCGTACATTTAAGAACAATTTTTTAAGGGAACAATATTTATATGCAGATGTGGATAAATTTGAATTGGCCGACTTTATTAAAATTCGTATAAGTAATTGTAATTTGAACATTGAAAGAGGACGGTACTTGAATTTATCAGTAGAAAAAAGGATATGTAATTTATGTCACAATGGTGTTGAAGATGAATTTCATTTTTTAATGAAGTGTAATGTGTTGAATGAAGCTAGAAATTTATTTTTTAAGAATATTATAGATATAGTGCCTAGCTTCATTTCTTTTTCTGATGAAGATAAGTTTAAGTTTATATTGACCAGTCATGATCTTGATATCTGTAAAGTTCTGATATCTGGTGTTAGTAAATTGTATAACATTAATCAAACATTTAAACAAAATTTATAACGATTTGTATAAATTTGGTATTTTGGTATAAGAAAGATAACTCTTATTGAATATTTAGTATTGCCTCAGCTGTAATGTCACAAAATTTATGGTCATGGTATTGTGTTATTTGTAATTATGTCTTTTTGTAGTGTTTGTTTTCTCCTGTAAACATGTTGTAAAATTGATGATAGATCACTGTTTGGTCTCTATTTCAATAAAATTTACTTACTTACTTACTTACTTACTTAATGATTTGTTAAATTTAAAACTTTCCTTGTGTTCGATACAGAAAATAAGGTTACAGATTGATGTAAAACTAAAAATTGTGTTTATTAAGATCAGAAAATGGTTTATGGAAATAATCGTACGTTTAAAAATAAACAAAATATTCATACGTTCAGTCAATCCCGCTAAAAAATACACAAGAAATATGAAGTTGAGAAACACGTTAGATAAATTAATTTCTTAATGCAATGTTAAAGAATTATAAGGATTAAACACCGTTTTCAATGGATTTATCGGTATATCAACAAGACCAACTCACTCACAAACATATCATAAAAGTCCTTCGGACTTTTATTTGTTTGTGAGTGAGTTGGTCTTGTTGATATACCGATAAATCCATTGAAAACGGTGTTTAATCCTATAATAACTATATTGGCTGTGTCTTACATATGTACTGCCACATATGTACGGTCACATATGTACTGCCTTTGTGCCTCAAAAGTGAATTAGCTTGGTAACTTTCTATACATATATTCACACATACTTATACATACATTCATTTGAAATTGTGGAAAATTTAAAGCTTTATCAAACTGTATTAACTCCATGTTGTTATGCATGTATGTCACTGCATCTGGCCATATTACCATTTCAAGCATACTAATTTTCGCTTATATACATATACACATACTAAACGACATTCAGATGGGCATGAAAGAAGATTTCTCTCCAATTCTTTATTTAAAAACAGCAAGAAAACCTGATGATAACAAAGTAAACTTTGTTTTTTTTTTTTTGACAACAATAAATTCCTTTGTTTTGAACAGCCAGGTACACTTTATACTCGGACCTATATAAACCAATTTCTGCCAATTAAAATATTTTTCATTCAGAACCAATTCAATCAATTATGCCCTGTAAAAGGAGATAAATACTTACACTTTCATGACCAAAAATAAATAATCAAGTGGGTCTTTCGTAGCTTGGAACAATTGTCTGTATGGTTAAAAATAGCTTGTATATGAAAAAATCATAAAAGATGTCCCAGTTACAACAATAACAACAAGAAATCTCAGACTTGACAAACACAAATACAATATATGTACATCTTTGAAAAATATCAAATTTATTTGTACGAACTTTCAAAACAGAAAGAAAAGAAAAGCTCTGGGTAGCTTTTCTCTTCTGTTTTATAGCAAGCTAGAATTCTAGCCATGTACATATTTTTTTCTATCCTGCAGTGAAAACGACATTTTAGATGCAGGCTACAATGAGAATACAATAAAATCAATATGAACAGGGGTGCAAAAGCCGAGTTGCCGTATTTTATTAACCAAAATTTAACATAATTGGTTATTACAGGCATTACATGTCAACTGGAGACAAAGAGAGGAAGGGTTTCAGCAGGAAAATGTAAGCTTTATCAACAAATTTTCAAAGTTGCATAAAATATGAATTTGTGAATCCTCTAACAGTATTAAACAATTGTGTAAAATTTCAGATATGTAGTTTACTAAAGTTTCATTAAAATCGGTTGAGAACTTTTTGAGTTATGGGCCGGTAACCACTAATTCAAGAAATTTTCTAACATTTTTCTGTCGCTGTGACCTTGACCTAGAACGGATTTACCCCAAAATCAATAGGGTTCCTTCTCTTATGGTATGTAACAATATCCCAAAGTTTCAATAAAATTGGTTGAGAACTTTTTGAGTTATGGTCCAGAAACCACTAATTCAAGAAATTTTCTAACGTTTTTCTGTCGCTGTGACCTTGACCTTGAACGGATTTACCCCAAAATCAATAGGGTTCCTCCTCTTATGGTATGTAACAATATCCCAAAGTTTCAATAAAATTGGTTGAGAACTTTTTGAGTTATGGTCCAGAAACCACTAATTCAAGAAATTTTCTAACGTTTTTCTGTCGCTGTGACCTTGACCTTGAACGGATTTACCCCAAAATCAACAGGGTTCCTCCTCTTATGGTATGTAACAATATCCCAAAGTTTCAATAAAATTGGTTGAGAACTTTTTGAGTTATGGTCCAGAAACCACCAATTCAAGAAATTTTCTAACGTTTTTCTGTCGCTGTGACCTTGACCTTGAACGGATTTACCCCAAAATCAATAGGGTTCCTCCTCTTATGGTATGTAACAATATCCCAGAGTTTCAATAAAATTGGTTGAGAACTTTTTGAGTTATGGTCCAGAAACCACTAATTCAAGAAATTTTCTAACGTTCTTCTGTAGCTGTGACCTTGAACGGATTTACCCCAAAATCAATAGGGTTCCTCCTCTTATGGTATGTAACAATATCCCAAAGTTTCAATAAAATTGGTTGAGAACTTTTTGAGTTATGGTCCAGAAACCACTAATTAAAGAAATTTTCTAACGTTTTTCTGTCGCTGTGACCTTGACCTTGTACGGATTTACCCCAAAATCAATAGGGTTCCTCCTCTTATGGTATGTAACAATATCCCAAAGTTTCATTAAAATCGGTTCACAACTTTCTGAGTTATGGTCCGGAAACCAATTGTTGACGCCCGCCCGCACAGCAGCCCGCCATCATCATAACAATAGCCGAGTTCAACTTCGTTGCAACTCGGCTAAAAACAGAACTATAACGTACGCCTTTATTTGCCAATGGTCTCCAACATAACATTTATTGGGAACAGGAGGAAGTTTATTTAAGTCAACTAGTGTCACACAACATTCAAGGTAAACAGCAACCATAAAAATGAATACCAACAACTGCTCAATTTTTTTAATAAAAGGCAAGTAGTACGGTGATGTGGTGTAAGGTTGTGACTTTTCGACTGTAAATGGAGCCAACAAAGATATTTCTTATACGTCTACATAGACTAATAATTAGGAAGAAATGGTCACTTTAATAAAACTTTCTGTACTTTTTATTAATGAAGTTAAGATGGTAAAGATGATGCTATACTACAATGTCATAAAAGTCTCCAGATAAAAAAGTCAATTACAACACTCCCTGCCTTTTCAGCAACTCATATGTTTTCTTGTTGAAGACGTTACCAGAGCTATCTTCATATTCTTCCTGTGAAGGGAAATATAACAAAGTACCCGTAAATAATTATTGCTAGAAAAATGGAATATTGTATATTTTACCACATATAAATTGTATAATTAACTATGTTCAGAATGATTGTTTTTGTTTGTTTAACTATGTTCAGAATGATTGTTTTTGTTTGTTTGGATGATGCTTAACGTCACTCTCAGCAATTTTTCAGCTATATTATGGCATCATGGCGGAGGAAGCCAGAGTACCCTAAGAAAACCACGACCTTCAGTAAGAAAACTGGCAATCCTGGTAAATTAAGATTGGAGTCAAGTATACCCTGCCCACAGTGAAAGTTGAACCTGCAACCTCGGTGTTGACAGACCACGTGATCAATAGCAGACGAACTACCTTAACCACTTTGCCACCGAGGCCCCTGTATAGCTGCTGCTTTGTTGTTTTCTTATGATATCTATATTTCTAAGGTTTCCAAAGGTTAACTGTTGTATAGTGTGTATAATGCACATTTGTGTACAATTCACACCCTTTTGAATTTTGAAGAAAGTCTTGTTCCTATGAATAAAATGCACTAACTTGAAACAAGAACTTGTAATTATAGGTCTATACTATAGTAACAATTTACCCATTTCATTTTTCTTTATGCATAATCAAAATAGAAAAACTCAAAACTGGCAGAAAGGTCTTCGTTACATTTAACCTTTTACAAAAATATTTATTCAAGGCAAACGATATTAGAAAAGACTATAACAATTCTTTCAGTAAGGAAAACCTACCTCTGTCTCTGGTCTCCATCTGTCTGATTCTTTTGTTGTCTTTATCTTTGACCACACTAAAATACAGAAAAACAAGCAATAATTTTTATAAACTGAAACATATTTTGAAACTAGAGGCTCCCAGGAGCCTGTAATCGCTCACCTGGAATCCAAATGACTTAAACTATATTAAAATTTTTGAAATTAACAGTTTCAGTCTAGTTGTTATAGCTTTTAAGTTACTGTGCAAAAACTAAACATTTCTTCAAAAAATTTGTTAAATACAATAACTCCTATAAGGTGCCATCCACAATTTCTGAAAATTAAATGGTTTTAAGGCATTGTCCTTTAGGGTACTTTAGAAATTTACAGTTTTACTCTACTAATAGGTGTGTTATAGACTAATTTATAATTAAAAAACTGTTCATATGTCCAAATTCATAATGAAAGGGCAATAACTCCTATAAAGAGTCATCTTGCAATTTTTGGACTAAGCAATCATTTGTAGGGCTTCTATTGCTGATCATTTGTGCAATTTACAGTTTTAATCTAGCTACTATAGTTTTCAAGTTACAGGACAAAAATGGAAAATTTCTTAACAAAATTGTCATTTAAGGGCAATAACCCCTATAAGGAGTCATCTGACAATTTCAGACCAATTAAATGAATTGTAGGGCTTTTTTGCTGATCATTTTTGCAATTTATTATTTCACTCTAGCTGCTATGGTTTTTAAGTTACAGGACAAAAACGGAAAATTTCATAAAAAATTGCAATTTAAGGGCAATAACTCCTATAAGGAGTCATCTGACAATTTCAGACCAATCAAGTGAATTGTAGGGTCTTTATTGCTGATCATTTGTGCAATTTACAGTTTCAATCTAGCTGCTATAGTTTTCAAGTTACAGGACAAAAACGGAAAATTTCATAAAAAATTGCCATTTAAGGGCAATAACTCCTATAAGGAGTCATCTGACAATTTCAGACTAATACAGTGAATTGTAGGGCTTGTATTGTTGATCATTTTTGCTATTTACAGTTTTACTCTAGCTGTTATAGTTTTAAAGTTACAGGACAAAAACGGAAAATTTCATAAAAAATTACCATTTAAGGGCAATAACTCATATAAGGAGTCATCTGACAATTTCAGACCAATCAAGTGAATTGTAGGGTCTTTATTGCTGATCATTTGTGCAATTTACAGTTTCAATCTAGCTGCTATAGTTTTCAAGTTACAGGACAAAAACGGAAAATTTCATAAAAAATTGCCATTTAAGGGCAATAACTCCTATAAGGAGTCATCTGACAATTTCAGACTAATACAGTGAATTGTAGGGCTTGTATTGTTGATCATTTTTGCTATTTACAGTTTTACTCTAGCTGTTATAGTTTTAAAGTTACAGGACAAAAACGGAAAATTTCATAAAAAATTACCATTTAAGGGCAATAACTCATATAAAGAGTCATCTGACAATTTCAGACCAACCAAGTGAATTGTAGGGCTTTTATTGCTGATCATTTTTGCCATTTACAGTTTCACTCTACCTCGTATATTTTTCAGGTTATATTGTAAATACCAAAAATTTTGTCAAAAATCGTCAAAAAAGGGCAATAACTCCTACAAGAAGCCAATACACAACTTCGAACTAATAGCAACTATTGTAGAACTTAATGTGCTGATCAATTTGAAGTAACGGTTTTCTCTATAGCTATTATAGTTTTTTAGATAATGATCAAAAACCTGTGTTGACCCCCATGTTCTATTTTTAGTAACAGCGGCCATATTTGTCTGTTGATCAACACCCTGGGTACAAACTTGAAACTAGGAACCCCAGTCTGCGAAATTAGCACAAGTCCGCTGGCCCCTGGCCAGTAAAAATCCTTTCGGGCAAGTGAAATTTTGATAAAATTTATATTGAATATATAGGAGAAAATCCAAAAGTTCAGGATTCGGGCAAGTGAGTTGCAAATCCTAATTTCAAGCACTGGAACCCTAAGGATGATTGTGGCCAAGTTTGAAAAAAATTGGCCCAGTGGTTTCAGAGGAGAAGATTTTTGAAAAAGTTTACGACGGACGACGGACGACGGACGACAGACGACGGACGCCAAGTGATAGCAATAGCTCACATGGACCTTCGGTCCAGGTGAGCTAAAAAAAAGATGCCATAAATAGAATAAACTATATCTTACGTGGAAATGTTCAAAAATCTGGCAAAAAAACATCAACACATGAACAAGGAACATTTTTTAAAAGAGGTGTTACCATGTATATTCAAATATTTCCTTATAACTCTTATTAATTTTATACATTCCTTCCTGTTCACTAATTGTGCATTTCCTGGATTGTAGAGAGAAGAATATTCTATAAAATATTATAATATGATGTCTAATTTGTTGAGTCTCGTCAAGTTTGTAAATGTTTTCATGTCATTTTTGGGCAAAAAAGGGCCATACATGAAAGTCATATGTTGTATGACTTTAGAAACATAACTTTCATATGAAACGAAATTATCATCAAAACCCAAAATTTCTTTAGCTAGTCAAAAAACACAAAAGTAGTTACAAAACAAATCTGTCATGCTCACCTTACAATCGTATAATGGATTTAATTTTATTCAAACTTTATACAAGACTTTCACAAGGAAGGATATTTAGATACAATGCACAACACTAAGCATGAAGACATGGTGTTCTGTAGGACAACACAAGTTGAAAAAAGAAAAGTAGCACGTCAAGTCCAAATAAGTGTGAATTCATGTGGACATAACAAAAGTCTTGCCCATTAAAGTCTAAATATATTGATAGCTGAAAGACAGGAAAATATGTTGATATACTACTTGAGACAAATTAAAAAAAAATCATTTATAAACAAATTATTGTTGATATAAATATTTAATAAGAATTTCATAAAAATTTGACAAGAAAAACATAATTGTCAATTATTAGTTTCTGATATATATATAATATAAATAAAGAATTAAATCACATGAAAAAATCTTTATATTGTATCATAACGCTAGTACTTTCACTGCATCCTTTTTTTTATAGCTTTGCATTGCAAAACCCAATATCAAAGGTCTAAAACCCAATCAATTTTTAGAAACATGCTTAATTCACCCACTGAGTGCATAAAATTGTTCAGTGATTGCCGTTAATTCATTCAAATAAATACACAAAGTTGCGTAATTACGATTCCCAATATTTTGCAACGTAACAACCGAGGTATTCCGAATGTAGTGTATATTTCATGCAACATACGTTGCTCCAGGTATGGAGAATTATTTCACAAGAAGATAAATTTTAGATGGGTGAAAAACCCTATTAACTTAATTTTTGAGTGGTTTAAAAAAAATGATAAAAGTGATATACAGTATAAAAAAATACCATATGAAATAAATTATCAGATGGGTGAAAATCCAAATGAAGAAAATCTTATCTGTGCTCTGATATATATATATATATATATATATATATATATTAGCATCAAAAATATGTTTGGAAATCTTTATTTATTTGTTCATAATATATGCCTGATTAATTCATGTATGGATGTCCTCTGCGCTGTCAGGGACAATATTTGTTAAATTTGATATTTTTACATTAATCGACTTTTGCTGTCTCAAGTAATGCACTGACTGTCTTTAAAAATCTAGAGGCTAATTAAAAAACAGTTCTTATAATATACCTAGAGACATCAGTCTTAACACACAATTTCCAGGGTCCATGGACTCTGGAAAAAACAAGTTTTTCAGACTTTTGAATCTCTTGAATTTATGATGTTATACTTGCCATATATTGGACCATTAAATATTTGCCAGAAGAGAACCCAATACTTTGCCTCAGCAATACATAATGCTTGCTTGTAATTGTTATTTTAGTTTTTTCAGGATATTTTGCCAAATATTTTTGCTAATTTAGTAAGCAGTAACAACAATATAACAATAATTGTTGTATTTTTTTTGTAGCAGTCTTGTCTTGACCAATAAAAAAATACTTTAAATACAACCATTTTAAGCCAGTTCATTTCTAAATAATTCTGTAATTTATTTATATTAAGTGATTGGATAAAAACACTTAAATAGCGTCATCTCAGTTAATTTATATATCGATATTTCCTCTGAGCAGACTACTTTCAGTATCCAATGTAAACAAGATGGCGTCCTCCTAGCGTATCGTCAGGGTGAGGGGACAATGTTTTGTCTGCCGCAATGATTTCCAATTAAATCGATTGAGATTTCAAATAAAATATAATATAAATACACTTTAGTGTTTCAGTTTGTTTGTGTTTTCTATCAATATCTACAGAACCGCGATTCCTTTGGTACTATGTTTTGCATATCCCTACGCTTTCCAGCGTAGGTACGTTTTGAGGTCTAGATGGGATTCGGTAACTGTTTTTGCTGTTTTAAAAATTGCAACGATTATGTCACAGAATTATAAGGATTAAACGCTGGTTTTAGGAAATTATCAATGTGTAAACTGCGGCGACTCCTTCACAAACTTGACATAATGTCCTTCTTTAGTTTTTGAGTGAGTCGCCGGAGTTTACACATTGATAATTCCTAAAACCCAGTGTTTAATCCTATAATAGACATGAGTTTTCATTTTTTGTCAGGAAATTAGCTATTCTAACACTAAGATGCTCTAAGTCAAATTCCAACGATTTTTAATTTTTGCTCAGCCATAAAATACAAAAGTCTTTGGTCATTAAATACAAATAATAGTAGCAAAAGTAGGTATTTTGTAAGAAAGATACATTATCAAATATTTTTAAATGTGTATAATTAACATTATCAAATATTTTTAAATAAGTATAATTACAATAAAGTTACTTTTTAAAACTAAATCACATTTCCAAAAAATATCTTGACCTTTTCTTGACATTTACTTTAACAATCATCTTGACCTTTAACTAAACAACTTATAAATATTACTTGAAACAAGGAAGTATAAAGGGCAGACATATTGGACTAACTGACAATGGCATTAACAAGATCTTTACAAAAAGGACAATTCGTTAAGGTTTGTAATTTATGTCAAACTGACAACAAAATTCAGTGGAAATGTTTAAAATGTGATAATCTTATGTGTGCCAAATGCAAAGAAATTCACAGCAAGATAAAATCTGTTGACAAACATAAAATTATAGACATCAAAGAGGTGGGAAAACATTCAAAGGAACTGGACTTGGGCAATCTTAACTGTGAAGATCATGAAGGACAAATGTGTTTCATGTTCTGTAAGTCATGTGATCAGCTGGTGTGTCCTCAGTGTATAGGTTTAGTCCATAATGGTCATGGATTAGTGCAAATAAGTGAAGGATTTAAAATTCAAATGGAACATGTTAAGCAAATACAAAAACAAATAAAAAGTCATATAGAAGATATAACTAATAAAGAATCAAAAATCAAGTTATTAAGAACTTATGAAAATTCCAAATACACAGATACCAGGAATCTAATACAAACTCAAAATGCTGCTTTGAAAAGAGAAGTGGATAAGTATACTGAAAACCTTATCAAAGAATTAGATCAAAAATGGACAACTTTACAGAATTCCATGGATGAAGAGGAACATAAAGTTACAGCAATTAAAACAAGAAAGGAGGATCAAAGTAAACAAGTAGAGGACATAATTAACTCCCATGATGCAGATCAAGTCTTTAAAGAAAGTAAAACCATGGAGAAATTAGTAAAAGAAGCCATGGAACCAGTTAAGCTAGACTTCACTACAACACCCAAGTTCCTACCAGGGGAGATAACTGAATACAATTTTGGATCATTACGAGATATACAAAAAGACTTGGTATTGAACATTCGTCAACAATTTACAACAGATTTTAACAGAGTTGTTTATCTCTCAACATGCCCTGACAATTCCGTCTGGATAAGCGATTCCAATGTAATACAAAGAGTAACACCAAAAGGCAACAATCTGAAGGTGATGTCTAACTTTACTATGAAAATTTATAGTACAGCTGTAACTGCGTCTAATGACCTCCTTCTGGTTACCAAGGGAGCATCAAGGTTACAACAGATCAGTGACAGCAGTGAACAGGTCACAGACTCTGTATACAGTGTAGATCCATTAACCATTACAGCTGTCCATGTCACTAGTGATTACAAAGTCATGGTAGGAGCTGGTGGTTCTGGTAGAGATGTAGTAATCAGGATGAATAAAGAAGGTAAACATGAGAGGACTTATGAACATGATAAAAACAAACATCTAATATTTAATTATGTTAAACACATTACTACTACCACCTATGGTACAATATTTGTGGTAGACATGTTATCAGAGGATGGCAGAGGTAGAGTCTTGGTCCTTGGACAGGATGGTGATGTCATCAATATCTACACAGGTCATCCAAAGATCAATAGTGATGCCAAACCATTTAAACCAGCATATGTTATAACAACTCCATTAGACAACATCATTGTAACTGACCTGGACACACATACCCTCCAGATCCTGAACATTGTGGGACACCTGATAACATACTATAAGACTAACAACATTGGAATATTACGCCCAATTTCTCTCAGCTTTACCAGCTCAGGTCAGCTGTACATAGGATGTAGTAAAGCAGTAGGCAGTACTGACAAGGCCAAGTTATATGAAGTGGACATATCACAGATATAAGGACAAGTAACATGACTGACAACAGGTAAGACAAGGCCAAGTTATATACAGTGGACATATCACAGATATAAGGACCAGTAACATGACTGACAACAGGTAAGACAAGGCCAAGTTATATAAAGTGGACATATCACAGATATAAGGACCAGTAACATGACTGACAACAGGTAAGACAAGGCCAAGTTATATACAGTGGACATATCACAGATATAAGGACCAGTAACATGACTGACAACAGGTAAGACAAGGCCAAGTTATATAAAGTGGACATATCACAGAAATAAGGGTCAGTAACATGACTGACAACAGGTAAGACAAGGGTAAGTTATATAAAGTGGACATCACAGATATAAGAACAGGTAACATGACTGACAACAGGTAAGACAAGGCCAAGTTATATAAAGTGGACATATCATAGATATAAGGACCAGTAACATGACTGACAACAGGTAAGACAAGGCCAAGTTATATAAAGTGGACATATCACAGATATAAGGACCAGTAACATGACTGACAACAGGTAAGACACAGGGCCAAGTGATCTACAGTGGGCATATCACAGATATAAGGACCAGTAACATGACTGACAACAGGTAAGACAAGGCCAAGTTATATGAAGTGGACATATCACAGATACAAGGACCAGTAACATGACTGACAGCAGGTAAGACAAGGCCAAGTTATATAAAGTGGACATATCACAGATATAAGGACCAGTAACATGACTGACAGCAGGTAAGACAAGGCCAAGTTATATAAAGTGGACATATCACAGATATAAGGACCAGTAACATGACTGACAGCAGGTAAGACAAGGCCAAGTTATATGAAGTGGACATATCACAGATATAAGGACCAGTAACATGACTGACAATAGGTAAGACAAGTACAAGTTATATAAAGTGGACATATCACAGATATAAGGACCAGTAACATGACTGACAACAGGTAAGACAAGGCCAAGTTATATACAGTGGATATATCACAGATATAAGGACCAGTAACATGACTGACAACAGGTAAGACAAGTACAAGTTATATAAAGTGGACATATCACAGATATAAGGACCAGTAACATGACTGACAGCAGGTAAGACAAGGCCAAGTTATATGAAGTGGACATATCACAGATATAAGGACCAGTAACATGACTGACAACAGATAAGACAAGGCCAAGTTATATTAAGTGGACATATCACAGATATAAGGACCAGTAACATGACTGACAACAGGTAAGACAAGGCCAAGTTATATACAGTGGACATATCAAAGATATAAGGACCAGTAACATGACTGACAACAGGTAAGACAAGGCAAAGTTATATACAGTGGACATATCACAGATATAAGGACCAGTAACATGACTGACAACAGGTAAGACAAGGCCAAGTTATATACAGTGGACATATCACAGATATAAGGACCAGTAACATGACTGACAACAGGTAAGACAAGGCAAAGTTATATAAAGTGGACATATCACAGATATAAGGACCAGTAACATGACTAACAACAGGTAAGACAAGGCCAAGTTATATGAAGTGGACATATCACAGATATAAGGACCAGTAACATGACTGACTACAGGTAAGACAAGGCCAAGTTATATACAGTGGACATATCACAGATATAAGGACCAGTAACATGACTGACAACAGGTAAGACAAGGCCAAGTTATATACAGTGGACATATCACAGATATAAGGACCAGTAACATGACTGACAACAGGTAAGACAAGGCCAAGTTATATAAAGTGAACATATCACAGATATAAGGACAAGTAACATGACTGACAACAGGTAAGACAAGGCCAAGTTATATAAAGTGGACATATCACAGATATAAGGACCAGTAACATGACTGACAACAGGTAAGACAAGGCCAAGTTATATGAAGTGGACATATCACAGATATAAGGACCAGTAACATGACTGACTACAGGTAAGACAAAGCCAAGTTATATAAAGTGGACATATCACAGATATAAGGACCAGTAACATGACTGACTACAGGTAAGACAAGTACAAGTTATATGAAGTGGACATATCACAGATATAAGGACCAGTAACATGACTGACAACAGGTAAGACAAGGCCAAGTTATATAAAGTGGACATATCACAGATATAAGGACCAGTAACATGACTGACTACAGGTAAGACAAGTACAAGTTATATGAAGTGGACATATCACAGATATAAGGACCAGTAACATGACTGACAACAGGTAAGACAAAGCCAAGTTATCTACAGTGGAAATATCACAGATATAAGGACCAATAACATAACTGACAACAGGTAAGACACAGGGCCAAGTTATCTACAGTGGGCATATCACAGATATAAGGACCAGTAACATGACTGACAACAGGTAAGACATGGCTACATTATATGAAGTGGACATATCACAGATATAAAGAAACATAACATAACTCACAACAGACTTCCAGAAACAGGTAGGCAAATGGTCATTTCTCAGCCATATATTTAAAATATAGCATTATAAGATAATCATTTATGTTCCTTTTTTTCTGCAGTATTCTGGTAGGAAGTGTTGCACCCTATCAATTATATTTACATTCCAGAAGCACCATAAAGTATGAAATAAAGCAACCAAGTCAGGAATCAAATATTTCCTGCTGATTGCCACAGTACATATACAGTAAGAAATATAAAAGAATTATACTAAATAGACCAGAAGTTTTATAATTAATATTTTCTGAAAGATTTTATAAACGGTCTGAAACAATAATTCAAGTAATACTACGTCATATATTATGATACTATTGTGATACCTAAGAAGATATCATTTTAATATCATTTTTTTTCAATTTATATTACAGCCATAAAGAAGCCATGTCTTTGATAATGGTGAAGATTAGATATAGACAGAAGTAGAATGTGAAAAGCACAATAACATTAAGGTATCTGGACCACAATTGACCACATGATCATATTTGGTGTCCCGGATGTCCATTGTTTGTCAATGGAGCAGACCTCGGTAACATTGGAAATACTATTTGAGTAATAACTTTTTTTCCTCAAAACTGTTGACATTGACTCAAATTAAACAATATATTTAATTTGTATCATTAATTAGCAATACATTGATTTAATAAAGCTGTATTTCTTGGTCTAAAAATAAAATTAAACTGTGACTTCAATTATGGGTTGGATACCTTAAGATGTGCTTTGTAATATTTGTTTATGGTTCTAGATTAGAATTCTCATGGACATCTTTTGTAATCTTTCATTACTAAATTTTCTATAGCTACTATTAATATTGAACTGAGATTAGGTTGTACATTTTAATGTGACATCTATGCCAGTTAATTTGCTGACTTCAATTTTCAAGCCCTTGTACCGAAAAGCCGAAGATTTACAGAAATATTTTTAAGAGATTGATATAAAAAAAACAGAGAATGACTGGATTGATTTATCTGAATAATAATGTTATAATATGAGTGACAGAGTGATTGAGCATGTTTGATAAAAAAGGTTGGATGTTTACTCAAATACTGTAGTTTTAGTGCTGAATTTTCATTGTGTTTTATTTTTCTTGATTAAATAATTGAGAGGGTAATATGTATCACATTTAAAAAATATTGTCTGATATGAGAAAATTATATTAAGTTAGGATTTCTATGCATCAAAATGTTTGACTATAAATTATGAAACACATTTTTGCAAAAAAGGGTGTACATTTTTCTTTTTCCAAACCTTTGGTGATAAATAGCTACTGTAACAACATTTTTTGTTATTTGTTTTGATTGGTTCATAATAAGAGGGGATAAATACCATAAATAATTTAGCATCTATTGCATATAATAAGATGGGGATGAAATACTATTAAAAGCAAGATTTTTCATAATTTGTCAATCATTTAAAAAAATGGACTCCACTTAACTGCATATCTGTTAATTGCATATTTCTCTTAATTGCATAAGACTTTAAAACACCAAACCATTTGCTATACTCTCCATGTTAATTGCATGAAAAATTTTAAGAATTCGTAATTCCTGTTAATTGCATTAATTAATCCAGAAATGGACATACTACTCCTCAAAAACTGACATTTCCTAATGAGGTAATAGCAGTGTCACTAGAATTATCAAAACATGTTGTGACAATACTGTTTTGTATTATAATTGTTGTGACAAGAATTCAGGTATTAAAAAGGTCACCTAAATTGATCAACACAGCATTTAATTAGACAATTCAAGTGAAAACATTATATTTCTTTTTAAAAATTGCCTTTCTGAAAATATCATATTCCTGTTAACTGCATATTTTCTTTGACAAATTGGTTACAATTAAGAGGAATCCACTGTATCACAAATTTATATGCTGTTTATAAACACAGTGGCATTCTCACCATTTATTGGGGGCAGAAATTGAAAATAATTTATGACAAATGTGCATTTTGATTAATTACCGTCTGCATAAAGAAATAACAATGAATTATTTATGTATTGATGCATTAGCTAGAGAACTGTGTCACATTATTGTATGTTGACATATTTTCACATGACACCTGTTTAGAAATTTTCCAATAATTTATAGACCTTAGAATTACCTGTATATATATATATATATATATATATATATATATATATATATATATATATATATATATATATATATATATATATATATATATATATATATATAAGTGTCTAATGAATTAACCAAACAATGTCGTTGTAATTTCCACTCTGAAAATCATCTGTACACACAGATTTGATTTTTGAGTCGTCCCACCTCGGGAATCGAACTCGTGTCAGTTTACTAGCATGTAAAGACAGAGGTGTAACCTCTAGACCAGATCCGTCCGCTAAAAAACGGAGTTTCACTGGCCTAGTGTTACTTTTGGTTGAACATGTCATTTACATACACAATGTTTTTGTGCGACCTGAGCTTTAATTACAACGATTTTCATACAATCAGAATGGATCTGTAAGCAATTATACAGATGCGTGCATATAGTTGTTTTGAATTTCTATTTATAATTGTCTATTTATATATGCCCAACACCTGATTGTATTTCAACATTGGATCTTTAGAAATGCACTAAAGATACATAGTTAAGATAAATGATATTTATAAGTGTCTAATGAATTAACCAAACAATGTCGTTGTAATTTCCACTCTGAAAATCATCTGTACACACAGATTTGATTTTTGAGTCGTCCCACCTCGGGAATCGAACTCGTGTCAGTTTATAACATCTATGGCTACTGCGCCTAGCATGTAAAGACAGAGGTGTAACCTCTAGACCAGATCCGTCCGCTAAAAAACGGAGTTTCACTGGCCTAGTGTTACTTTTGGTTGAACATGTCATTTACATACACAATGTTTTTGTGCGACCTGAGCTTTAATTACAACGATTTTCATACAATCAGAATGGATCTGTAAGCAATTATACAGATGCGTGCATATAGTTGTTTTGAATTTCTATTTATAATTGTCTATTTATATATGCCCAACACCTGATTGTATTTCAACATTGGATCTTTAGAAATGCACTAAAGATACATAGTTAAGATAAATGATATTTATAAGTGTCTAATGAATTAACCAAACAATGTCGTTGTAATTTCCACTCTGAAAATCATCTGTACACACAGATTTGATTTTTGAGTCGTCCCACCTCGGGAATCGAACTCGTGTCAGTTTATAACATCTATGGCTACTGCGCCTAGCATGTAAAGACAGAGGTGTAACCTCTAGACCAGATCCGTCCGCTAAAAAACGGAGTTTCACTGGCCTAGTGTTACTTTTGGTTGAACATGTCATTTACATACACAATGTTTTTGTGCGACCTATGTATCTTTAGTGCATTTCTAAAGATCCAATGTTGAAATACAATCAGGTGTTGGGCATATATAAATAGACAATTATAAATAGAAATTCAAAACAACTATATGCACGCATCTGTATAATTGCTTACAGATCCATTCTGATTGTATGAAAATCGTTGTAATTAAAGCTCAGGTCACACAAAAACATTGTGTATGTAAATGACATGTTCAACCAAAAGTAACACTAGGCCAGTGAAACTCCGTTTTTTAGCGGACGGATCTGGTCTAGAGGTTACACCTCTGTCTTTACATGCTAGGCGCAGTAGCCATAGATGTTATAAACTGACACGAGTTCGATTCCCGAGGTGGGACGACTCAAAAATCAAATCTGTGTGTACAGATGATTTTCAGAGTGGAAATTACAACGACATTGTTTGGTTAATTCATTAGACACTTATAAATATCATTTATCTTAACTATGTATCTTTAGTGCATTTCTAAAGATCCAATGTTGAAATACAATCAGGTGTTGGGCATATATAAATAGACAATTATATATATATATGTAATGCACACAAATTTATATGGTCCACCATCAGTAAAATGAGGCCGATCTGAAATAATCTCCCTTTTTTATTAAATTTATAAAAATCGGTCTTATTTTAGTATGCATTTTCACTATATTTCTATAGAGATATCATGTTTATAAAGACAACCAAAAATGTCAGGGTGCAGTAAAAAAGTCTTACGCAATACGACTAAAAACTTGATTTGTAAACGTGCAGTCTACACGTGTGACTTGTAAATATGAGAATTATTTTGATTAAATATTGTAATTATAGTATTTTTTAAGTATTCCATATATTTCTGGTAATAATTTAAAACTATAATAGTGTAATATCTGTCTGTTACTCAAATTACAAAAAGTTACTTATATTCTGAATACATTTTTTTGGATCATATCATACTGGTTGTAGTACAGTATCTTATTACTGTTCAAAGACTACATAGCAGTCAGCTTTATCAACTGCAGACTAAGGTAACCGCATACCCAAAAATAACTGCAGACTAATAAAAAACTAGAGTGCCAACCAAGGGTCAAGTATTCTATATTCTCACAAACAGGTTCAACATATTTTGGTTATTGTATAAAACTGGGTGTCAATGCACTACATTTAACCCAGTACTAAATATTTTTTGCTCGTGTCAATGGTGTTTAATGCCACTTGCAGCATTTTTTCAGCTATATCATGGTGTCCAGAGGAAGCCAGAGTACCAGTGGAAAACCTCCAACCTGAAGAAAACTGGCAATCCTTGACAATTAATATAGGAGTCAAGTACACCCTGTCCCCAGTGTGACTAGAACCCGAAACATCATGTGGACAGACCACATGAACAATAGTAGATGACTAACTACCTTAACCAATCAGACAACTTGGCCCCTCAGTTCTGAATAAGAATACATAAATTAATCAGGCATATATTGTGAAACAATATAAAGTTTCCAAACATATTTTTTTGTGCTTTGGAGATCTATCATAGGTTGTGCCACTGTTTAGATATGAACATAAAAGATAAAAAAAACCAAAAACCTCACAAAAAACTTACTCAAAGACAGGACAAAAAAAAGTCAGAAAAAACCCCCCCAAAAACTTACTAGACAAAGTTGATCTAGCGATCACTGATACCCCCACTTTTGTAAAAATTTCTTACGTTTTTCGTGGACTGTGACCTTGAAATTTGACAGATTTCCCCAAAAATCCATAGGCTTCTTACCAACATAATATATAACAATATCCCAGTTTCATTCAAATCCGATGTAAACTTTTTATTGTTTTACTAGTTATTGTCCGGAAATGGTTTTTTCAAAAAATTTCTAGTTTATCACGGACTGCAACCTAGAAATTTGACGGATTTCACCCAAAATCGATAGGCTTCTTTCTAACCTAATATATAACAATATCCCAAAGTTTCATTCAAATCAGATGTAAACTTTTTGAGTTATTGTCTGGAAACAACTTTTTTTGTAAAAATTTCTAACGTTTTTCGTGGACTGCAACCTTGAAATTTGAGGGATTTCCCCCAAAATCAATAGGCTTCTTACCAACCTGATATATAACAATATCACAAAGTTTCATTCAAATCGGATGTAAACTTTTTGAATTATCATCCTGAAACCAAGTTTTGGTTAAAATTCCTAACGTTTTTCGTGGACTGCGACCTTGAAATTTGACGGATTTCCCCCAAAATAGATAGGCTTCTTACCACCCTGATATATAACAATATCCCAAAGTTTCATTCAAATCGGATGTAAACTTTTTGAATTATCATCCTGAAACCAAGTTTTGGTTAAAATTCCTAACGTTTTTCGTGGACTGCTGACTTGAAATTTGACGGATTTCCCCCAAAATAGATAAGCTTCTTACCAACCTGACATATAACAATATCCCAAAGTTTCATTCAAACCGGATGTAAACTTTTTTTAATTATCATCCGGAAACCAAATGTGGATGGACGGAAGGACATGAGGACCACTATATACCCACAAACTTAGTACAAGACCATCCCAAAAAAAAACAAAAAAACAATAAGAAGTATAGTATAGATAGTATTTGAACATTTCTCATTTCTCATTTGGACCAAGATTAACTATGTCCTTGATGGCCATTTTGAATTTCTAATAAGTGTAAACTTTGATCAAGATTTGTTTAGTTTAATATCATACCCATAATTTTTTCTGAAAATTTAGGATTAGTTATCACAATGATGGTGAATGAATGGTGGTGATTTCTTCCATTATTAATTCTTAACTTACATATTAAATTTGATTATACAGTCAGGGGCCGCGCTGGGCTTCGCCAATGTCGCCAATTGCGATTTTTTTTTTGTTTGGTGACAAAATATTGCATCTGGCGATTTTTTTGGCACCAAGGTTTTATAGTGTTAAACGATGCATGCATGTTTTAAATTTATCGGTAATCGGCGATTGCATCATTAAAGATCCTTTGTCAGCTTCTATGGTCATAAATACACGTGTATTGTGTAGTATCCAGTGACATGTGTGCTATTTGGAGTTATTAAACGGAAATCGCCAATAAATGAATCAACAAAGCAGCTTTACCTTCATCACATTTGAGTAGACGTGTAATAAAACAATTGATGCTGTTAATTAATTTATAAAAATAACAAAACAAACATATTTTTGTAGTAATATTTTTTTATAATGTAATTAATAAAATACATGTATGAAAACTGATGTCGTTGTTGAGTGATTTCCGGACAGGATGTCCGTCTTAATTTCGTAATTAGAAAACTCTTACACATGCGTAGTTCTATTTTCAGTATTTCCGGTTCTATGTTCATTCACGGGAATAGATGTTTCTAATAAATTACTGTAAAATTTTGGTTTTCTGCCAACAAGAAATCACTCATACATCTTTTCATGATTAAATTACAATTAGTTTACGGGCTGCTCGAGACCAAACTTTTGAAAAATTGAATTAAGAGTCCGGCAAACTTGGATTTCGTCCGACATTACAGAATATGTCACACATGTTAAACAATTTCGCCATGTCATATAGTGATCTAGCGATTTCTAATATGGTGACACTTTTACAAAACTGGTGACGGAAAATTGCAGTTGGCGATTTTTTTGGCGCCAGCTTTTTAGAAGCCAGAGCAGCCCCTGACAGTTATAAGTACATTGACTGAATTATTGAGAAAACAAGGGAGGTAATTCAGTAAACCAATTTATTTTTACTTTTTTCAACATGTTATTTTCAATGTGACAAAGGACGATTGCATGACTTTATAAATTAATTGTAGAAAAATAATTCAGCGGTATTTTATAAATCTATTATTATTGTGATTTTGTAATATCTTCAATTCAAAATCCAACAGAAAATTTTAATTGTTCAGGACAAACTACTTAAAATAAGCTTGGAAACTTTGATTTTGTAATTTAACCATGAATTTTAATACTATCTATAAGGTAAGTTTGAAAAAAAGAATTTAACAAATTTATTATAATGTACATGAATCAAGCCTTCCATGCAATGACCAAAACTGAAAAACAACTCACATGCCAGGGCATCTTCTATCAATGTGACATTGGCAAAATGTGCTGTGTTTGGAATCTGTAAACATCTCATTCCATGGGCATGTCTCCATTCCTATAAATAGTCCTAATAATTTACACATTTGGTATGACATACAGTCAGGTAAGCTAAATGTGCAATACTTCCCAATTCTAGTATTAGTATAACTTAGGCTTAAAAAACACAATTTATACTTAAAGGATCACATCCCCTGATTTCTAAAAGAATAAAGATAAATAGTTTGGAAAATATCTCATACAGCAAGTTAACAAACAAAATAGAATGTTAATTTAGGATATTACAATCCAGTTTCCAGTTTCATAAAATTTCTTTAAGTCTCAAGTCAAGTTTTTCACCAAATTTGAATTTTCCACCAATCTGATTGGTCAATATCCGAGATGAGAAGATCCTAGAATTTGAATTTTTTATAAAATTGGGGACAGCTGCCTGTACCACAGTATCTATTTACATTGGCTATTTTACATGACCTTCAATTACTTATGTGTAAAAATGTTCATGTTTTTACTTTGGCACTATGAATGATGTATATCTCTATAGGTATCAACTACTAAAACTAATGTTAAATACTTACAGCAAAATGTCTCTGGAATGCCTTGGGTCCTTTGTATGTAAAGTTTCCACATATTTCACAGGTATAGCTGATGTTCAGACCATGTAACTTATAAAGCCAATATGGTATAGGCTGAAAATAAGCATATCATTATATTTAGAACTTGTATCCCAAAACACATCAGATTTTGACAAATGTTTCAATGTTAAAGGGTTGCTGTATACATACTACACTGAAATTTAATTAACTGCCCCTCATTAAAAAAAATTCTCATTAATAACAGTAAATGCTCAAGACACAAGAAGTATTACTGTAAGATAATGTTCCCGGATGATACCCCACTCTATATATTTATACAGACAGGAAGAATGGGTCCTGGAGGTCTGAAAATAAATCCCACAATATGACATTATCATACAAAGCCACTATCAAAATTTCAGTGTTATATCATTTATAATTGCTGAGAAAAATGAGACAAAAAATGGTTACGGACAATTATTATGGACAGCAGAAAGTGAGAGGAAAAATGGGCAGTAAAACACACACACACTAACAAACATACAGACTAAAAACAATATACCCCTTATCACCTATGGTAGCTCAGGTATAAAAATTTCATACATCTAACATTTCTACTTTCTGTCAGTCTGTTTGTTTTAATATTGTTTAACGCCACTATCAGCAATTTTTCAGCTATATCATGCCGTCAATTTTTGATTGGGGGAGGAAGCCTGAGTACCCAGAGAAAACCCGCGACCTGGCAATCCTTGTCAATTAAGATTGGAGTCGAGTACACCTTGCCTGCAGTGAGAATCGAACCTGCAATCTCAGTGTTGACAGACCACGTGATCAACTACCTTAACCACATGGCCACTGAGGCCCCTTCTGTCAGTCTGAGATAAGGAAAATCATTCTTACTACTGCTGTGTAGTTTATATTATGGTCGACATTTATAGAAATAACATGTAACCTAATTTAAATTTCTCCTTGTAGCCCCTTTACATGCAAGCCAAAGGTACAGTTTCCTGCAAAATTGCTATTTTTGCTTTCAAACTTCTCCGCATTATAACAGCCACTTAAGATTATATAAGATATATACTGATTAATATATATGAGCAATACTTTTATAAAATTTCATGGGTATATTCTCCACTGTGTAATGCAACTCATTTTTCTGGAATACTGCATCACAATGCATTGCGCTACGAGAAGACAAACCACAAAATTTGTTTAACTACAATTTCAACCTGTAACATTACCTTTCCATCCCATCCAAGTGGGAGATTTTTGGGGTTGTATGGGATATCATCATCGTCATCATCGTCATCATCTCCTTCAAAATGTTCATCATCAGAATCCTCTCTTTCCTCTCCTGTTCTTGCCTGTTTACGTTGGACATTGTCCCTGGTGGCAGCTCTCTGTTCTGACAATATCTCAGCAAATCTATAGACCTGTGCTTCCAGGTTACCGATTTCCCTTTGTCTTTCGGTGTCCCTGTATAAACAAAATAAGAATAACATCTATTATGTATTTACAATCAGTAAGAAATATAAGCATATATGCATCCAATAAACTGCCTAATTATTTATTTGTGCTTCAGCCATACATTTTTAACCAATAAGGTTCCTCTTTGGGAATTATTTTCTGAAGAATAAGACCTAACCATTGTAAAATTACCAACAATAACTTTAATAAATACGGTAACTGGTATTTTTTAAATATAAACCAAAAAAAAAATAAACTAGAGTAACAACACCTGTGAGCAATGCTCACCATTGATACCCCCCGCTTCACAATTACTTTGAAAATTCAGGTGTTCTTAATTATGAAATTGAAACTTTATCTAGTTAAACATGAAGGCGAAATTGCAGATAATACATGTTACCCTCCCCAATCCCCCAAAGAATGGCATCCCCTATGTCAATGACAAATTCCATGTTTTTCTATGGCAAACCTCCAATAATATTCTGATCAAAATGTTTAATATCCAATGCACAATGGCAATATGTGACCAAGATTCTGTATAAGTTTCAACAAATTCCATTCAGTGGTGTAGGAGGAATTGCAAATAAAAGATGGGTATCCCATTATGTCCATTACAAACTCCATGCTTTTCTATGGGAAACCCCAAATATCATTCCGATCAAAATGTTAAATATCTCCTGCACAATGACACTATGTGACATGGATTCTGTGTAAGTTTCCATTCAGTGGTGTAGGAATGAGTTGCACATAAGAGATGGGTATCCCTTATGTCCATGACAAAGTCCATGTTTTTCTATGGGGAAACCCCAAATATCATTCCAATCGAAATGTTATATATCTAGTGCACAATGGCAATATGTGACAACATTCTGTGTAAGTTTCATCAAATTCCATTTAGTGGTGTAGGAGGAGTCGCACATAAGAAATGGGTATCCCCTTATGTCAATGACAGTCCATGTTGTTCAATGGGAAACCCCAAATATCATTCCGATCAAAATAATAAATATCTCCTGCACAATGGCACTATGTAACAAGGATTCTGTGCAAGTTTCAACAAATTCCTTTCAGTGGTGTAGGAGGAGTTGCACATAAGACATGAAGACCCCCTTAGGTCAATGACAATGTCCATGTTTTTCTATGGGAAACCCCAAATATCGATCCGATCAAAATGTTAAATATCTCCTGCACAATGGCACTATGTGACAAGGATTCTGTGTAAGTTTCATTAAATTCCATTCAGTGGTGTAAGAGGAGTTGCACATAAGAGATGAGGGCCCCTTAGGTCTATGACAATGTCCATGTTTTTCTATGGGAAACCCCAAATATTGATCCGATCAAAATGTTTAATATCTCCTGCACAATGGCACTATGTGACAAGGATTCTGTGAAAGTTTCATTAAATTCCATTCAGTGGTGTAGGAGGAGTTGCACATAAGACATGAGGACCCCCTTAGGTCAATGACAATGTCCATGTTTTTCTATGGGAAACCCCAAATATCGATCCGATCAAAATGTTAAATATCTCCTGCACAATGGCACTATGTGACAAGGATTCTGTGTAAGTTTCATTAAATTCCATTCAGTGGTGTAAGAGGAGTTGCACATAAGAGATGAGGGCCCCCTTAGGTCTATGACAATGTCCATGTTTTTCTATGGGAAACCCCAAATATTGATCCGATCAAAATGTTTAATATCTCCTGCACAATGGCACTATGTGACAAGGATTCTGTGAAAGTTTCATTAAATTCCATTCAGTGGTGTAGGAGGAGTTGCACATAAGACATGAGGACCCCCTTAGGTCAATGACAATGTCCATGTTTTTCTATGGGAAACCCCAAATATCGATCCGATCAAAATGTTAAATATCTCCTGCACAATGGCACTATGTGACAAGGATTCTGTGTAAGTTTCATTAAATTCCATTCAGTGGTGTAAGAGGAGTTGCACATAAGAGATGAGGGCCCCCTTAGGTCTATGACAATGTCCATGTTTTTCTATGGGAAACCCCAAATATTGATCCGATCAAAATGTTTAATATCTCCTGCACAATGGCACTATGTGACAAGGATTCTGTGAAAGTTTCATTAAATTCCATTTAGTGGTGTAGGAGGAGTTGCACATAAGAGATAGGGACCCCCTTAGGTCAATGACAAAGTCCATGTTTTTCTATGGGAAACCCCAAATATCGATCCGATCAAAATGTGAAATATCTCCTGCACAATGGCACTATGAGACAAAGATTCTGTGTAAGTTTCATCAAATTCCTTTCAGTGGTGTAGGAGGAGTTGCAAATAATAGAAAGTGTAACGGACGGACGGAAGGACGGACGGACGGACGGACACCATGAACACTATATACCCCCCGCTTTTCAAGCGGGGGGTATAAAAATAAAAAATACACTGACCTGCTTTTACCAGCTCTCCCTGGCTTAGACTTTGTGAACATGGCTGGATCAAGGTCCTCCAGTTTCTTGCCCTTTGTGCTGAACAACCTCATTGCTCTTTCTTCAAGTGTTCTATAACAATAAATTAAATGTTACAGATAACACGTGGATATGAATGCTTTAGCAATCTTAAAAGACATATTGCCCACCAATCTGATATATTTTGATGTTTGTTAAAAGTCTTTTTTTAAATTCTAATTCAAAAGAATTTATTGAAAATGTATCAATAGATAAAGTAATCCAATGTAGCCTATATACGTGTTCTCCCATAAAGAACAGTAGACATCAAGGTTAATATATAGACAGTATTATGTATTATTATATAGTAATAATTTTTCACCATTGGATTTCATATAAGAATAAGTGCAATATATTTTCATATTTTACACTGCAAGTCGGTCTTTTATGTAATTTCTGGGAAAAGTACAGATGTGTTCCGAACATCGGCTTGTATATAGTTTTACTGTCATTTGGTAAACAAACATTGCCGAAAATGACATACATGATCTACTTTCTAGGGGAGAATAAGCAGAACCGCTTGAAACTTAACAAATAGAAATGAATTTGATTCTCGATAAAACTAAAGTTAAAGAATTCATAGACCAACAAAAAAAAATTGACTGTCAACTGTATGAAATGAAATATTGACCAAGTGAAAATTTGATAATATTGGACCTAGTAAAATATTACAAAATAGCACAGATAAAGAATAATCAATTAAAGGCACCTAAAAAATTACTACTAAATAATAATAAAAGGGTTATTGTATGAATATTGGGAAATATTGTCCCTTGCAAGATGCTATATTGCTTTGGACAATGTTTCCCAACATTCATGCAATAACACTATAAATATAAACAGTATAAAGTATAATAAATTCATTATTATAACATGTATTGTTTGACCATATAGACATTTTAATTATATTAAGTGAATTTTATAAATGTAAATTTAAAGTAGTTAATTACATACACGGTAAGGAATAAAGAAAATAATAAATTGATAAACAAGAGTCCATTCAATAGTATTAATAGTATTAAAGGTATGTTTATAAGGTTATTTTTTTAAATCTTTTGTTTCTTGTATAAAGTTAAGTGCTGCAGTGATGATATCTAAGTTATCATCTTTAGATATATTAAGGGAGCCCATATGTAATGAATATGTTAAGAATATTAGTAAATCTTCTTAATTTAAAAAAATAAGTTATATCTTTGTCTAATAAATAATGGACAGAAGTACAAATAAAAAAAAAATGTCTTCAATATCATCCCCACAGATACATTGAGAGCTGTCTGACAGATGAGATAAAAATTTGTGATGATTTAGATTACTGGCTAGATTGCGCAACTGGCAGAATTTAATATTATGTCGCCTTAATCCATAATGAAAGTTGGGAAGGGATATTTTTTTTCTTTTTTTCTTTTTAAATACTGTTCTACTCTGCAAGTTCTGAGTGTTACCATCAAGTTTGTTCCAATCTTCTAGTACACTGGGACAAAAACTTTTGCTTAATTATATTTTTTAATAAATAAATGTATTTAGGATTGACAAAGCAAAAGTATAACAACCTATATAGACTACAGCAGGAATGAATTATTTAGGTGAATGCAGCCCCGAATGAGTCAATAACTCATGCAAAATTTTTACAAAATATATACCTGAAAATAATATTTACTCTTGTATGCATGGTCAATAAAAAAACCCCCTTTTTTAAAACTGATAAACAATATATGAAGTGGGGGTATAACTATCCTATGAAGATTGTTTTATTACTTCCAAGACATCACATGACAATCTCAGGTGGGCCTCGGTGGTGGAATGGTTAAGACATCACATGACACTCTCGGTTTGGCCTCGGTGGTGGAATGGTTAAGACATCACATGACAATCTCGGTTTGGCCTCGGTGGTGGAATGGTTAAGACAATTAGTTATCTACTTTTGATCACATTTATGTCAACTTAGAGCATAACATCATGCAGAGTGTGATCACCTTCAAACTTTATTGTAAAGGAAACCAGTTTTCCTGCCAACGTTCATGTTTTTTAAAAGGTAGAGTTAATTGGATTATTTTGGCTACAGTTTTTTATTGTTTATAGAGGGCCTCCAATGAAAATGCCAAAATTAAATACATCAAATTTTTATTCACCAAAATTGTGTACCAGTATGAAAATATAAAACAGAGGTACATGTAGCATTCATGAAAAGTGTAAGCAGTGCAGGGCTTGAGCATTTTCCAAAAATAACAGTGAGTAGTGAATATTTCTTTAATATTCTGTCATCATTTGTGTAGAAAGTTCTGACCATGACAAAAGTCAAGAAACTGCTCTGCTTAGGTTTTGAGGATATGTGAATTCAATTTTTTTATTTTCTGTTTGTAAAGTAATAGTATTTTGTTGAATACTGAAATTCTTTGTCAACCTGTCTCTATGACAACCACCAAATATTAAATAATGAATTCACAGCATGTTTTAATGTAATACTTTCAATAAATTAAACATTTTAAAGCCTTACGCTCCACATTTTAAAGAATTACCCTCCACATTTCAGTCCTAGGGCCATTAAGTTTTAAAGCCTTACCCTCCACATTTCATTCCTAGGGCCATTAAGTTTTAAAGTCTTACCCTCCACATTTCAGTCCTAAGGCCATCAAGGCACTCTTCAATCTGTCCAATCCAAGTGAAGCCAACTCCTAAAAAAATCAGACTAATTTGTGTATTGGTTACTTTTACAAAACTTTTTCTATCTATCCAGACGTTAACATCAACAAATGTAAAAGAGGAGGGCAAAGTGTAAAAAGGGAGTGGTAAACACTAACAACCTTAGGTCTTTCCTTAGAACTGACCTAAGTTTAACCCACATGACCTAAGATCTTTGCTGGAATAACACAAATCTAATTTTGAAAGCAAAAAAAATCTTCAATTCACAGACAATAAGTGAAAATAGCTCTAACATCAAATTCAATCTTATTTGCCCCTTGTCACAAAACAGCTTTTAATAATAAATTTCTGAAACCAATCCTTTGAGATTATCAATTTAGACCACCTTCAACAGACTGAAACATTTGAGTTACATGGCATAAAATACTCCCCCCCCCCCAACCCAACCCAACCCAACCCAAACAAAATGAGATACAACATTTTTTAAGACTTAAAACCAGATCTGCAGAAACTGTAGAAATTAAATATAAATTTCTTTATAACACATTATAATGGTTTAAAAAAGTGTTTAAAACTTTTTATTCCAATTAAACAAATACATGTATACTTACCTCCCAAGAAGAAAATGCAGATAAATCAAGATGGGCACCAGTATGGGCTAAAGCACCTGTAGCCTCTTTCTGAAAATCAGAAATTACATAGTATTGCATCACACAATTTTACACATCTTAAACAATTCCCTACTTGCAGTAAACAAGATTTATCTCCCATTTGCAGAGTTATCTGTTCTTTAGAGCAGGTACTTTATAGTACCTACTGTGGGTAAAAAGTAGTTTTTCTACAATCTATTTTATTCACATATAGCAAAGCATCCGGTAAAATTTATTATGATGTACAAACCAATTCTGCAGTTTTTTTAGTTGTACTGGAAGAGTCAGTCCACAGACATTATTTTAAAAAATATAAAAACGTGATTTTTCCCTATCTGTTCAATACTAGATACCTGCTGTTAAGAAAGACAACTCTTGAAAATGGGAAGTAACTCTTGTATTTCCGAAAATATGCAATTGATTAAATCCTAGTTAAAAATTATAAAAGCATCAGAGCTGCACATGTCCAGTTTCAAACATTATCCCAGAAAAAATATAAATATACAGGTAAATAAGTTTAAATTGAATCTGTCCAATAACTATCTTCAAGTGGACTAACCTAAAATTCTTGATTTGTTCTAGTTTTTGAACTCAGATGAGATCTTGTTCATATGAATCTTGTGCATAAAATATAACTCTGAACCTGTCAAAAACTCAATGATGTGTGCAATAACGAGAACATTTTATCTGAACTTTTTCTCTCCATTGTACATAACTCTTATTGACGAAAATAATTCTGGTTTTTGAACTCGACCACAAAATTATCAATATACAGCATGCCTATAAGTTTGACCTGAAGCTGTCTAGGAACCAATAAGCTAGTGCCCAAAACTGTACAAATTACTACAAAATTCTTCAAACTGTATTTCCTACCTTTCCTTTGCTAGTTCTGCAAGCTTTACTACAGAATAAAAATAAATTCCTTACATTTAATACTTGTTTGAAAATGTACATTTCACAATAACAAACCTTATAAATAATAAAATACTTACGGGCCACCCTGGGAATGACCCTTCAGTCCATTGTAGTTCAAAATCTTGCCTGACATTTTCCATTTCCTGCAGGAATAAATAAATAGCAATGTATATACATGTATTATTATTAAAACATTTTCAATAAATACAAGTTAGTTAGAATTATGTATATTATAGACTACAAGACAACACTTTACATGAGGACCCAATGCCTACTAGAAAGTATTTTAGTAGTTACATTTACCTGTGTTAAATGTTCATTTTAAATTAGATTTGTACAGTTTAATTATGAAGTTTAATTTATTTATATAGAAATTGAATTTAATCAACATTTGAGCAAATACTGTATTTAATACTGTGCATCATTTTTCCATTGTGCACAAAATGGTATAATCATACACAATATTCCTTTTTTTATTTGAATGGTGTTTAGCACCATTTTCAGCAATTTTTTAGCTATATCAAGGTGTCCTGGGGGAGGAAGCGGAAGTACCCGGTGAAATACACTATTCCTAATTTAGTTTTAGGTGAATATTGCTCAATAGTCAAAGTATTTATTTGCGTCCTGGAAAGAATGTGAGTACTTCACTGAAAGCATTATATGAAAACAAGTGTCTGATTCCATCACATCAACTTTTTGGAAAGCAATAAATCTTAAAATATTGATAGGGGCCTCGATGGCCTAGTGGTTAATGTAGTTCTTCTATAATTGATCATGTGGTCTATCAACACTCGACTCCCATCTTAAATTGACAAAAATTACCCTGTTTTCCTACGGAAGGTCGGGGGTTTTCTTTGGAGTAATGGTCCCCCCGACCCCAAAATAAAAACTGGACGCCATGAAAGGACATCATATTTTAAGGAACAACTTAAATATGAATTTTTTAATACTTTCTGATGAAAAAGCATAATTTTTAACTATGAAGTCTCTAGTACATTCTGATAAGACATACTAACATCACTGAGGTCCAGGAGGGGTTTGACTCTGTGTGTTTATACTTACATCATTGAGGTCCAGGAGGGGTTTGACTCTGTGTGTTTATACTAATATCACTGAGGTCCAGGAGTGGTTTGACTCTGCATGTTTATACTTACATCACTGAGGTCCAGGAGGGGTTTGACTCTGTGTGTTTATACTTACATCACTGAGGTCCAGGAGGGGTTTGACTCTGTGTGTATAATCTTCTAAGTACTCCAACACACTCAATAAATACCTTGAATATAAATACAATATTTCACTAAATTAAAACTTTTCAAAAATATTATGTATGGAAATGTCAGATATTTTATTTTCATCAACATCAATCACCAGTAGAGTTTTGGCTAAAGATACATGTATGCTTAATAAATATTTTATAATAAAGTTCATAAGAGATGCTGCCTACATGGATATCATACCTAACACTTCCTAGGGCCTTAATGCGATGGTATAGTCATCACCTACAATTACAAGAGAATCAACAATGGGGCTGTGAGTCTGAGTCTGAGTTTGGGCAAAGTATGCTCGACTCCATACTGGATTTACAAGGATTATCAGTTTCACTATCCAAGCTATAAGGGTTTCTACCAAGTACTATGCCTTTCTTAACTGCAATAAAACTAGACTATAAACATACAGTGTAGCTAAGAAATTGTTGAAAGATGCATAAAACACAAATTTAACCTCCATTGTAAATCATATTCCTTTGATTAATACTCATAACTATATCAACTTGTGTAGCCTGTGCATTTTTTGTGGGAAATGAACTATTATTAATTTGTATTTCATAAATTCCTATAAAATATGATCTCTTGAAATAAAAAAATCATGAATTTGTAAGCATCACATAAATTGTAAGTACCAGTATTTTTATTGAAATAAAACTAAATTTAAAAACCAGTGTCCATCAGAAAAATGTATCCCTCATTTGACGCATGTAGGCAATGACACAAACATTGAAATTTGTCAAGGTACATGTATCCCCGACGCATGTAGGCAATGACACAAACATGGAAATTTGTCAAGGTACATTCAGGGGTAGAAATAGGAAAAGTAACTATGGGAGTCAAAAGGACTCCCTAATAAACCAGTCAAGGAGTCCTTAAAAATTGCAGGGAGTCCCATTCAACCGGCATAGCCGGTTGACCCACTGCGCTTGCACAGTGGTCCTTACGGCCGGGGGTATGGGGGCCGCTTAAGGCCCCCAGAAGCTCAAAAATATGCATTCTGGCAGTATTCTGAGGGTACATTTCCATTCTGAAAAAACACTATTTTTTTGTCTGAATTTTTTGCAGTTTTGGTCTCACACTGATCATTCATGAAGTTCTTGTATACATCATAATATTCCTAACAGTTTGTTAAGAACATGCCATGTTTATCTGACCAAAATTTCCAAAGAAGATAACATTATACTAAACCCAGAAATAATTCTGTTCAGCACACTTCCACTTGGACAAAGTTGTGCTGATCAAAATTGCTTCATGGGACACCATCTACAGAACTTATCATGATGTTAATAATTATTCTTTATCTTTATTCTTTCAAGTGCAGCTCAAATATTTATCAAAGAAAATTGTTAAAATACAATACACTTTGAAAGAACTGAAGTTTGAAACAAACTGAAAGTGTTTATAAAAAAAAATTACGATTTTTCATTATGGGCCGTTGTACTTTACTTTTCTTCGTTGTTCACTTCTGGTAATTAGTCATATCCGGTAAATAAACAAATGGCGCGTAATCCAGTTGAAAGACGTAAATCCTTTGAAAATATGTTAAATACGCATATTGTTTGCCGTTTTTATTGGAATTACACATTTACTGATAAATTGGAAGTCTGTGTGAATTATTTGGACCAGATCATATGCAAGTATCTACTGTGAACCATCGGGCGACTTTAGGGAAATAACAGCCAACAGAGCGACTTCGAGGCGCTGTAGCCGTAGGACTTTTTCGCCCACTTCGCCCAGTGTGGTGAGCCTTGCTAAATTTTTAAGGAGCCCGACGGGCTCTTACAGTAAACACCCAGGGAGTCCTTCTAAGTTTTAGGGAGTCACAGGCTGCCGGGCTACTGCTTATTTCGAGCCCTGGTACATGTATCCCCCATTTGACGCATGTAGGCAATGACACAAACATTGAAATTTGTCAAGGTACATGTATCCCCCATTTGACGCATGTAGGAAATGACACAAACATGGCAATTTGTCAAGGTACATGTATCCCCCATTTGACGCATGTAGGCAATGACACAAACATGGAAATTTGTCAATGTACATACAATTATTAGTCATAATGAACCAAGAAATGACTGATATTTGTAGAAGGGCTGCCAAAAAACATTCATACAGTATGCATTTAATCACGTTTACAGTTTCTAAGAATAAGGAATTGAACAGTGTCATGTAGGGCCATATGTTAAAATATTACATATGGTGTGTTGTATTATACTTCATGTGATTAACAGAATATTCCGTGTATTTTTACAACCTGTTCCGGATGCCTTGTTTCTAATTTTTAAATAATATTGATGCTATGTTTCTATTTTTACGTATATTCAAGCTGTTACTAAAAATAGACCCATATATTTGAGGCATGTTACTAAATATAGATCCGGTATTCATTCGATCTTAATACTTTATACAATCGATATAAACAATATTGGCAGACCATAAATATACAGTAACTGCAATTACAGAAGGGTTATCTTATGTAATATAACAATTAAGGACTCTTACTTTGGTCAATACGCTTTATATGGACCTTGTAGAACGATATTGACCTTCGACTTCTACGAGGTCCTCTTTTAAAGTCCATAATGGATAAGTAATTCCTGTTTTGACACTGGAATATTATCCTCCTCAAACATTAGATGATGTGTATATCATGTGAACCCATCATCAGGATTTATGGTTGGTGTAATTCTAACAGATGATGAGCAAAATGATGATAACAACATAAATCACAATAACACAAATAATCTTACTCTTTGTAAGCTGCATTCTTCTTATCCTTTGGGACATCAAACAGCTGATCAAATGTGGAAAGGAACGTCAGGTAATCAATTTTCTGCAATAATATATAATTTATAATTTTCTGTGAACATCAACATTTGTGTATACCATTTTAACATGTATTTTACTGATGGCACTGCTGACCGAAATCATTAAGTTTGTTCCATTAAAACAGACCAACTAAATTTTGGAATAATTATAAAAAAATAGTATCTACGATGATTTTGCAAAAGGACATTAAACCTACATTCAAAATTATTGATTTCAAAGCATCATTTTTTTAGATTATAAGTCCATAAACTGTAATTAAAGTAAAACATCATTTCGACTATGAAAGAACTTGTAAACTTACAAATGCCTTACCTCAATTCCTTTAAGATTGATAAACTTTTCATAACATTCATGTAGATCTAAGTATTTCCCATAACCCTCTTCATCTGTGAATTCTACCATATCTATAAAATTGAATTGAGTATTCTTTTACTCGAATCTGTATTCTATCTACCTACATCTAGTTTAAGAGCCTGAAGTAAATCCAATGTATTTACTGCTCATAAACTATATCATTAACAGTTAACTATAAATGGTAATAAATTGGAAATGACATATTTTATATGTTAAATTCAAATCTGATCATGACCTGTTTTATATTTGTCTTAAGATAGTTTTAAAAACAATTTCAAGTCAATCTAATGTTCAAGTTCAAGTTAACACTCAAAAACCATTAAACAAATATTTTTGTATTTTAGTACTTAATAAAGGCTTAACTTCAAAACAACATCTGTCCGATTTCTCAAATTCTGTCAAGATACCTGTCTGTAGTTAGCTTAAAATCTTAAGCCAATGGCATAATGGCATCCCACTCATCAGTTCTTTTCACACTAATAGCTTAGTTTGACTCTGTCACAACATGACTGAAAATATACCAACTATACACATAACAGTACACATCAGAAGACTTACTCTGTGCTTCGTCTGATGGGTTTTCTCTCTGTTTTGTTATTTCATCAAATTCCACTGACATTGGCACACTTATCTGGAAACCGAACAATACACATAATAAGTATAATAATTTGGAAATAAGAAATTTGTACTGTGTTATTTATCTTCTCACAATCATATTCATGTACATATTAACATTTTTTATTTTGTGAGGGGGGAGCGAGAGTGCATGTAAATGACATCTCACACTTACAACGGAAAATTGCAATTCTTGCCAGTTACCATGATAATCTAATGATCAGTAGTAAATATTACTAAGTATCTGGTACAGTTGGCTGTTAATTCCCTACCACTGAATGTGTTCAGTGAGTAACTTCTGATGTCTAAAAATTTATTTCCACAAAACTGGCACAATTTTGTCCATCTAATTAACATTATAAAATCTACCATACTAAACAAAACTGCAGAAGTAAGTAAATAATGTTGTATGTGTTTCTGTGATTTACTCACTCAAGAGATTTACTTGAAAAAATGTTTGCATATAAAAAATCTCACTTCATTTGGATGCCGTTTGTGGAATTCCCTCAACTGCTTGAGTCTTGAGTAAAACTCGGAAAACTCATTTGGTCCCGATAAAGCCTGAACTTCTTCTTTTCTCATCCTAATATTAAAAAAAGGGTTATAAAATAATTAAATTGTTAATGTTTTTGACAGTTTGACAACAATAAATTTTATTACAATTGGTTCCAAAATATATTTTCATGTAGATGTATCAACAAACTTCACATCATGAATGAGGATTTGAAATAGTTTTATTTTATTTTTTTCAAAATTCATTTCATTTAAGCATACATATTTAAAGAGATTAAAAAAAATTTGAATTGTGTTGAGAAATCTGATTGGTTAATGGAGGAAAATTTGGTTTGGTAAAATGACCCATTGATAACAATGTTTTGTTTTCAGTTGCCTTTCTTATGAGATTACTCTTCGTTAGATTTAAATTAAATTCTAAGAGTGTTTACAACTTTCGTACAGGCTATATACTTCAAAAGATGTTAAACAAGTGCCAAAGTGCTACAAAATATGCTGTCGAAAATTTGCCATTTTTTGTATAAACAAAGGACCATAACACTGAAGTGGCTGAAACAATTTTGCTGGTTATCAGTCGAGATATTATGCCCATAAACATTTTTCTCAGACAAGGTGAATTTGCCTTTTTTTATAAATAAAGGGCCATAACTCTGACATTGCTAAAGTGATTAAGCTGGTTATCAAACTTGGCTGAGATATTATGCCCATAAACATTTTCCCTAATTAAGTTTCATGGAGATCGGACAACAACTGTTCGAGTTAAAGAGCGGACAAGATGAATTTGCCATTTTCTGTATAAATAAAGGGCCATAACTCTGATCAGGCTAAAGTGATTAAGCTGGTTATCAAACTTGGCTGAGATATTATACCAATATACATTGTTCCCAAGTTTCAAGAAGATCGAACATCAATTGTTCGAGTTAGAAAGTTGACATCGCTGTGGGCGCTGCCTGCCACATCTTGGAAGGGCATATAAAAATGTAAATCATTTCTTAAATAACCCAGTAAACAAAATAAAAATATACAAACCCATCTTTATCTTCATACAAATCATTTAGTTCTGTAGTACATTCCACATATCTCTGCAAATGTTAAATAATGTATTTTATTGATTTTTTCAACATTAACAAATTACTAAGAAGAAAATATATACATGGATGTTCTAGAAATCAATTGACGGAGCCCTGAGAGAGATAGAAAAGGACCTCTTAAACAAATTCTACCTGCCAAACAAAAGTGTGATTTTAGCAATTTTGTTTAAAACAAAAAAAAAAGCAAAGTACACCAGAAAATAATTATACATAATCCAAGTCACATAATTACATTTACAAGAAATGATAGTAAAAAAAAACAGAAACTCACAAACACAACAAACATGTAAAACATTCAAAAAGTGACACCTATCATATTACACATGGTCCGGGACCATACTGGAAGGGTTCCCAGTTCCGACCACCAAAGCTGCCCAGTACATCTCCAGGTGGCACTGCCGCAGATTAGGGGTGTTTTTTAGGCTGTACAGAAAGCCTGACCACGGAGCGTAGTGGGTAACATGTCTGGAGAGTGTCATGCTTCTTGCAGGATCAATATCCGGTTTTGTAGATTTCGAAAAAATTAGCCACATTGTAGCCACTACAAAAGGCTTGATTCTCCACCCTTACCGTCTACTCCATACTTTTCCTGCTGCAGTTGAAATTTAGGCCAAGAGATGCCCCACCCCTTTTTAACAATGATGTTTACTTTAGAATATCAGTCACCATCCATCTCAAATATACCAATATCAAATTTACAGATTAAGCATGGTGACCAAATAATTGTTTTAGGACATTAAATTAAGACAGATGGTTTTTTAAATTATGATTTCATTGAACAAGAAATGTATTATGAAGAGACAGTTAATTATGGCATATAGATATTTTCTTTATTATGGGAGGTTGTGAATTGCTCAGGCAGAAATGTTACCTGACCTTGACCTCAATTTCACGGTCAAGCGACTGCGTTAAGCCGCTAAGCGTTGTGCCGCTTCGAAATTTTAAAACAATTGTTAGACAAATTAGAATCGAAACATGGTTAGACCTTATATTTGTCTTCATTTTATACCTTGCTATCGCTCAGTATACAATATTGACAAATATAAGGTCTGATCAATTTCTAATTCGAATAGAGCCTGCTCGCAATAATCTATTTCTTAATTATAACCAATTCAAATTTTTTCCAATTGCTTACCGTCACTTTAACAATTGTCAAACAAACACAAAAACACACCTTCTCTAAAAATTGTATACTTACATCCAACAACTGTTTAAGCCTCTGATCAGAGTTTATCTGTTCTCTTCCCTAAAATGGAATAAGTGAGTGAATAGGTAATTTAATATTTAATGTTTGCAATTACATGCACTAATGTTTTAACATTTTTGCATATATTACAAGTGAAGGGATAAGAAATCAATCTGCTTATTATATATTATAATTAGTTAATGAATTTTACTGTATCAAACTGGCAATTTGGCCAACCAGCAATCTCATTACTATGATCACACTGTCCATGCAAAAAATACCTTAAGCGTTAATGAATGGAAGGTATGGGTGACAGCTCTGATCCATTGAATAAACAATTGTATACAATAACTTCATGTATGATGTTAATGTCTCATATATGTCTACACCCGTACCTTTACAAATATTTTTAGTTCATTTATTTTTATTTGTTAATACATGTACCTTGTATGGCTACAAGTACTAAAGTAGACAGAAAAAAAGTCGCTGTATATCTGGTGCTTTTTTCACTGATTAATGTTATGTGCTGTTTGATATTGCATACCAGGGGTCACCACACTCTAAAAAAATAGGGAGAAGTGACTTCTCCCTGGCAGCCAAACAGGGAGAAGTCAGGCCCTGATAGGGAGACGTCAGGGGGACCATACAAATAATTAATTTCGCAGTAGTTACATTCATTTTTCATTATTTACATCAATTTCCGGGATTATTTCTCTTGGGTTTTAACACTTATATTCAGTTTTTTTTCTTTCTCTTTCATTATTATTCATTGTATGCAATATCAAACAGCACATAACCTTTATCATTAATCAATGAAAAAACACCAGATATATATAGGGACTATTTTTCTATCTACTTCAGTACTTGTAGCTGTACAAGGATATTTACAAATAAAAATAGATCAACTATAATATTTGTATATGTGTAGACATAAACTTCATAAATGAGTTCTTGTATCATGATATTTCTAACAGTTTCTTATGAACATGCCATGTTTATCTGAGCAAATTTCCAAAGAAGAAAGATAGAATAACATTACATTAAACTTAGAAATGATTCTTCTGTTCAGCAAACTTCCACTTGGACAAAGTTGTGCTGATACAAATTAAAAGTGTTTGTTTATCAAAAAATTATGATTTTTCATTATGGGCCGTTGTACATTACTTTTCTTCGTTGTTCACTTCCGGTAATTAGTCACATCCGGTAAATAAACAAATGGCGCGTAATACATTTGAAAGACTTAAATCGTTTAAAAATATGTTAAATACGCATATTGTTTGCCGTTTTTTTATTGGAATTCCACATTCACTGATAAATTGGTAGTCTGGGTGAAGTATTTGGACCAGATTTACAAGTATCTTATGTGAACCATCGGGCGACTTAAAGGGAAATGACAGGGCGACTTCGACTTCGCTTTTGAGGCGCCTTCAGGTCCTAGTAGGGCGACTTTGTCGCCCACTTCGCCCAGTGTGGTGAGCCCTGGCATACCATGAATAATAATGAAAAAGAAAGAAAAAACTGAATCTAAGTGTGTTATGGTTTCAAACACAAAAGAAATAATTTTGGAAATCCACAATTATAAAAACAAGTGTGGACACAGAAAAACGTCTCGCCTTCATTCCGCATCAGTAACAAAAATAAATTTCGTCATAAGCATTACGTAAATAGCATTAAATATCAGCAGCGGCCTGTATACAAAATATTGTCACCATACCCTGCATAGTTACAGGGGAACAGCCGTAACCCAAAAACTTTAACGTAGTCACTGGACCGTGAAATTGAGGTCAAGGTCAGGTGGAACCTACCAGACAGTCATGTACTATTAAACAGCAACCTATACACCAAATATTGTCATCCTACCATGCGTAGTTACAGAGGAACTGTCGTAACCCCAAAACTTTAACGTAGTCGCTGGACCGTGAAATTGAGGTCAAGGTCAGGTGACACCTACCAGACAGTCATGTACTAGTCATCAGCAACCTATACACCTAATATTGTCATCCTACCATGCATAGTTACAGAGGAACTGTCGTAACCCCAAAACTTTAACGTAGTCGCTGGACCGTGAAATTGAGGTCAAGGTCAGGTGACACTGACCAGACAGTCATGTACTAGTCATCAGCAACCTATACACCAAATATTGTCATCCTACCATGCGTAGTTACCGAGGAACTGTCGTAACCCCAAAACTTTAACGTAGTCGCTGGACCGTGAAATTGAGGTCAAGGTCAGGTGACACCTACCAGACAGTCATGTACTAGTCATCAGCAACCTATACACCAAATATTGTCATCCTACCATGCGTAGTTACAGAGGAACTGCCGTAACCCAAAAACTTTAACGTAGTCGCTGGACCGTGAAATTGAGGTCAAGGTCAGGTGACACCTACCAGACAGTCATGTACTAGTCATCAGCAACCTATACACCAAATATTGTCATCCTACCATGCGTAGTTACAGAGGAACTGTTGTAACCCAAAAACTTTAACGTAGTCGCTGGACCGTGAAATTGAGGTCAAGGTCAGGTGACACCTACCAGACAGTCATGTACTAGTCATCAGCAACCTATACACTAAATATTGTCATCCTACCATGCATAGTTACAGAGGAACTGTCGTAACCCAAAAACTTTAACGTAGTCACTGGACCGTGAAATTGAGGTCAAGGTCAGGTGACACCTACCAGACAGTCATGTACTAGTCATCAGCAACCTATACACCAAATATTGTCATCCTACCATGCGTAGTTACAGAGGAACTGTCGTAACCCAAAAACTTTAACGTAGTCGCTGGACCGTGAAATTGAGGTCAAGGTCAGGTGACACCTACCAGACAGTCATGAACTAGTCATCAGCAACCTATACACCAAATATTGTCATCCTACCATGCATAGTTACCGAGGAACTGTCGTAACCCAAAAACTTTAACGTAGTCGCTGGACCGTGAAATTGAGGTCAAGGTCAGGTGACACCTACCAGACAGTCATGTACTAGTCATCAGCAACCTATACACCAAATATTGTCATCCTACCATGCCTAGTTACAGAGGAACTGTCGTAACCCAAAAACTTTAACGTAGTCGCTGGACCGTGAAATTGAGGTCAAGGTCAGGTGACACCTACCAGACAGTCATGTACTAGTCATCAGCAACCTATACACCAAATATTGTCATCCTACCATGCGTAGTTACAGAGGAACTGTCGTAACCCAAAAACTTTAACGTAGTCGCTGGACCGTGAAATTGAGGTCAAGGTCAGGTGACACCTACCAGACAGTCATGTACTAGTCATCAGCAACCTATACACCAAATATTGTCATCCTACCATGCGTAGTTACAGAGGAACTGTCGTAACCCAAAAACTTTAACGTAGTCACTGGACCGTGAAATTGAGGTCAAGGTCAGGTGACAGGTGACTGACTGGCAAGTACTCATCATAAGCTACCTCTGGACCAAATTTGATGGACCTAGGGCTTGGGCTTACAAAGATATGAAGCAAGATGTCAAGTGTTTACGCCGCCGCCGCCGCCGGATTCCCATACATATGTCTCGCCTCCAGCGACTTTCGTCGCAGGCGAGACAATAAGCACATTACACAATAAATACGAGACTTGTAAAGAAATACACAATAAATGCGAGACTTGTAAAGAAATTCGTTTTAAAAACGTCAAAATCAATATACGACTTAAAATGCTACATTTTCAAATTTTCTGAATTATTACTTAATATTAATGTCGCAGAATATATTGTTCCACGAATGATGTTATACTCGATTCGTCGGTGTTGAACCATGTGTGTTAAAAAAATACAATCCTGATATAGAATCAACCATAATAGTCGTTTCAGTGTTAAAAGCCTGACACATCATCAGCTTTTGTTGTAGAAAAGACTTAAGTAGCATCCTTATAATTTCTATAATGTTACGACAAGACCCTGTGTCCGCAAGCAGACATTTGTATCGGCGCGCAAAAAAAAACCAACAACAACAAAAAACAAAAAAGAACAAAAGAAAACAAACTTACATACTGTTGAGTAAATTCGGGCAATTATTTTATATTGATATGAGTGTGGACAAATCAGTTCTTTCGTCTTCAAAAATAATTTTATTCCGATTTGTTTTGTTCATGTTATAACAGACGTAAGTAACTATGCATATTTTATTGTTTGATCAATGTACCACAATACAACAAAATATTAAGAATAAGTATTTGTATTTAGAGAACTAAGGCAAGTCTAAAAGGGGTCTGATCTCGAGAATATTTATCCCAATAAATACTATGTCATGCAAAAACACAGAAACTGCGAGTTAATTTTAAAGGGAACTTTATACAAATAACACGTCTGCCTCCATTTGAAAAATTGTCAGTTTTGTATATTTAGCTCAGAAGCACATCACTACTTTTTTTATATAAACCTGTAATATTAATTGTTATAGTTTAAAACGCCATTGTCCAAAGTAAATGTGTATTTAGAATTGTGCGTACGTAAGACTTCATTCAACCTTGTGAAACAGGCGCCTGTGCCATATCGTAGTTAAACTATATTTTATGTGGCGATTCTCGTTTATAAACTGTTCACATATTTATTATTCTTGCTGCATGTTGGCTTCAATTTAGTAATTAATTTGTTGTATCCCATCCTGTTAACGAATTTTATATAACTATACGTGATGTAAACTTTTGTCCGCGTTTGTTAAAACAACTCTGGTTTTAAATACCAAATAAAGAAAAAGATCGCCGCTCAACTGCCCGTTTTCTGTCGAAAAGGATTTATAATTGATTAAAGAGAGTTCTCGTACAACTTCAGGACAATTCGTTATACGTTGTAATACACAAAAACGTAATGTGACAATTCAAATCCGGATAATTTACCGAACTTGTTAAGGGTAATATTTAATGCATAACACATGCATCCGGTTGAACAAATATTCGATCTTCAAGTCTACCGGCACATTAAATCATTATTGATTATCAACAAATAAAATGCATGTACAAATTATTCTTAAGCACTGTTTTAAAATGTTCTCTTTTCATTCGGGTAACGATGTTTAAACCCGCAATCAATTAAATGACGTTTATTTTGTCATGTACCACCGCGGAGATATCGTGGCCGGACCCCTGTGGCGACATGCCATGGTAGACTGAACTCCCTCATATGCATCCACCGTGGTAAGATTACCTGAGAAGATTCTTAACCACGATAGTAGGCGTGGATATACCATGGTGGGTGATAGAGAAAAGGATTAACTTCCATGGTGGGTTAGTGTTTTTTATAAAAAACATGTTGTCCCCTCTGTAAGATCACTAACTTACCAAAGAATTTTAATTACATGTATTTAACTTTTTAATTGTGATTAAAACCTTTGATTGAGGATTAAATATCCCTGAACTTTAATTATTTACCAATTAATAGATAATACTAGTAATAAAACTACTAGTATCTGTGTGAGCGCTATAGGTCGCCAAACTCGCCATTGAGAATTTAAATCCGTACTGGCGATTTATTTTTCATTCCCGTTCACCAAATGGCCAAAGTGAAAGTAAAACTAAATGTTGAAAAATAAAAAAGTTCTGGGTCAGAAAAGATAAAAATCAGGAATTTTGAATGTGAAAATTGCAGATTCCGTGTGTTTAAGATCCGCACTCAGGTTCGATTTCAATTTAGACTTGTCGAACTGGTTTCCGGATATTTCCTAACCAGGTTATAACTATGAAACATGGCGAAGCAGCAACTCTCCATGCTCAATTTTGCTGCCAACAATCACGAAATTTTTATGTGGCTAATTTAACATTTGGCTAGGCCAAAAAAGCTGGGATTAGCCAAATTGGCTAATAAGAATTTTGGTCTACAGCTAATGCAGAGTATGACTAAAACCTCTTATTAAAATATGGCAGGACCGTACTAAGGCTGAAGTGTCTATGGACGAAGTGCTACTATGGCAGAAACATCCTAAATGCTATCATTAGTATCTGAGGCTGAAGTCAGCGATCTAACAGATTGAGCTTATGAAGTACTGGTTATGTTTGAATTTGATTAAGGCTGCATGTATTCAGTCATTAGTTCCCTACGTTCGCAATCTATTAAGGCTGCATGTATTCAGTCACAGTTCCCCAACCAAAATGTTAACTGTTTTATTTTGTGTCATTTTGCTAAATATTTTCAACCTGTTGATTATGTGAATATCATAGTGTTAACTTAATCGACAAAACAACGTGTACATACGCCTTTGTTTGGTTGGAGCATTTCTTTTGTCATGGCATCTTGCAGTCGTTCTCGTTCTTCGTGATAACGTCGCTGCTGTTCTAAAAGAGTTTCCATTATAAAGGGGAATGTAAAATCTTTTAATTTAAATACTCAATCAAAACGTTGGGAGAGAAACCGGAAATACATCTATGTCATTTAGTACTTTTAAAACACTTGTAAAATAATTATTATACTAAACGCATTAACGATCTTACAAGCAATGTAGCTATTATAGGTTCGCTAAATCCGTAAAATTTAAATTTGGGGCATATTAACTCCCCATTTTTATGCAATTTATTGTTTGTTGTATAGAAAAAAATTTCGTTTTAAACATGATCAAGTTAAAAAAAATTTGCGTTTTAAAACATGATCAAGTTACAAGTTATATATTGAACCATAAAGTACGCGATCTTTCCAAATTAAATCGGCAAATCCTTAATCGGCACTTGGTCAAATCGGCACCTACAAAAAGTCAATTTGGCACCTGGTATTGACACCTGTTAAATTATTTACTTCTTGACAATGAAATGCTAAAAGGCAAATTTGAATACATGAAATTTTGAAATAATTTAAAATTAAAATAAGTACTAATTATTTATGTTGATTGGGGAATCTATGAAATATACTACTGTAGTAATATTTGATAATCGCATATATTAGTGTTATAATAACGAGAGATAATTAGACATTTTAATTCCTGTGAAAAAGTATCACGTAATTTTATAAGTATTAATATATCGTTTAATTGTTGTTGTAGTAATGATTCTGAAAGTGTTTTATGTCTATCCTAATTGATTTTTAAATTTAGATGAATAGGCCCAAACCCTGTTTTTTTGTTTTGTTTCTTTGAATGTTGTTTAACACCACTTTCAGTAATTTTTCAGCTATATCATGGCCTCCAGATTTTATGGGGGAGGAAGCCGGAGTACCCGGAGAAAACCACCGACCTTCGGTAGGCGGCAATCCTTGTCAATTAAGATTGGAGTCGAACGAAACCTTGCCCGCAGTGAGGCTCGAACCCGCAATCTCAGTGTTGACAGACCGGGTGATCAATAGTAGACGAACTACCTTAACCACTCGGTCACCGAGGCCCCTCCCAAGCTGTTAAATAAGTGAGAAATATGTAAAATAATAAAAAGGAGATATTATCATTCTGTTTAAGATGACTTTTGCTCATCCTCCCAAGTCAGGGGTTCTGAGTCCACGTTCGCTCCATCATCGATGATGGATCGGAGCGAACGTGGACTCAAAAACCCTGACTTGGGAGGATGACTTTTGCTATGATTTTATAATTCTGGTAGCATTTTATATATTGTTATACATGAGGGGGTGGACAGGGGGTACCTGTCTCCTTTCTCCCTCCCCTCTGCTCCTTTCTCCCTCCCTTCTGTTCCTTTCTCCCTACCTACTGCTCCTTTCTCCCTTCCCTCCGCTCCTTTCTCCATCCCCTCTTTACACTTCTCCCTCTCAAAACCCCCAAATCAATATAAAAGATCACCGAATTTTGACACAAAAGTTATATAAATTTAGAACATATAGAGTATATTAACGGCGTTTGCAAACAAAGCATGCCTCATGACACGTTTTCAACTGAATTTAATTGGTATGTGGTGCCCCTTTGTCAAAAATATGAAGATCATAAAGTGTGTCCGGTAGATTTCTAAAATCAGGATACTGAAACCTACAGACAATCATACAGCCAGAACTTTTGTCCACATAGACCCTTAGTCCACACAGACTTCTAGTCCACACAGATCTCTGGTCCATACAAGCCCATAGTCCACACAGACCTATAGTCCATACAGACTTATTTTCCATATAGATCTTTTATCCACGTACCCTTCTAGTACACCAACACCCGTAGTCCACAGACATATATGTCCAGAAAATAATATATTATATTTCTTAACTACAATCATTGTTTTAATGGTCTCTTGTTGACTGTCTCTGTGTAGTTTGACTAAGTAAACACATTAGAAATTCTTTAACAATATGACAACCTTGTATTTTAAAACTTTTTGGCAACTTTTTTTTCAATAGTATGTAACATTACAGGCAGCATTTAATAGTTTTGCCTTCAGAGTAAAATTTTCATTAGTTAAAACATTCATCAATGTTTAGACCAAGATTTCTCAAAGCAAACTTAATTCAAATCTCAGACTTTTGAATTATTTCGTAACTACCACAACAACATAAAACTTAAGACTGAAAAAAAATTGTGCTTATAAACGTACATACTTTTGAAAAAAGTTGACAAATAGTTTTAAAATGGGAAATTAAAAAAATGGTGCTTCTGAGGGAGAAAGGAGCAGAGGGGAGGGAGAAAGGAGACAGGTACCCCCTGTCCACCCCTGTAATATGTCTGGTATTTTTGTGTGTTCACGTGTTGTATGTATGTGTTGACTGTATGTTCTATACACATGGCTATTTCTCTGTACCGCTGTAATTGGCTTAAATATTGTATTGTACCAATTAAGTGTTCACGGTAGACATATTCATGATATTTGAATACCTCACCATGAAACTCTCAAGAGCTATACAGGACTATACTAAATGTCACTAATATTTTGTGTAAAACTGGAATCCAAATTAACTGGAAATGCATAAACTGTAATTGATTGATGTGCATCAAAAGAGAAACGTCATAGTAAAATTGAACATACAAATAAACGTGAAATAATTGACATACATTTCGAGGAATTGGATTTCTGTGACACATGTATTAACTTCAATATCATGAAGTAATACTTGTTTCATGCTTTTTATGTTATGTAATCACCTCTATAGCCGTATTCTACAAAGGAGATTTTCAAAGAATTTTCACGTGAAGGCGTGACAAAATCAAATCAAGTCACACAGATAAACTGACTAACGGTGAATTAAACTTGTTTTAAAAATTCAAAATACATCGAAAGCAGGAATGCTATAACAGCTTATAATGCAGCTTTAAAACAAGCAGTACGTAACTGTACATGAAAAGTCAACACAATTAACTCCAAGGATGTGGATCAAGCTTTTAGAGAAAGAAAAAACATAATGGAAACCAGAGGCTCTTAAGAGCCTGTATCGCTCACCTGATTTTATAGGCAATGAAGATGGCATTTCCCTTATGTTAAACTAAGTCCTGTAATTTTCAATAAATTTTAAAGAGGACCATCCAAACAATATTGCTAGAAAGTTTTGTTTCCATTGGATAACTGGTTTTTTAGAAAGCCATTTTAAACTTCTTTCCCATAGGGTCCAATGTTAAACAAAGTCCTGCGGTGATGGCCATTTTGAATTCCCTATTGGGATAAAAAAACACAAACTTTATAGAGGACCATCCAAACAATATTGCTAGTAAAAAAGTTTTGTTTCCATTGGTTAAACGGTTTCAGAGAAGAAGCGGTGGTGATAACAATAGGTCACACGACCCTTTGGGTCAGGTGAGCTAAAAGCTTGGATAGAATATAAAGAACCAGTAAAAATGAACTTCAATACTCTGCTAATACAAAGTGGTATCATTAAAAAAATGCAAGAAGATTTAATAACGAAAGTTGTTTTTCCACAACTAACCACTGATACTGACAGTGTTTTCTTTCAACATGACGTGACAATTCCTTCTAGATAGGTAATAATATTGTAAAACAAACAGTAAAACTATAACATGAATATATGTGGTATGGTTTAAACGGCATGCAATGACATCCTTTTGGCCAAATGAATCAAAGTTGAAACAGATCGGTGACAGGGTTGGGCAGGTCAGAGATTCTATATTTAAGTGAAAACCTATTAACCCAGACGGCTGTTCTCGTCACTGCTGATTACAAAATCACTCTATATGTAGGTCATTAACCAGGAAGAAAAGTAGGAGCAAAAAGAATATATAGAAGGTAAAGATAAAAAGACTTATGAACCTGCACTGTGAACCTGATAACAAAAGATAAAAACAAACATTGTTGCTTATGTTACAGACATTAATTGTACCAACAGTTGTAAATTATTTGTGTTAGACAAGTTATTGGAGAGGAGTAGAGGTCGAATAGTAGTCCTAACATCTGCATATGACATTTAATCATCAATAGTGAAAACAAACTATTCAAGCCACTGTATGCTGTAATAACTCCGCTGGACAGTGTCATTGTAACTCATCGAAATGAGACACCCTCTATATTTTGAACAGTGTTGGACACCTCTTTAAATAATATAGCTATAGGAGCATTTGAACACAACATACATATCCTCTCAACTTCAACAGCTTTGATCAGATATATATATGTTGTACTAAAGCATATGTCAGAACTGATAAAGCTACGTTCACAGATACTAGGATAGGTAATCTGGTACACGTATATTAACAACATTTAAACAATATATTTATGTTACAAAGATTCAGCTTATATTCAAACAGGGGCCTCGGTGGCCGAGTGGTCAAGGTAGTTCGTCTACTATCGATCATGTGGTCTGTCAACACTGAGATTGCGGGTTCGATTCTCACTGCAGGCAGGGTGTACTCGACTCCAATCTTAATTGACAAGGATTGCCAGTTTTCCTACTACAGGTCGGGGGTTTTTCTCCAGGTACTCCGGCTTCCCCCCCCCCCAATAAAAACTGGACGCCATGATATAGCTGAAAAATTGCTGAAGGTGGCGTTAAACACCATCAAACAACAAACAAAACAATATATTCAAACACTACTTGGTCATGTTATCATAATTTCGCCTCCAATTATTAACGACCATATTAAGATTATTGGATTATGTACGCTTCTTAGTAACCATGGATGGTTGGATAAAAATATTTGGTATATAGATAAATAGGCCGTGATAGCAGGTTTCATCGGACATAGTGGCTACATTGAAGTATATGAGGTCGGTTCTACAGTCACCATGCAAGGTGGAATGACAATAGATGGTGTTTTGTAGGTAGCTGTTACCCAATCTCGACTTAAATTTTATGGTCCACAGAATGCAAAAAGATTAAAATTAGATCAGTTCCGCTGTAGACAATACATGGATCACTGAATGACAATAGTTCGTAAATACATGTAAATTGCCTGTCAGAAATACATGCCAGTCATCGAACTTGACCACAATATGACGATCCAATGGTTATGTTAAAGTCATTGGAATAAGTCAGTTTTTAATAGCTAACCATGGTAGGATGCAATATTGAGATGTATGTTGCTCATCAGCAGTACAAGACAGTGTGGTAGGTGTTACCTGACATTGATATCAGTGACTGCTAATTATGACAAATTTCATAACTGGCGAGAAATATTTTTGTGTCTACACTTGTTTTTAATATTTAAACATGGATATTGATAATACATATCGGCCAGATAGAATAACATCGCGTCCGCCAGTCCCCGAGTTCAAATTAATAATGTCACACACCAGTATTGGATTCCTAACTAAGTTTAGGATAATCAAGAATGTGTACCAATACATAACAATCTCCAATTTACCAAATATGCACAGTATGTATCACATCTTAACAAAAGGCAGATGAGGAGCGGCACACATTTGTGTCTTGGATAAATTTCTATATTATTCCAAAAACTCTGTGATATTATGATTGCCTGACTGCTCTGCTGTACTCCAACTATAATTCAAAATATTTGGCAATGTTTCATTCAGAACAGATGGTTTCTCATCATGCTGGTAAATACAAAAAATACTGGACATCACGATACAGAGAAACAAGTCATGTGAATTAAATTAATCTCTTACGGCTTGGGGTACTACGATTGTCTTATCTAGCATTTTCAGCTTCGATAGAATTGTCTTTCATGTCCTGAATTGCCTGACGTCTATATAGGACTAATAAAAAACGAATTCATGTTAAATCGACTTCATTGAAAAAAAATTTACTAGATTATGAAATGGTCTCAATGCTAGTTAATATAAATGTGTGCTTTTTTTGCTGAATCGCTTTATTGGTATTATTTGTCATTCTTGACTATCTATGTGTGAGCTTTTGTATTCTTGTGCTTGTACAGACAAATAATTAACAAAACGAAAGAAGCTTTAGTTATTTAATCTGGATAATCAAAATATTGTTAATGATATAGTTCTTCTGAACATCATTGTAATAATAGAATAATAAAACCACAACAAAATATACTAAGTCCTAATTAATTTTAACATTTCAAAATTCTTCATTCATTATCAGCTATTAGATTAAAATTGAATTAAATATAAATCAATGACAATTCTTAATAGTTAGAACAATATAAACAAACACGGTATGGTAAATGGAACACGAAAACTAAGAAGATCCATTAAATAAATTTGTCATTCAAAACACTTTTGTTATAAAATGATAATGACTACAATTTCATAAAGTTAATATTTGTTTTCGATCATAGTACGATTTTTCGAAAATAAAAAAAATGAGTAGACTGCAATTATATAATCATTTTCAGTTTGGTGCAAACGATTTAGTAATTTATGAGAAAAGGTGTTTTCCTACGTAAACAATAACGCTTTTGAGATTTGTTTTTTAATTTTTTTCAAATACTTATACCTCTAATTTTTAAATGAACAAATAATAAAAATAAAAATTTTCACCGATAAATGAATAATGCAATTTTTAGATTTAAACGTTCTTCTGGAAAACAATTAAGCAAAACCGTTACTTAGAACTTGATTATATTTTGTATGCTATGTTTGTCAGGAAAAGCCCAAAAGCTTGGGTTAAAAATGCATAGACCATCCAAACTATATTATATAGTATTTAGCACGATCAAACTAAACGTGCATGACATCCCGTGTGCAAATTTTTTAAATAAATGTATATTATCATCCAATCACAATGCCAGAAACAAGAACGTTGTTATGGAAGCATATTATCAAAATAAAAAAATACAAATGAGTATAATAGCATATATTATAGTCAGTTTGTTTCTGTCCGAACATTAAAAAACAGCTACATAGAGTAGATTTTAATTAAATTTTTTAAATATTTTCGTACAGAAATATATATATATATGAAGTCTTACATTAAAATAAATATATATACATATATAAATACATAAATACATAAATACATACAAATGAGGGAAATATTTACATGTTTTTATCATTTAATTTAAATAATTGGCAATATAGTATAATTAAAAAATAAATAGGAAAAATTATACCTACAAAAGAAATCAATAAATTAAAAGAAAAGCGTAACATGATAATTTCCAAGCTGTTGTTTGCTAACAGCTTTTGTTCGAAAAACAACGAGTACAGAACCATATCGCATTACGGCCTGGATAGGTACTTAAAGAATTTCTACATTTAGATTCTTTGGTAAATCAATATTGAAACGCTTTTACAAAATTCTATGTTTAATTTATGCCGACGAAGCTGTTGAAAAAAATTAACTTCATTGCTCAGTTACAAATGTTAACATTTCAGTATAATTTAGATATCTATCTCAATCATATAAGGCAATAATCGGTGGCGCAATAAAGATTAAAAAAAAATCCAGATATGTTTTACTGAATATGTATCCATAAATCTTGCTGCGAATCAAAGCAAAAATCACACTTGTACCTAGAACAACATGTCCTTAACAATAAACGAGCTGGAATAGTGTTTTTTCGTGTACATCTAAATTGCATTCATATGAAAAAAGTCTTTTAATTCATAGCATATGTTCAGTTAAAGAACGATTGTAATTATATGACCACATGTTATGAAGGTTTATGTACGACTTATCCGCGTGTCCACTCGATGTTCATGAAAACATGACTGAGCCGAGTTTATTGAATCTTCCACTTAACGTCATGGTTATGCTGTTTAAAAGGTCAATGAATTTTTACGCGTTGCTAAAGGAACTGGGCACAAACTGTTTTTTCAGACCGTTCAAATAGTCAGACAAAAAGATAATAAATTGGTTTTTCTTCAACGCAAACACCTTTATTGCAAAAAATATACACAATCTATATTTGTAGTGCACGTGTTAAATACATCTAAACAGACGTATCTACACTGCGTTATATGACAGATGGAGTGGACAGTAAAGCAAAATGCTACATTTATATAATCCGGACTTCTATTTCGCTCTCCCTTTTCACTTCCGCTCCTAACATTTTACTCCTAGGATTCTGGCCCCACTTTCACGCTCTTTTATCCGGACTTCTATTTCGCTCCCCCTTTTCACTTCCGTCCGCTCCTTACATTTTACTCCAAGGATTCTGGCCCCACTTTCACGCTCTTTTATTACAATCCGTCTGTAAATCAATAGCTTTAGTTACATATGTAGTATTATACATTATATATATTTGTATATCAGTGTTAAAACAACATAATAAATAAAAACAATGCAAATACACATCTTTTTTTGTCATATAAACCTACAAATTAAATTTGTTACAAACAGTGAAATATTAATAGAATAATAAAAATCACATTCGTTCAAAATATACTCATTACATGTTTATACAGCCATAAAGTATATGTAGTAGGAGTCCCTTGTCCCCAGTTCTAATGAGTTCTAATAAAGGAATCCAGTTTATTAACTTGAGCTGTATTCGATGGGTTTAAAATATATATTAGTTCCAACTTAAAGGTCTGAATACGTTTTATATAAATTTTGTATAAATGGTTTCTTTAGGCTATGTTTTATATAACATTTGAGAATGAAATGTTTTCCATCTTCAACAACAAGGCATTTTAGGTTCAGATTCGTTATTAGGGCGAAAGGGACATCAGTTGAAAAAAAATTAATTGCTTACAGTTTTACCTGACAAAGAAAATGTAATGCATTTATATTTTGTTACGTACATGTTGTAAGTTGTTTGTCACATATATATCTGCACAATTGGAATTCCTTTGCTTCACCTTCAATAATTTCTACCTTCATTAAACCATTAAAATGCAAGACAAACACGCGGACTAAGAAATTTGAACCGCAATTAATAGAATACAAAATATATTATCATTTATAATAATTAAATAAATTACTATTTAATATGTACAAAATAAGTGTTATCTATATATCTCTATTAATGTGCCCAATAACCCGCAAATAAAGATTGAACGGTTATAGTTACGGGTTGTAGTCCCGGTAATAAAGGTACAATGAAAATATATACAATCTATTAGCTATAAGTTTTGTAAACAAATGTACAAAATAAGTTTGTTGCCTTATTTCAATATAAATCTAATAAATATGATTACTGGTTGGAATATTATTTTTTCTGTTTTCACTGCATACACAGTGATATTCAAAATGTTTTTAAATCTACGAAGACTAAATTTTAATATTAACTTGTTAATTACTGTTCACACAAGTTGTGCATGCAGGTCCAATAGCACAAGAGTACAAAAATATTGACCTTTTCGTCTAGTATACACCGTTTGATAAATAAACTGGATTGATTCACTTATGTTTAACGTCAGGCTGTATTTAGAACATATAAATGAAACATGATAAATTGGTAGTATTGACTAGTAATAATATGTAACTCCCATTTTATGATAATAGAAGTTTTTTTTCTGAAATCATGGGTCTTATGTTGATGCAAACTTTAGTTACGCCACTTAACAAAGCAAGTAAAATCTGATCATTAAGTGCTAGTTTTACACAAAAGATTAAACCGAATTATAAAATAGTGGCAAAAACATATTTAACATCATAACAAGTACTTTCTTGTAATTGTAATCCAACTAATTTTTCCAGGTCTATGACTACAAAGTATTTTACATGTAGTCACCAAAATATTTCGATTTCACGTGCTCTAGAATTTCGTTTGAAAGCTCAAGTGCTTTCTCAGCATCATCCTTTGAATACTTTTCTGCTGGCAAACATGGAAGGCAACTATCGGGATACCGAAGTCTATTGATGTGTACAATTACAGATTCTAGTTTTTGGGCCAAAGTTTCCAATGTACTATCGCCCGTTGGTATATTATCGCATAAGTAGTGAGAAATCAAAAATTTGTACGCATCAGTGGCAAATATTGCACCTTTTATTGCCTTTTCAGCTGCCTGAAAGAAAAGCACGACACAACAATGGAGAATAACTCATTTTACTTTATGAAAAAGTGCTGATATAAAAAAGTGTAACCTGCAGTCAATGACAGAAAACAACTTCTCACTAATGAGACAGCCAGGTACCAGTTTTCAGACGTAGGTATGTTACGTCGGTTAAGCATTGAAAATCTTAAACTATTTGTCTTTGTTGAGTTTTGTTTACTTTGACGCTTTAAATATTAACACGAAAACGACACATTTGTGCTTCAACAAGGAGCTTTCACAGAGCCTTTTGGGAGACCAGAAATCTTTTCACTTGGTTGTCGGAGATTTTCCCGTTTTGCCCGCGCACCGGTGTATGCTTGTGCACAAATACAAGTAAAAATTCTAATATCGCATGGACAAAAAAACGCATTGGTCTTTCATCACAAAATGCTAGATTTATTCTTACGTGCAAAAACTTTCATTATGACAGTTTTATACAACTCTGTACTAACTTACAGTGAAAAAATATTGAAACGTTTTAAATATTTTGAACTGTAATAAAAATTTCACTTCAAAAATGGCTGTTTTTCTAATTTTTTACCCATTTCTCAGTTATATATTAAAGTATCAACACATATTTTGAACGTGTCAATCTTGAATTAAATATGTTTCTTCTTTTATATAATTAGCAGGATTCCATAAAACACAGCTTAAATAGTCGGTAAGTATACGGGTTATGGAAAATCTTCCGTTTTGATCGCGTCAAATTAATACGTGACAGTATTGTAGAAAATGTGCGTTAAGAACCTTTTTGCATGTGTTAAACTGAAGGAGACAGTATATTTTAAGGGATAATGTAAATAGTAAGTTGTTAACCTAGAATGTCTTCATTTTAAAAATCTTTTGAAAGCATATAGGTATAAGCGATCGCTAGCTTTAAACGATTAACATGAGTTAAGTACTAAACAGCTTTAGCATTAGACAAAATGTATCGAGTAATTTTTTGTCGAGTTTTGTCATCTCATTGTACAGTGTTTTATCGCTTTATCGCTTTTATCTTGTGGTCTTTACTAATGCCACTAATTTCCGAAGACTACTTTATGCCGCCGTACACACTTACCGCTATTGTTATAATAAATATTTAATGAACATAATACCGAACCATTATGTTAATATACCTGCTGGGAGTGCATGCATATCCAGTTGTAACCTTTCACTTCAGCTAGATCGATTGCTTCAATAGCAGAAAAACCAAATTTTAAGTCATATATTGCTTGATTCAACCATTGCTTTCCTGTGTTTACTTGTGGATTCGGTTTTCCGGAAGAAAAGTGTATTCTTGAAGACATAACTGTATCATTACCATCTACATCATCATCTCTCAATGAGAGTCCATATATTCCATCCATGTATTCTTCCTGTTTTTCATTTTTGTCATCTCCATTAGTAGATGTGTTGATCTCAAATAAATCATCTTCGTTAACTTCTATGTCATGATTGGTTCCATTATTCAAGGAATATGTCATGGAAATTGGGTCATATCCCGTCACTATTACATAAATGTATGCATGTTCAGCTTCATTCAGTTTATTCAAGATCACAGCATATTCCTTTACTTCAATAGCTGCCGATACCTTCTGAATGAAACATACCAAATCTTGAGGGACTAAAGATCCTGCAAGAGGGTACCAAATACGACTTGCCTCTTTATCTTCCAAACATGGTATTCCAATGTTTGTGAGCCGGTTATGTATATTTATTGTCTGGGAGTGAATACAATAAAGAAATGTAAGTAAACTGCGTGTCTTGAATTTTCCGCAGCACACAACTTTTAATATGCTTTCGAGTTCTACATCGCAGGAGTGCAGCCACGCATCAATTCCCATGTGATTATGGTCTATATACAATAATTCATTTGTTTCATCTAAAACACATGACTTTACCTTTGGAATTGACATAGATTCATTTTGGTTTACAAAGAACGTTTTCAAGTCTGACACTGCTATTATTCGGAGTCGCCTCAGTTTTGCGGTTATAATTTCCATTTCTTTATTATTGATTTCATGTTTTAATAAGAGTTGATCATGCCTGATTATGCGCAGAACAGCACTAATAAAAATATCACTTGTAAGGCAGGTACGGAGGGATGATGCGGTTTGATTTTCCGTAATGTTATCAAACTGTATTTGTTCCTTTACAATTAGTGATACTGATATTGGACGGTTTTTCTTTGGAAGGTATGACAATATTTCATGTAACTCTGAGACATTAAAACCAATACAACTCATATCTGCAATGAAGCTGATATTTGTGATGCCTTCTAAACGGTCTCTTGGAATTTCTAGACTGTCATAATACAATTCAGTAGACGGCTTTAAAGTTTTTTCTTCAGATAAAAAATATAAAACATCAACGTGTAGTTCATTAATAGGTTCATCTAGATTTTGTAACGATTTCACTAACCCTTTCAATGCTTTGCAAACGAGTTTTAATTCATTTGGAGAAAGAACGCGTTCTGCGACGGAATCATGAAGATCCTTTAATACTGTTGCATAATTATTTGTTGTAGGTTCACTGTTCATACCAAGTTCATGGAACAATTTAAAAAACCGCCCGTATTCAGTCGGCGCTTTAACCAAGAATCGGGCTATTTCATCCTCGTCAGATAAACTAACAAATACTTGATTAACCGTTGCAAACATTTTGTGTGCTGGAACATGAATAAGTGGTATATCTTTTATGCAAGAAAAACTCCAGCGGCACTTGCTGAAGAATTCATAAATTGAAGTCATAACTTCTGTCAAAGTGCTCTCGTCATGACGGAAACACGATTTTACTAGCTCATAACATACATTGCGCACATGGGTTAAAACATGATTGAAATCAGGTTCAAGAACAATTTTCAGCTTAGATCTTTTGAGCATATCTCTTGGCATGGCATAGTTTGGCAGCACATTTGCTGATGTCCAAAGAAGTTTCATATTATCATGACTATTAGAACCAGCGTATGTTGTGAATTTGATGTGAGGTTCAAAGAATTGGTATATTTTCTCATACTTTAATTCATGACGGTCTATTGGTACAAACGGTATTGACGCCATTTTGTACAGAAATGAATCTTTTACTTTACTTTTTTCAATGAAATCAATAAATGCGACAATAAGTTGATGGTTATTGATGTCTCGTTCTGCTGCTCTTTCCGCGAAACGTAAGAAAATTTCTTCTGAAAGTTTAGTTTGCATACCAGCTTTAATCATAAACTCTCTCCAATTAGGGTCACAAAAAGGTGAAGGAGGGAACTCTGTCGGAATACAAAATGTAGCGAACAGTTTATTTTTACGGTCGTAAAAATCTCTTCCTTTATAAAGGCATTGGCCAATCGAAATAAGTTTATGCGACTGCATTGCAAAAGCCACATTGAGATCATCAAGTAAGAAGTCTTTCACAAATTTAAGATGAGAAAATCTGTAATATTCCTGTATTTGCTCCAAGTTTGGTAGAATGTATTCTAAATAAAGCTGCACTTCATTTGTCCGATTGCAACCAAGAAGTTCATATAACCTAGAAGCCCATATCTCTTGAAAATCAACAATTACATCAATTCTTAGCAAACAGAACAAGTTTTCTAAACCATTCTTTGGCATTCTAGCCTTACCATTAAAAACTAGTACGGATTTTCCTGTCAGTGCAATGGTTTTATCAAACAATGAGGTATACAATTTTAGGGATTTTAATTTGCGTATTTCCTCTATCTGTTTAACTGAAATGTCTAGAGAGAGAAATTTAAGTAAATTCAAACAGTCATTTACATTTAATTGCGTTTTTTGATCGTTATTTTTACTCCATTTGTGCATGCATTTTAGGGTAGCATATCTGTTTTCATACGTTGCTACAACAGTCGACAGAAATGCAGATCGAACATCTGAACTTGGTAAGTCCATTCGAAAGAATATAGATTGTAGTTCTGAATGCGTACTGAAACTGTTATAATCTATTGTGTATTGGCAATACTTTAGAGGAAACAGGAATGTCTTACTTTCCCAAACAACTGGCAGCAAACACCATTCATTCAATTCGCTGATGATGCTATCTTTAGAATCAATAAACTCCCAAACACCCTGAAAAAACTGCATGAGTTCGTCAGTCTTTGCATATGGAACAATTTTACCCAACTTAAATTCAGTCGGCGACTTTGAAAATGGCAAAAGTTCAACAAATTTTGTCGACGTCAATTTTTGGAAGTGGTTTTTATATGGAAGCAAAATGTCCACTAGCAATCGATGAACAAATACATCAGCTGACTGCGGTAGTAAATAGAAAAACCTTGACAATATCAAATTGTTTTCCAACTGTAACTGAGTTATACCGCCACTTTCGCTCAGTAAAAGAGGTACGCCGCACAGGTTTTTCCACGAAGCTGTTTGTAAACAGTACCTTAAACACATCTGAACGTATTTTTCAGATTTCATTCTTTTTGTTTCAAACCTGTCTTCGTAACTGCACTTGTAAGATTTGAAAAAGGCAATTGCAGTTTCTGGCGATATAGAGTTAATACAAACACATGTCTCAGAATTATACTTATGGTCCAGAGAAGAATCGTTACATAATAGATTATTTCTGCTGTGATGATATGTACAAGATTGTAATATACTTTCCTGAATAATAGATGGTGTAAAACTAATTTTCATGCCCAAATCAACAAATACTAGTCGAAGTTTGTTTGCATCCTCTAAAGACATCTGTGCATTTAGTCCATCGATCAGTATGTCCGTTTCATCCAAAGAATGTCTAGCAACCCAGAACAGTTCATCGTTTCTCTTATCCTCATCCAATATTTCCATATTGTAGTTTGCGTTCCCTGACGGCATCTGTGTGATGAAGTCATCTACGAGTACAGGCATTTCATCCGAATCATTTCTAGAATATAGCAGTTCATCGTTTTTCATATCTTCATATAATATATCAATAGTGTTGTTGATACCAGTAGACAAATGCGGTTGTACTGGGAAAACACGAAGTCTACGCACCTTAATTTGCAGAAAAAGTTGAAAAACAAGATCTTTCCAAAAAACACCATTTGCATTGCTAAATAACGGAATTGATTTGAAATACATTTGCAAACCTGTCAATAACTCACAATCGTTAAAGATACATTTAGTGAGGTATCCAACACATTCAGCATATGCATATGCTATGTTTAATCGAATAAGTTCTGAGTTCCAAATTCCATGGATGGCATTTGTGTTCTCTACATCTGAACCCCATAACTTGTTTCTCGACATATCAACTGCAAATTGGCCGTTTATATGGCAGGTTAGACCGGTTTCTATTTCCAAAGGTAGCAAGCAAAATACCCGAGGTCTTATTCCTACTACTCTGTCTGAAGCAGATATCCTTAAGGCTACTCCACCTCGTGGTATAATTACAGTCTGTTTTTTCCAACAAGGATTTTTTCAGACGATGATCTAGTTCTTTAGGTTTGCTAAATCCTAATGTCTGAACAATTAACCACTTCGAAATGACACCAGTTTGATTTGATATATCTAAAAAATACTTGAATTCTCTTATTTCGAGAGAGTTTAGTTTTAATGGCGTCCTATTCATTATTTCGTAATACTCTTTAAAACTCTTCTGAAATAATCTGAAATGTGTAATGTCGTGGTGTGTTACATAAACTTGACTTTCAACATTAAACTTCGATTTCAAATCAATAACAGAAACACATATTTTTCTTACATTAAGTAAGAAAAGAAGGCATTCTTGAATTTCTTTTTTCAAATTACTTAACAACTGTTCGATATCACATGTTTCTTTTCGGATTTCAGAAGTTCTCGCCATGTCTTCAGTTCGTAATGGGAACCGGAACCAAGTGCCCTCATCACTTTTGAGTTCATTTGATGATAAGAATGTATTGAAAACGTCAGGATAATCTGTACTAAGTTCTTGTAATGGCATTAACATTCCAGGTCCATACAGTTTGGCTTCTGGTGCATATTGGCAATGAGGATCAAGCACTACAAATAATCCTTCTAAGGCAGCAGTGGCGCCTTTGGACATAATCATAGGCGCATCTGTTAAACGATACACAGAATTAAATCCCAGCCCGAATTGTCCTGTTTTCGTATTGTCTTCGGATTTACTGCCTATTCCCAAATGTTTAATTCCTTCTAAGTCTGAAGAAGTAAAACAAGCATCATTAAACACACACAACGCAGGCCCCTGGAGCGGCGTCCAGCTAGAATTGAATACACGTTCAGTGCTATGGTGACGCATGTCATACACAAAGTGAACCTCAGATGCTCCTGCATCATCAGCATTTTGCAGTAATTCTTTTAGAACGGAATGATCTTCTGGGTAACCATATAAAATTCCCTTAAGTCGTGTTACAAGTTTCTCTTCCTGTCCGAATGAAATAGCTTTTGTATGTCTTGGAAACCATATATTGCCACTAAGTCCTACGTATGATTGAACGTTCTCTTTAAGAGCAGGCCTACACCTGCAAAGTTCCATTATTCCTTCCAATGATGCGCATTTTACATAGTTGTCGATTCCAACAATTTTATTAGATCTAATAACTTCGTTTTCTTCAAGAATTCGAATACCATCCGTTTTCAGCAAAGCAATGATTTCGGGAGGCAATGATCTTTGGTCAGCGGCTTTCCTTAATACATAGTCACCCTTAAGGACGTGAAAACTTTTAACAAGCCTAATGTTATCTTTTCTTAGCTGAGGAATTAACGGGACTTCTTCATAAGGCCTCAAATCACTTGGGTATTCCTGGAATCTAAATATCATACGCCACACACCTTTAATCCATTTGGTATTTAAAGGAATTTTCTGTTGTTGTTCTATGTAGACACCATTCGTACATTGACAATACTTTTTGAAGACATCAATCAGCAAATTTGGAATATCCTCTTTTTTTAAGTTCCTGAGCTGGAATTTATCTAAAAGTTTATTAATACAATTTCACATAATATTTAAATATTTTAGATCGCATTTAAAAATGTAAAGTGTACTTAAGTACACGCAACATCTTTAAAAGACACTAAAAATTGGTAGGAACATAAACGTATAAAAATAAAATTACTGTACAGAAATGTGTTATTTCCAAACATTTACGTAAATCATCATTTTCAACAGAAGTTAAAAAAGTTATGTATTTAAACCTAGAAAATCGTCAAGTTAAGACAAGAAAAATGTTTCGCCTGCGTTCTAAATAGTAAAAATGATACTTTTGATCAACATACAATTAGCACTACATAATCATATTATAAAGTTCTGAAGCAGTAATTGATGTAAAGGTCATGATCTAGCGAACCTACCCGACTGTGATCTTATTGTTCATGGCCACTGAGGAACTGAACTAATCTTGTGAACATTTAACAACTTATACGTTATTCTAGATCCCGCGATCGGTATTCCGATTTTCTAGACCGATCTCTGCTGTTGACTGCTAAACTACTCAAACAAGTGTTGTTGCACCTAGGTTGATGCTATCTCTCCAGAAGTTCTATGGTCGTCACCATGATTTAATTGATCGTTGTGAGAAATCAGTGTCTCAAACACGATCTGACATTTTTGCTGAGTCATAGGTAATGATTACTATTAATGGATTTGACTTTTCCCTAGACATGACAATGATGAACTCGACGGGTGTCTAATTAGAGGCAGGCACTGCTTACTCGTCCGGAGCACCTGAGTGCACCCATGGTTTGTATTGGGTTCGGGTTACTCTCTGTCTGTTTTTTGTCTTTTTGGTTTTCGTGTTGCGTTTGCTATATCCGGATTTGTAACTGTCCCTTGACTTTTGGCTCTTGTTGTTCGGTCGGTTTTCTTTGCTATTTTTCTTATAATTTTCACTTAGCTAATAGACCATGAAATTGCCGTCATGCGGTCACGTTTATTCATCAGCAACCTATATACCATGCATTATCATCCTACTATGTATGATTATGTTTACTTGGGAACTGATCTAATCTTATAATTTTAATGGAGCCTCTTGACCTTGGATTGAAGTCAAGGTGACACCTGCTAGATTGTCATGTACTATTTAATAGCAATTATAGGACACAGTATTGTGTTCCTACAATCCATCGTTGCTGAGATACTGACCAAATCCAAAACCTTAAATGTAGTCATTAACTCGTTAATTAGAGATCAAGGTTAGGTGACAAGTGACAGACTGACAATTACTTGTCATAAGCTACAGCTGGACCAGAATTGATGAACCTATGTCTTAAGCTTACAACAATATAAAACAAAATGTTACCGGTCAACGCTGCTGGAATCCTATATATATATATCCTCTCTAATGCGACTAATATTGCAGAAAAGATAAAAACCAGAGGCCCCAAAGAACTAATAATCGCGTATCTGCTGAACAATGTACACAGATTTAAAAGAAAGCATGTTTGGTTTAAATATGTACATTCGAGTCGATTTCATATGAACCGTTTTGTTCTATTCAGAACCAATGTTAAATAAACAGGCACAAATCGACAAATTGTGTTATTATCAAATAGTAACAGATTTTGATTAAGAAATATATGTTATGTTTCTAAAAACTGCAGTTCAATTTTGTATTCATATAAATGCTACCATTTTACATGTAAGCATGGCCACGGAATACTGTTTTGACAAGGGACCATCGAACAACTATTCATGCCAAGGGTAAGAGAAGAAGTTTTATTATATTTAAGGTCAACACAAGCCTTTCCTCTGTTTTTAAATATACTCATACAAATGTTTCAGAAAATTTTCAAAAACGTTGAATAGAATAAATTCCAGAAATGACAGCTTATGCTGAATTGCTTTCCAAAAATATTGACAGTAATCAGCAATTTATAGATGACTGTTACCTTTTTGACAGCGTCTGTCATCTTTATTAGCAAGATATGTAATTCACAAATGCCAATTTAAAGGAACTTTAATGATCAAATCTTAATGGTTTCCGCGAAAACACGAGTCGGATATAATTTTAGTAAGGTACCATCAAAAATTGTAAACAAAAAAGGCATTTATAAAAAAGATTATTTTTAGAAACAGAGTATGTTTAACATGGAATTGTCGAGTTCGGTGTTAAGCATTCTGTTTAGGGGTATTCTAAACAAGAAAAAATAGTTTAATAATAAAAGTTATTAAAGCAAAGAATTTTATTCGCTTAAATGGATTGACAATAGTTGTTCTTCTCATTGATACATATCGCCTGCAAAGTCGAAAATTTTACACCTTTGCGTATAGCACCTATAAGACGATTTTAAATCCATCTGAGTAAAATCTTTAACAAGAATTTAAGGACATTAAAGATTTTCAGTTTACATATACAATACATTGATAAAGCGCTGGTAATTTAATAAAACAACAATTGCTAAGAAGGGGATAAAAAATTGTAAATTAATAAAATATTGTACTTACTACTATCAGAAAATTTTATTAATTCATCGTGTAGGCTCTTTGGAAGTTTTGTTGAGATAAACTTGTGTTCCAACCCCGGAAATAAATTAACATCCTTCTCATTACAAATAAATACTTCACTAGATTCATTCGAGAAAGTTTCAAAGTCATGACTGTGAAGTGGCAGCAGTTTCAGGCCTGAAAATTCTCTAAAAGTTCCCTGCATTAAGTATTGTAATAAGTCTATCTTTATGTGTCTGCCTAGATTAACGTACACCTCAGGATAATTCTTCAACAAAGTTATTACTTCGTTTGAGGTAATGTTTATCACATTCCCACGCTGCACCAGAAATTTAATGTTTGGGTGAACTTCTACAACAGCTTTGTTTAGTTGCAGTAAAATTGACTTCACCGTCTTTTCAATTTGCGTCTGTTGACCGGATTCAGATGTAGAAATTTGCAAATCACGTGTTTCACACACTACAGCTTCACGACTGGATACCCATGTACCATTTCTTAAATCAGTATAGAATACAGGAAAGTCTATTATCTTTTCATAAAAAGCAGCAACAAATTTTTTCCATATTTTGTCGTATTTGGCTTTTTCCGGAAAGCAGTCATAAACAATCTGGACCATATTGTTTTTATTTCTACAATTTTCAGCCTGTTTAATAAGGTGTAGTACAACACCGATATAAGCTTTTGATAGAAGCTCCTCAACTAGTTTCTCATTCCACTCTACAAATTTATCATCTATCCGTCCATCAGATAGTTTGAGATTTCTTCTATTTTGACTTAATGTAAAGTTGCCATTCACATGAACTGGCAGTAAAGTTGCAGTTGCTGATGGTAAAGGCAAAAAATTAAAAATGCGCCCAGTAGATTTTGTTACATCTCTTTGGTAAGCAATTCCAACGTATGGCAAACATGCTATTTCTTTGTCTTTTGCTAATGTGGCCAAAGGCTCTTTGAGCTCTAAAGAATTTGCTAAATAATGCGCAACAGTCCAAGCACGCTTCTGTTGTTGTTTATGAGAAGTTAAACATATTTCCGCATTTGCTACAATAGTTTTGCCTGTAAATTGTTTCCCGATATTTGACCACATAGTTTTCAAATCGTTTCTTGTTTGCTCATCAGAATCAAAAATAAATTCAATGGACATGTATGGTTGTGTTTGTCCAAATTTGTATAGTCTAATTTGATTCAAAAATTTCAAGAACATCAAAACAAGAGAGGCATCTTCTTCAAACAATTGTATAATTTTTGTCATTTTTTCTGGAGACCATTCACGGTTAGATAAAATATTTTCTTTCGATCGTAAAGAAAACCAAAAGAGAGTACCTGGATAAAAGCCATCTTTAATACACTTTACTGTTAACCCAAATATATTTAACATTCTAGAGGCCTCTATTTCTCTACCATTAACAGTCAGTTTAGATCGATTACATTCACTGTTTTCTCTGAAAGGGTCTATTAGCAACATCCACTCACCACTAATGACAACTGGGTAATCTGAAATAAAGAATATAAAAGGATTTTACATTTCACTTGAAAGTTGTTTCATCATTTACAATACCTAATTAAACATATACATTCTGTAAGTTTTATTTTTACATTAAAATATAAGAAAAGACTATACGTCCTCTTAAATTACTTTCAGAAATAAATTGTGTACATAATAAAATTCCAATACTTTATTTAGAAATAAAATATGAATAAACATTCTATTTTCATCATATACCAGAATAACAGAAAAGATTATGCCAACTGTAAATTAAAACAGAAGAGCCTGTGCCTTTTGCCTGATTATTATATATTTAAAACATTTATCTTCCCAAATTGCTTAATGTTAAAAAAGGTCCTGTATTGTCCACGATGGATTTCTGAATGGCATAAACACATAAACTATGTAGTAGATTGTAATACAAGTTTGATTTTAATTGTTCAGTAAAAAAAGTTTTGTAAAACTTTGTCAAAGTACTAAAAAGCATAAACTTTGTAGAAAATCATCCAATTAAGATATTTTTATTGTGTGACTTAAATTAGTTTGCGGAGTCTAAGTGGCCGGGTGGTTAAGGTAGTTCGTCTGTTATTGATCATGGGATATGGCAATGATGAGATTGCAAGTTCGAGTCTCAGTGCAGGGTACGCTCGAATTTAATCTTAATTTACAAGGATTGCCAGTTTCCTACTTAAGGTTGGGAGTTTTCACCGGGTACTACGTCTTCCTCCCGCCCCGCCCCCTAAAAAAACGGAACGCAAAGATATAAATGAAAATTGACATTTAACAGGGATCAAGTCAGTTATAATTTCAGTCTACTCGGTTACCCCACACGTTATTGTCGCTTCATATGGGAATAAGCACAGGTCGTACGAAATTTTAAAACCTGAATTTCTCATTAAAATGTTCTCCAACCCTACATCATTTAATGGGGGGGGGGGGTCACCAGGTAGACTGAAATTATAACTTACTTGATCCCTGTTAAATGTCAATTTTCACCTATATCATTTTCAGCGGGCGGGGCGGATGGAAGACGTAGTTCGCGGTGAAAACCCTCAACCTTAAGTAGGAAACTGACAATCCTTGTCAATTAAGTTTGGATTCGAGCGCACCTGCAGTGAGACTCTAACTTGCAATCTCATCATTGCCATACCACATGATCAATAATAGACGAACTACCTTAACCACCCAGCCACTAAGAGCCCGCAAACTATTTAAATCGCACTATAAAAAGATCTTAAATGGATGGTTCTCTACAATGTTTATGCTTTTTGGCAATCGTACTATATTTGATTATTTAAATGATGTTTTTATTTACAAAAATGACCAAGAAATATTTAAGCGGAAATGTTGGTATTGCGCGCAAAAACCGAACAAAATTTGAAAAATAACATTTTGAAATGTTCATCCATATACCTGTTAAATGGAAAACTGATTTGAATCCCTGGCCATACCGTCCTATTTTATCAACCTTGTCTTCTTTATGACTGAAGCCTACGCTGGTAATACCAGCCCAGTCGTCATCATCCAATACACCATCATTATATACACACAGCGCTGGCGACTACAACACAAAACATGGACATTTTAAACTGTACAATGTCTTGTTACATGTCTTGTTTCTTTCTAATTTAGATCTAAAACTACTCTATCAAACAGATCGACAATGTTAATTGTATTCTTTGTCTAGCCTTTCCTACGTCGATTAAGAGATCGTCATTAAGTTGCTTATATCGTTGTACATAAACTGTTATTGTAAATAATAAACCATGATTAATCGTGTTAAAAGACATAGTATTCTTAAATATAGAGGAGATAGACCTAACGCATACCTTACTATCCAAATTATCACAAAAAGACATAAGCACAAATCACACAAATAATAAAAAGCAAATAACATAAAATAACAGAAAGGCTAAAATCGAGATATATAAATTCTGGCAAAATTAAAAAGCATATAAACAACAAACTAATAAACACAACAAGCAGGATACGCGCGAAACATAAAACAAAGAACCTCGGAAAACTGTGGTAATATATTCTTTTACTTTATGGTTAGATTTCTCAGAAATCCTCGCAGACACTAATACTATATTCTTTTTATATGAAAATAATCTAATGTGTGTTCTAAACTAAATGTGTGGTTCTAAGTGAAAAATTTTTTTTTTTTGTAAATTATAATAAAAAATGACCCTTGGTACAACTCCAAAAACCATTCAATTGTATAATAATGTCACGCGTGATAACAATTACAGGAAGTAAATAGTATTTCCTGCTGATTTGCGCATTACTGCCAATCAACGGTTACAATTACTGAATGGATTATCCTTTACATCATCTATAACCATGATAACCTATTACCAAATCACTTGTTATTTTAAATCATGGCAAGATATAATTCTAACAAAATGTAAAATATCATACAGTATATGTACTGCAAGAAGTGATATGGAAGGTTTGGCAATTGTTCTGTTTACAGACATGTCAAATTATTAGCAAAAGCGCGTCGCTTTATCAGTAGATTAAAAATAAACAAAGTATTAATGTCTTCTTTTAGGTCTACATTAAACTCATATTTAATATTATATGAAAAATAAAAAAAACACATTAATAGATGCCCATTAGTGTCAGCACGAAAGCAAAAAGTGTTCATCCTGCTGTAAGTTAGTTAAGCGTTAAGTTTGAGACAAAAGCAACAATAAAAACAGTGAGTCCGCTAAAAACAAAAAAAAAAAAAACGAAAAAAAAAAAAAAAAACGAAAAAAAAAAAAAAAAAAAAAAAAAAAAAAAAAAAAAAAAACGTGAATTAAAAGAAAAACACTTGTTAAGGTAAACTTCACATATAAAGACAAAGAGACCAAATATAAAGTTAGAAAACAGCACATGTTAATTTGATTCAAACGACTGCAATAAATTATTAAGCACTGTATATAGTCCGGAACACAAAATATGTCTTAGAAGTAAATACATATAGAAAACAAATGCAGCTCAGAAACAACAACTATAGGTCAAAATCACCATGTATAAACATAAGTTTATCATTTATAAATTCAAATTAGTCAACAATGAGAACAAAAGCACCACTTAGAGTTGTAAACACCATATCAATAACTTGTTACCTATACAACTGTCATGGCGTTTCATACAAAATGCTTCATCAGATTTGATCCACGCCTTAAAAACGCTTCTTCCAGATATTATAAATGAAACGATTAGTGTCAGGATGAAATATTTAGAGTGCTTGAAAAGATTTCTTTTAAATAGAATGTCTAAAGTATTGAAGAACCTGGAGAAATTTCCATAGCTTTTAATTCAAGATATCACGTTAGGTATATTTTGCACAGAGGTGATAATTCAGTAATAGCTACCTTTAGGTACTTCCCAAGAGTTCCTCCTGGATCAAAGTCTCGTTTGTCGTAAGTAATTTTCATTATGGAAGCTTTTGCATCCTCAGCGTTCTGCACGAGCTCCTAGAAAGAGGTTTAAAGTTAATACGAAAGATATAGTTTAAATACATGTGGATGCGTTCTAATTACATAACCTGTATGAGAAGAAGCCGAAAGAGTTTAATTATGGCATGTTTGATAAGGCTGTAGCTTGCATTGTTACTTGAATATAATTAATTATTAATTTTATTAAATTTTATTGAAATAAAACGACTTATTATTGTCTAACATCCGCATACATTTTCTGTAATGCATGACACAAATACTAAGCAAAGCCATGCTTACGTGTAAGATTTGTACTGGATCATGGTACTCTCGCAATATATTCTGTAGCTCTTTTAACAATGATCTTTGTTTCATGGAAAACCATCTTCTGTCATCAGTCATTGTGCAAGTCTGCGATTCAACTAAATTAAATGTTGTGTTAGTTACATGTATAAGCAACTTTAAACTAATCTAAAGGCAATATTTATAATATAAGAAAAGTATTAGAAAATACGTTTCCTACAAACACAGATTTGTCGCTTCAAAACAAAAAGAAAAAAAATGGAAAGAAATTTTGAAAAGTAAGAATAAGGTCAATCCAAAATGACCTTTTTCCAAACAGACGTAGTGACCACTTCAATCAAACACACCAATAGGGTGAGCGACAAAACATAAAAGTCGACACTTTGGAATTTCTTTTCAAAGAATGTAGCAACGGGTAACCAGTTTAAGTTCCCATCTTGCCAGCGAATAAAAATTGCATAAAGTCATCGTTATATGTTTTTCACTAAAAATGTAGAAGCAGTAAGGTTTAAAACTTATTTAATATTTATAATATACAATGACCAGCACTAGACCGCCAATCACTGCAAAGGTGTATTGGTAGTTTTTATTGAAAAGGGTCCATTAAAATATATATTACACAACCACTGTATAATCTATTACACTCACTTAGGTAAGATACATATGATGAAGTCAATGGAAGCTTATGCAATACATATATACTGTTAAATCCTTTATCTTGTTTCAATAAATGTCAAGGTTCAGTAATATTCTATAACGAAAAATTGACATATTACTGTTTAGTTATTTATTAATTACAAGTAAAAATGACAATTTAACGAAGAATTTCACGAGTCGATGTTTTTTTTTTAAAATGGAATGTACAATTAGTACACATAGTTAAAACGGTATCTTCAAAATACTTTGAATACACGTACAATGCTGAAGTTAATTTAAATCACTCAAAAAACAAAACACTAAAAATCAATTAGTCTACTACAACGATAAGTAAATGTGAGTAAAAACTTATAATATGATAAATGATGAATGTTTAATGATCCAGTAACGTTTTGCACTAATGAAGATCGGTTGTCTTTTGTATATATTGAAAGCGGATGTTATGGAATGTAGTGGATTGCCATTTCATTGTTAACAATTCATATAATCTCCAGTTTTTAAAAGGCAACAAATGACAATGTCTATACATATAGTGTACAATATAATTATATTATAAAGATGTGATATTAACCAGCATAAAGTACAATTTTAAGTAAAATAATAATCATCTCATTACAATTTAGGCAGCTTTATTGCATCATCAAAATAAGTACTATCGTTCATAGCATGGAACAGCACAGAACCAAGTGGAAAGCACACGAAATAAAACTTCTAAATTGATTAACATTAGGCTATTAATAATAATATTTAAGTAATAGCCGCGATATGGAAAATCAAAATGCTGGAAATACTAAAACAAAATGGCAATATCTTTAACTGTATGCATGTTACACAAAGTGTATCTATGATCATTGTCATCATGACCGACCTGAAATGTAATTTTAATGTACCACTACGTAATTTGGTTAACAGAAGTGAGTGGTATCAATCATATTATAAGTGATTATCAAACCTAAAATCGAGTATATAAGACACATGAACTGTTTTCTGCGCTAAACAATACAGGCTAGTATCGAGTGTGATAATACTGGTCATTTATAACCAAATTTGATAAAATCATAAGCCAAATAGGGCAACTAAAAGTTCAGCAATTCAATTGCAATAAAACACGTTAAGCTAAGTCTAGTATTGTTGCTCAATAACTACGTGTAAACAAACAAGAATGGAAAAATTGTTATTGCAAATGATTGTGATAATAAACTTTTTATGTAAAATATTGTTTTCTTTCGACTAAAATATCCTGTCGCTTGCAAAATATTCGTTCCTAGAATTGTTTGAATCTTCAGCGTACGTTAAAGTACATTTAACAAACAGATTTAAATTCTTTCTAATAGTATAACCTCAACGTGACACTTAAAAATTATCATTGTTTTTACTCCTGTTAAGATGTCAGCAAATAACTGCAAATTAATTGTATTAGTGTATTAATTCATATACTGTTTTTTAACCTTTATTTAGTTTGAACAGTTTCAGACAAACAACAAGTAATTACAGCAATTACGATATTTATTGTGTCGTGCATTTTTCTACCAAGTAATTGAGTCTTGTATTGTACTAATTAAATATTTCGATATGTCGTTTATATGAGTAGATTTCAAATTTATATTTCTTCTCATACATATTACTAAATGTGCATACAAAATGTTAAAACGGAAAACATTTTACATAATTAGCTTAATGCAGTTTTAGAGGCTTGTAGTAACATAAATGATCTTTTACATTTCAGCAATTTTGCAGCTATATTCTTTTCTACCCTTTGTATTATCGTTTGGAAAACAAGAAGTCTGTGAACTTGATCCAAGACACCCACTTGGTCCATGCAAAATATCTGCAGGTCTACAACTTTGGCATTATAAGTGTAATTGTAGACTGTCTTGTATTTTTGTTAAGTGTATGGATAGCTATGTAATTTACCAAGACAATAAACTCAGTAAATAGCGGACAAGAATAGAAGTTGTAAATTTCATATAGAATTCACTGCGCTTTCAAATGAGGAGATTATTGAAAATCACAAATCGGTATTGGCATCCTTTGGTCTCAAAATCAAAGTCCAAGATTGTGATCTCCCCTTATTGTATTGAATACCAAAACTTCACAAAAATCCATACAAACAGCGTTTCTTAGCAGGATCGTCTAAGTGTACTACCAAAACACTATCGCAACTCCGGACCACCATTTTAGCAACAGTAAAAACGGGGCTTCAAAAATACAGTGACACTTTCTACTCCAGGCGTGGAATAAATGAAATGTGGATATTAAATAATTCAAACGACCTGATAGACATCTTGAGGTCTGGATCTCTTTCCTATTGTAACAGCATTAGATTATTTGATTTCTATACAACCATCCCTCATATAGAGCTTAAAACCAGACTTAAAGATCTTAAAAAACGCTGTTTTTCAAGACAAACGGAAAGAGACGATATAAATACCTGGTAATTAGTCATGACAGAACATACTTCGTCATCAATGACTCTAAATCTAATACTAAATATACTGAATACCAAATTTGCCATATGAGATTTTCTGATCGAAAACATATTCGTCATGTTTGGAGGACATGTTTTTCGACAGAAATGGTATTCCAATTGGTACTAATTGTGCTTCTTTCCTCACCGACATGTTTTTGTACTCTTATGAGGCCTGCTGAAGAAGACATGACAATGGATAACTCATCGGGTGTCTAATTAGAGGCAGGTACTGTTTACTAGTCTGGAGCATCTGAGTGCACCCATGGTTTTTATTGGGTTCGGGTTAATCTCTTTCTGTTTTTCTTGTTTTTTTGGTTTTCGTGTTGCGTTTGTCTTCATCTGGATTTGTAACTGTCCTTTGACTTTTGGCTCTTTTTGTTCGGTCGGTTTTCTTTGCTATTTTTGTTGCTAATTGTTACGTGGACTACAATAAATGTCCATAGTCTTGAGCAGGATGTCTTAGTAATTATAATTTTTACTAAAAACCTATTTCTCCATCCATTTTCATGCTTATTTAAAATATTAATAGCAATAGAAAACTGACACCATATAACAATAATAGTTTGTATTTTTTCTTAAAAACCTACAAGTTGAAATAAAACAAATTAATAAAAAAATATACGAAAGCCGCTATCCTTCCCACACATGCTCATATCTTTCAAGGTGCATTATTTTTTAGATAAACGGCATTTTTAAAAATTGTTGGTGGATTTTCCATTTCTCTATTTACATTTTGCTGTTGTATTTCGTTCTAAATGGTGTAACCGCAAAATCTAAACACTAGTGACGCTGTAACCACGTTCCATTACCTAAATTAAATAACAGTTAAAACAATTGAAATCGCTATCTTTAAGAACAGATTTCTCAGCCTGATTGCGAATCTGTTGTTAGCTATTTCAGTTGTTCAAAAGGTGTAACGGTCATGCTGCAAGCTGTGATTTCCTTATATGTGGTCATTAACACGAGTTATAAATTTTTACTGTATGCACTACAAGTTCTTTCTGTCAGATTTAATGTTAGTATAATTTCTCTTCAGCACATGTTAGTATTTACTAGTACATGAGAATTGTACAAACTCCTCGAATAAGTTTTATTCGATGTATTTCCCTTATGGGCTCAACTCCCACCTTAAGTTAATTTTGAAACTTCAGTGGTATGCCAAGACCAATTCGTAAAACCATTTTTGAAATGAACTCAACACGGGATTGACAAGATTTGTGATTTATGTTTGAAATTAAAAAAAACGAGCACTCGGTTCGTCATAAGAAGAACTTTACCATCTTAGTCGAGTTGGATTTAATCCTTCTGTTTCAAGGATACTGCGTGAACTGCACAGAAACCTAACTTTTAGCTATTTAATGCTTGGAGCAAGAAAGAGTCAGATAGATTTATCGGCGCACGTGAACCGAATGTGGGTCATAGTACTGGAGTTACACCATCGACTATATAGCATCTAGAGGAGGTCGGAGTACTCGGATGGATCCAACAGCTGTACTGCGGTGAATCAATTCACGACATATTAAGATGCGGGCTCAGTGGCTGAGTGGTTATAGTATACTATTGATTAGGTAGTCTGTCAACAATGAGGTTGCAAGTTCGAGCATCACCGCGGACAGGGTGCACTCGACTCTTATCCTAATTGACAAGTTTTCCTACCGAAGGTAAGGGTTTTCTCTGGGTACTTCAGATACCTCCCCCAATAAAAACTGGACGCCATGATATAGCTAAAAAATGCTTAATCTGCGATAAACACTTAATAGCAAGCGAACAAAAGCAAATTAAGGTACTGAAATAGCACCATCATCTGTGTACGTCTGCAAAGAATGGTTCGGAGTACGCGTGCAACAAAACGAGATTGGAACATTTATAGTGACTCAACTGTATCGCGTGAATCGAGCAAGTCAAAGTACTAATAGAACCATCAGAAATACAGCGTCGATAAGAGTACTCATATTCAATGGTTATAGAGCTTTGAGCAGGAAACCATTAATACTTCGCGGAAACCATCGCTTAACCTTCTGAAAGAATAAATAGGTCTTGATTTGTTCATGTAATTAAATGGTTTACCGAGTTGGCAACAGGAATTCGGCGAATCTCGAAGGAATAGCCTGGCATGTCGAATAGACAGAGGATGTCAGACTTAACAGTGTGAACCTTTAGATAAAGTCAGTTGGTCTAGCTATTATCAGTTTTATAATTTCATGAGAAGTGTGATATAGGTGATCGTTAATTGCCTGAATTGTCATGATTGTATTACGTAGATACTAAGTTGGATATAGAAATATACAACGCCAGCGTATTATTAAATATTTATTGAATATCCCTACCTTGTTTCTTTAAAGTTTTCACAGGAATCTTCTACTATTCAATTTGCCTCTACGCTACTTTCCACTGGTGGTTTGTATCACACGTTCTGTCTTTGCCTTCTTTGATATATGTATGGTAACAAAACGCTGCATTGGTCAACAGCTAGTGTACTGTCATATAAAAAAACCATTATAATAGGTACATCACCTACAATATATGCAGCAGTATTGCGCATCAAAAATCATTCTCTCATTATAAAGTCCAACGATAAGATATGTAAAGTAAATAGATACAAGACCAAATTTACAGCATTTAAACATTTTTAATCTTTATCGTGTTTTTCACTCTCGGATGGACAGTATTCACATTATAAATGGACAACATATAAACTATTATTTTAGCTTATTTTGGAACATGTTTGTTTACGTTATGTTTAATGAGCTTTGGTGTCCGGGTATTACATATAAAGTTTGCTACAAAGAATGTGTACTTGACGTGAAACTCACATCATTTAGAGTTTTTTCTGGTTTAAGTCTCTTTCCCCCACAACACAAACTGGACGACATATCTAGATTATATAGCTGACTCATTTATGCTACATGCAAGCTTAATATAAACAAAATCTAACACATGTTCATTTATGCATCTTCATACTTCAGACAACCGTTTTCTACAATAGAATACTTAGAGTGAACTGAATCTGTAACGTAAAAGTTTAACCATGGTGCTTAATGTGCCAGTATCTGACCCAATCTCCTCCACAAACTTTATTGCAAATCATAGAAATTGGGAGCTTGTGGTATATTGACCTAGCATATTAATAGCGAGCACAGCTCGCAGCGGGCAGCGAAGCTGCCCGCGAAGAGCGGTGAGCTCTACGGCAATTGCGTGTCACGTGATCAAAATGAAATCACGTGATCAAAATCTGCTTAATGCTGATATTGATTTTTTTCGTCCGGAAGTTGATATCGTCAAAAAACTGTAACAAAGTGAATGAAGAAGGGCAAACATTAATTTTAAAGAAAGACTTAAAAATAAAGTTGACATCTATAAAAAGTAAATGTTACATTTAAAGATTTCATACTATTTTTTTGGAATCTCTAAATCGATCTTTAAAAACTGACAATCAAAGACAGTTCATGTGACGTCACCATTACAAAGAAAGACGTCACGTGACCACTGGAATTTATAGGCACTGTCATAGGGTGTTCGGTATTAAATGTGGTGTTAATGTAATAGACCGGATTTCATGCTTTAAACAACAACACAAGGTTCTTTTATTATCCAGTTTTATTGTGCATCTCTGAAATAACAATAACAACTTTTATACTGGATGCAATGTTAAAGTATAATAAAGAAAATGTATTTAACAATGTTACGTGTAAAATGTTACCAATTATAATTTGATGTAGTAAATCATTAGTCGGTATAGAATTACAACATAATTTACTAAAACTTCATAATATAAAATAAGTTAACGATGCACATAACTGTTTATACACTGTGTAAGCTTTTATTAACGTATTATTGTAAAGAACTTGAAACATTTCAGACTTTTTGAAGTCTAGAAATTATTTGAATAAAAACACAAGTTCAAGGGAAATAGCTCTTTACTTTATTACATAGGTAAAAATATAACACATACCACTTGTGGAGCGAGACACTTTACTGGTAATGGATTTGATTTCTGTTTAAAAATATATCAAATCCTTCAAACAAAATATACACAAATAAATACTCTTTCTAAGCGTGTCTAAGTACACATCATAATAGAAATATGTATACATAAACAAGATAAAAATATAAGAACGACGCAATTATGAATTGCGTAATTACGATTCAAATTGTACTTCTTAAATTATATTTTCGCCACATATTTATTTCGTTTATACTATCGCTGTTAGCTATACTTTATAACTAACAATACTTTTGGACTAATATATAAATGTGTAAAAACTGTACTTCTAATATTGGTATAAAATATCGATCTTACTATTCGATCACACAGGTGAGCAAATGCTCAAGAAGAAATTGTAGAAATGAACTTACAGTCAAAGTCAAGCTGTCATCATAACTATACAAAATGTTGACAAGAAATAGAATGCTTCCTTCTATATCAATATGTCCGATCTATCTGACAAATTTTACAAAAACTACTCACAAAACGCGCCAATAACTCAACTAGCCAATAGAAGTAATTAAAATGATTCCCCCCTATTTTTATGTAAATTTTCAATGCGCAATACAAGTAAAAATACTCGTATCGTAGATTTTTCTAGAACAATACTGTTCATTGGAGATAGTTTTCAAAATAAATAACTCGTCAACTTCTAGTGCATTTATAAATTCTTTATTAAATCAAATATTAAATAATCCATATATTTCTACAATTCAAATACAATGTAAAATAAATACCCTGCTACATTAACATTATCCATACATACTTGCAATTTGTTATATATCTTATGTCAATATTTGTTACATATGAATATATGCCTGTATGTTATTTGTTTTGTTCAAATGTTGTATTGCTATAGCCTATTTAGGTTATTTTGTTTGCAATAAATATATAACATTATAAATCAAAAATTTAGAATTCTATGGCAATTAAATAATATTTTGTTTTAAACAAAAATTTAGTTGCAAGCTGTTTGCCTTCTTGATTTATTTAAAAAAATAAAGTAGCGTGATAATACTACCCCCTTACACTATACAACGAGGAATTTTCATACATTTTAACGCACTTTTGAAATTTGTACAAAATAATGTTTCGAACAATTTTTGTCATAAGTAGTAAATTCTTCATTCTCTACCAAATATATAGTATTTGTCTCAAAATTATGATCGACTACGCTCATGCGCTAGTACTGATTTTCGTCTGGTACAGAATATCTAGAAAAAGTAAATTTTATTGACATTAAATTCTTCCTGCCAATTTAACAATTTTGGTAAGATTATGAATTATTTAATTTTATAAAACAGTGACTAACACATAAAATCTCTAATGTGCATTAAAACTAAGGAAAGCTAACTTTACCCAATTTATTTTTTCAATATTTAATCACGCAATTGCCTGTTTATTACCTGGGGCACAAAAATGGAACAAGAATAACAAGCTGCGAATTCGTCCCTTTTTAAATCCGAAGAATGTTATTTGATGTTTTAAATTTATTTCTTTAAGTCCTTAGCCGTTTTTAAAAGTATGCTACGATGACTTAATATTTATAATATGGTCTGTAAAATCAGAAAAATACATATCAAACAAGACTGTGAAGAGCTACTGGACTCCTAACTTAAATTTGTCTCAACATTTTCGCGATAGGTAGTTCGCCTAATAAGAAAATATTTTTTTAGCCATAGAATTTTTTAAAAACTACACTATAACATGTATTTTCTAAATGTACATAATCATCACCAGTTATACTACAACTGCGGAACCGTACTGTATTTGTACCAATTTTTGTTCATTTGGTGGACCAAATAAAAATTGCCAAATGACCTAACAAGCTACGGTTCCGCAGCTACACCATTACATTACACAGCGAGAGGTCCCGTTTTCAATTTGTAAATTGAAATTTAATAAAATGCAATATAGCTGACCAAACTGTATATGCGTTATTTAATACGAACAATACAACAAACTGTAAGGGACCGGTCATTATTTATCTCCAGGGGGGGGGGCGGCAAAAAAGTAGGGGGTCATCAAAATTTAGCTGACTATTAGAGGGTGGGTCGTCACTATTTAGCTGACTATTAGAGGGTGGGTCGTCACTATTTTTTTAGTAATTCAACCAGGGGGGGGGGGCCATGATTTTTTAATATATTTTCAACTATTAAAAAAAATTATCTAACCTCGCTTCGCTCGGCATGTACAGAACAAAAATATTATTAATGATCTGAATTTCACAGAAATGAAATCTGGTTATAGTGAGATGGGTGGGGTGGGGAGGGGTGGGGTGTGATTTTCAATAAACAATTTCTCAGGAACTATTAATGGAAAGGTTCTGAAATTTTGTATGCAGATTCCAGTGGGTGGTCCAAATATGGTACCTAAGATTCCTTTTCGGGTCTGTCTGACATATACTTCCTGTTCAACAAAATTTGTGTTTTTCGGTCTTTGGCCTTTTTTAAGTATAGAATGATATGATCACAACTGTTCAAGATAATGATGGAGAGATAGGAGAGGATAGTGATGAAGATGAGAAGAGTGAGTGTGAGAGTGAAGGTAATGAGGAAGAAAACTTTGTATTGGCTGAAATTGGTCTTGATGAATCGGATGATGAAAATGTTGTTCACTTTACAACTAGAAGTGGAAGACGAGCAACAAGATTAAAATTACTTAAATTTTGATTCAATTCCAGCAAATTTCAGATATGTCCTGTTGATTTGTTTACTAAATGTACCTTTATAGGCCATAAAAAATTATATGTTTTGGTTCTCAGATATTCCATAGCCCTATTTAAAAAAAAAGAGTTTATTACTATCTTACAAAAAATTGCACTTTGACATACTGAACATGTTAAAATAAAATTGCAATTTTGTATGCTAGAAAACTTTACTTTCATACTGTATACTACATACATGTACATTGATTTAATCAGATTTATACTACTAAGGAAACTTTAAATATAAAGACCTTAAAATTAGTTTAAAAGAAAAAGTCTTTTATAATATCATAGTAAAGAACTTGAATATTCAATCATATTCTTCATGAAATTTCCTTTTGGTGTCTTCATCCTTTAAATCCTAGTTTGTTGAAGTCTTCCTTAAACATATTAAAAAATAATTCTAAAGAAAATCACTTACCACATATGTGCCATCCCTGGCTTGGAATAAATAAATATATAAAAACCTCTACCTACTTTGCCCTGTTTAAGAAATCTAATGTCTGAGAACCAATTTTGTATGACCTATAAATAGTTTGATTCGCTAATGTTTTGTCCTAAAAATCTCAATTTTTATCCTTGAAAATTTACTCCAAATTATATATCAGTGATGCATGTTAGAAATGCATTTTCTTTTATACAATATATTGATATAAAGTTGTATATTCTCTTATGATACATGTACTCCAATTCTGTTTTAGAATTTGAAAGTAAATCAGAAGTTAAAGCATCATTATTTTATTTGTCTTCATGCTATGTATGCTTGTAAAAAAATTTTGATTGAACAAAAATTAATACCTATAAAGGTCATGAAGATGTATACTGGAAAAGTAACAAAGGTCAATATATTTATCATATTTACAGTTTATGTTCATCTCGGTCAAACAGACAAAAGTTTTAATTCAAATAGCCTCCACCAATGCACCTGAAAAAGTCAACTTTACCATATTGGTATGACATAGGGATAAATTTAGTATTCTGTATGTATACATTTCAAGGCAAACAACAAAGGCATCCTAGAAAGGGGGGGGGGGTCAAATTTTTTATGGCACTTCTAAGAGGGGGGTCAGTGATTTTAACAAATATAAAAATGGGGGGTCAGTAATATTTTATCATTTATAAATTACAATTTGCCGGCCCCCCTGGAGATAAATAATGACCGGTCCCTAAAGTAGATCAACATGAACAAAAAGGAAACTAAAACTGTAACACTTACTGTAGTATAATATTCCCTAATGGCACAATATTTCCGGCAACATAAAACCATGAAAAACATCCAACTGTTACTGGAACTGATCCACGAAAAAAAACGAATCCTTACAATATGTTATTGCTCCATAGAACACTTTCTTATCACATGTTTTTTATCACATTATGAACTTCTTCACTGACAAAAATCTAAAACATCTGAGTATAACGCTCACAAATAGTACATTAATTCCGCCAACATAAAACATAAGTAACTGGAACTGATCCATAAAATCAAACTAATCCTTACCAATATGTTGTTTCCCGTACATTCTAATCACATAATTTATGCAGCTGTTAACTGACAAATTTCTAAAATATCGGAATATAACACATTTTGAATATTTTCCGCCAATGCAAACTGTGTCAACTTGACTATTTTGGGTCATGGCCCTTAATTTTCATTGGTTGTTGAAAAAGGGGTTCCAAGTAGGGGTAATGGGAAGGATAGTAACACTGACCAAAGCGGGATAACTCTTAACAAAAGTTAATAAAATTCTGTCTTCTGAAATGGGAGGGGCGATGAAAGTATGTCCTAAAAATGTTTTATGTTCTGTATGCCCTGCAGGCATATGCATCTTACCAGAATTCTTACCTCCTAGATACAATTTAGAAATTACTTGGGGGGGGGGGGGGAACTTTTCAAATGAGGATATATTGTCCATAATGACCCCTACTGACCCCGCTTTACAAACCAGTTTCACAATTGTGCCATATGTGCGTGTTTTAAGATACAATTTTCCTGTTTTAGAGTTCCAATGGTATTTTTGGAAGCAGGAGTGAAATCTGTATAAATGGAACTATGCTTAATGTTCATTACAGTATAAGACTTAAATTGTTGACATCTATTTGCCTTAGTTACTTCTTGTTGACGCTATAACTACATGTAGTGAAATAGTGTACTAAGGTAATCACAAAATTAAGGAACAAAGTAAAACAAGGAATTATATGTGTAAAAGTTAGAAAAAACATATGTCTGTGCTCGCATTTTGGCAATGCCTACTCCATATTATTTTAATTTGCTCTATAAGCTAAATTCATATCGGTAAATTCTAATAGAGCAATGCTAAGTATGCGACTTGCATTGGTCAATAATGTTATCTTATGTCGCAAAATTTTCACAAACTTTTATGAAGACATCGCTGTTTTTACTTAAGCGCTATTTTGAAACTGAAATTATTAGAAACATATGTAACTTTTTATATAAAAGTTAAAATCTACATAGTGACATATTTATTTACACATGTATATACATTGTAGTAATCTGTAAGATTGTTGAAAAAAAATATACACTATAAGTCATTAAGTTTAAAGACAGAACTGAGAACTACAAAAAATTATTACAACATTTAGTGCTACTTATTTTATTCCTTACCTGTTAAAGTCTCTTTGCTATATGCTTCGTATATTCTATGTCGTTAGTATATATTTAATTAAAACTGACAAATACTTCTTTAGCTTTTGTTGTAGTTATTCAAAAGATAAAACGATAGCAATAGGGGTATGGTTTGTTTAAATACTACATTGTATTGCCCGGTGTATCGTAACGTCTGATATTTTGTTACCGTATTTACAAACTAACTATTATATATATTTAAAAGTATTTAAAGTTTAAATATTTGAAGTAACTATTTTAACGTATGTTTCCGTTCTGTATGCATTAAGAAAATAAAAAGGATTTAATTATTTCAAAGTTGAAGCAATGTTGAAAACTTTGATGATTTTGAACCTCAAATACATATCCCTAAACCGCCAAACACTGTCGCCTTGAATCAAGGTAGTAATAAATACCGAACATAAAAGAAAACTGTCAAAAAAGACAATTCACAAAGCAAACATGAGTACCAACAACCAAAGATATAGCGACTACAACTATGTTCTTTACTTGGTACAGGTTTTAATAGTAGTACAGTAATGCAAGGTGTTGTGTGTTTATTCAACACTACTTATAATAGGTTTATCCAAAGATCATCGCATTACAATCACTATGTACTAAATTCTAAATTTTGTTCAAACAATTATAATGTTGTATACAGAAAGTCATCTCATTTTGTGGGGTGGGGTATTATTTTATTTTCTTTCGTTCTTTTAAAGTCCAACAATTTTGTATAAAAATTATCTTATATTATCTATACTAACAGCTGTAATTTATATATCGTAAAAAGATATAACACACTATTTACATTTTAACATTTTCAGTCGTTATCTATCGTATTTGCACTCTCGGGTGGACACTTTTTAACATTATAAACGCACAAAATATAAACTTATTTATTTTTGGAACATGTTTGCTTACATAATGTTTAATGAACGTTGCTACATACAAGGTGTACACGACGTCAAACTGACAACATTAAGAGTTTTTCCACTGAAAGTCTTGTACCCCAAATACAAATTAAACGACACATCATGATGATTAAAGCAGAATAATTGTTGAAAGTTGCGTAAAATCTCAAAACACCACTTCATGCTACAAGTAAGCTTAATAGAAACAACAGCTAACAATATGTTTATTAAAACTTTTCATACCTTCATACTGGGACCATACTGTGAGGGTTCACAGTCCACTTTAATGTACACAGCAGGTGCATACCTGTCAATATCTATGTCATCCCGGGAACACAACGCCGATTAAGTCATGTCAGTCGGAAAAAGGATTGATTTCGAATTAACCCGGAGTTTCGGCCGATGTTTTTTTCCTTTGTTATAGTTCTTTACAAATACTTAAATAACGTAGGATTGAAAACAACAAAAACCTGTTTTGTATCAATTTATGAAAATTGACCTCGCCTTTACTATAAATACCATTTCCTTGTTGAAAAATATTCTCGTGTGAAAATATGATTGCAAATAGTTTTGTTTTCAATTTTTGAATTCAATACATAGTGATTGTGCTGGGATGATTATTGGATGGTGTATATGATTTTCATCAACAGACAAACTCAGATACTACAGTAATGGAAGCGGAAGGTTTGGCATGCCATAAAACCTGGTTACCCACGATTTCTTTTAAAATGCTTCTACAAGTCAGTAACATTGCATAGTTGTTGTATTTTTGATTGTTAGTTTTAAAGTTTACTTGGACTTTGATTTTTAGATTTTTTTTCCAGTTTACTTGGTGTTTGGTATTTTGTAATTAACTTCAAGGCAATTATAAATATAATTAAACGATTGGAATGTTGTGACCAGGTGTTACACGTCTCGTCATGCCTCATATGACTGGTTTTTAACGATAACGTTCCGTTCGTCCTAAGAATTTCAACGTTGGCAGAACAAATCATAAAAATAGTGTACTTAGGAGTTTTTCACTTGGTTCGTCTACCAGTTCATTGTCTATCAAACTAATCAATATGTTGTTCGTTAAAAAGAAAGGTTAGACATATGCGTTCATCGATCACCGTATGCGATGTTTACACCCAAAGACAACATAATTCATTTGGATTGTTTATTTAGTCTTTCTGGTTACTGTTTATGCCCATCATAATATTTAAATGTACCGATGTCGGCAGCTGGACCGATCAAATATTTTTGTGAAAGGTTTTTTTTAAACATTTTGTATTTTTCATGATGAAAACAAAATAGTTGAGCGTGATAAATCTGATAACACCGGAGGTGGGTTGAACCGAACATATGCCAAAGTACTGAAATTTCACCATTGACTATACAGCAGCAGGAGGATGTCGGAGTTCTAGGATCCAACAGTTTTACTACGTGAAAAAGGTACCGAAACAATACCATCAGCTGTGTACAGTCTGCAACGAATAATCGGCTTAAGGTGTGCATCAAGAATAGATCGGAACATTAGGGTGCACGCGCAAACAGTACCGCGCGAATCGAGCTATGGTCAAAATACTGGTCAGGATAGAACTATCAGCTATACAGTATAAAGCAAGAAGGGATCATTATACTCGGAAAGATTCCACAGCAATAGCGCTTTGAGAGGGAAGTGGTCTGAATACTCCGTAGAAACAATCCATGTAACCTCCTGGAAGAATAAGTAGGTCTTGATGTTTTAAAGGAACTGTATGGTCTAACATATTGTTAATATTAGTTTGACGTATATCCAAGGGAATTGCCGGGAAGATTTCTCAGCGAATCATTATATATAGTCAATTAGGTAGCCATTAGCAGATTTATTCACTCATGAGACATGTGATTTCTCTGATCGCTGATTACTTGGATAGTCAAGGATGTCTTGGCTACTGATTTTGATCTAGAAATATGAAACACCAACATATTATTTAATATCAGTTGAAAGGTCCTACTTTGTGTCTCTTAAGGTATCGCAGGAATTTTTTTCTATTAAACTTTTCTGTATGCCATTTTCTACTGCTGGTGAGTATCACACATGACATCTGCCTTCTTTGATATATCTATAGTAAACGACTGGTGTATTGTCCAATAGAAACACGTTATAATACGTAATATCGCCTAAAATAAATGCAAAAGTATTGCGCATCATAAATCTGCCTCTCATTCTAAAGTAGAACGATTGTGGGGTAAAAATTATCTAAACAGCTATACAAACAGCTGTAATCTATATAATGTTAATAGATGTATCACTAAATTTACATTTTCACTCTTTATCTATCATATTTTGCACTCTCGGGTAGAGAGTATTAATATAATAAACGAACAACATATAAACTATTTTTTTAGTTTATTTAAGCACATGTTTGTTTACGTTATGTTAAATAAGCTTTGGTGTCGGGGAGTCTATATGCAGTTTGGTACAGAGAGAAGGTGTACTCGACGTGAAACTGTAAACATTTAGAGCATTTTATGCTTTAAGTCTCTTCTGCCCCAGCACCTAATGAATGACAAATGTAAATTATATATAGCTGAACACTGCTGAAAGTTGCGTAAATTCCAAACAAACTCATTTATGCTACATGTCAGCTCAGTATAAACAAAAGCAAACATATGTTTATTACAACATCTCATATCGTCATACTGTCAGCTCGGAGACCTAACGCCTAATATACCTAAAACTGTTATGTTAACTTAAAATGGTACCCTAAACTGTTCAAAGTTAATTCAAAGCAGTAAACAAAGTTTTGCAGATGAATATTTAAGTCACTTCAGACAGCCGTTTTTACAACAGAATACATAGAGGGAACTATATGTAACGTAAAAGTTTAACCATGGTTCTGTATGCGTCAGTGTCTGATACCCTCACCCCTCGCAAACTTCATTGCAAATAATAACATGTGGAAGATTGTGGTAGATAGTAAATAGCGGTATGGTTCGATTTGAAATCACATACTTTGTAGTAATGAATGAAAGTGTGTCATGTCATTAGATATGTTTTTGTAAGTATACACAAACTAACTATTATATTTAAACGGTTAAAATAACCATTTTTACGTATATTTCCGTTTTATATGCTTGCTGAAAATGAACTAGTAATTCTGAAGATCTAAGTTTAAGTCTTAGAAAAAAAATGTTGTATCTCCTTTTGTGGTGTTGGGTATTATTGTATGCCATGTTACTCACATTTTTCTTTCTGCGCATCGGTGGCCCAATTGGTTAAGATAGTTCGTCTACTATTGATCACGTGGTCTCCTAACACTGAGATTATGGGTTCAAGTTTCACTGCGGGAAGGGTGGGCTCGACTCCAACCCAAGTTTTCCTACCGAAGGTCGCGGGTTTTCTCAAGGTAGTCCGTATTCCTTCAATAAAAACTGGACACCATTATAAAGCTAAAAACGTGCATAAAGTGGCGCTAAACACCAGTCAAACAAACAAACGAGCATCATATGTGAAATTGCTGTTATTACACATGGGTATTCAAAAATGCTGGAAAAGAAACGACTTAAACCTTTGGATCTAGCATTGGGAAACCCCTCCCCAGTATTTACAAAATGAACATTTTTCTTGGTAATATAAACTGAAAGTTTACATAATGACGGTAAATTGCATTTTCTTTGTAAACATGTTTAGTCAATGATATACAATATATCATTTTGTTTAAAACAGAACTAAAAACAAATTGAGGCAACGAAATGATATTACCCCATCTGTTCAACATTCTATGCTGAAAGTTTAATATAAAGTTTGTAAGTATTAATTGCATAAAAATGACAAATTTATTTAATAATGGTGAACAATTTTTGTTACTGATATATCTTTTTTTTCGTGTCTATTTAAATATATTTTCATTTGGATTGATCACATTGGCCACAAGTTCGTTAGATATCATTTTGCACTACTCTATTATTTGATCATCACTTAGATCTTCCTGGGAAACTCAGGCTTGATTCTGTTGCATGCAACGGAAACACTGTCATAGAAAATATAGAACCAGTAACGCTTGACTTCAGTACAATGCCTATGTTGTTATCAGCGGATGTAACTGAAACCAAGGTGGGATCATTGCAAATTGTGTCAGAAGAGTTGTTTGCATCATGTATAGACAATTCATCCTTGATTAGTAATAATAATGTAATGCAATGCGTAAAAGCAGAAGGACGCAATCTGAAGGTGAGGTTATGATAAGAATCAAACATTACTCAGGTATTTTTTGTATCTGTTTCTATATGCGTGTTTGTTGTGTGAGAAATGTATTAATATTTACATGTATTTAAGGTTTTATTATAAGATGTTAAATTGCCTTATATTGTTGGTGTCTGTGACAAGTATAAAATATTGCTGTTTGTATTTTATGAAAGCGTATTACTTATTTATTAATTATGACTTTATTGAAGTGATTTCGAGTGATTCATATAACAGACTTACTATTATTATATTTATTATTTTCTTTAATCAATTATGTAATAAAGCTGTTTATACAAATTCTTGGAAAAGGGATAAAATATACAGCTGAAAAAAGACTCAATTTTTGCAGATTAGTGAGAGGTAAGGTTGCATGAAATACAGCTAAATTGCAATAATATAACACTAAATATCATCATTTGCGAGTGAATATGGAAAAAGTGCATTAAAATATTTATATTTACTTACACAATTTCATTAAAGAAAAGATGACAGTTTTGCGTTAAAATATGCCGTTGTCTTAGTGTTTGCAATTCACTTTCCTGTGAACAATTTCATTCACCACATGAACGTAGTATTCATCACATCTTGAGTAAGACAGCGTCCAACAATGTAGTCTAGGATAAATGTCTATATTATTACAAAAACGTACAGATATTATGATTGCCTAACTTAATGCTGAACTCCAACATTTAATTTACATTGTGGTTTCAGTGATGGGTTCTTACCATGTAGGTATAAAAAATATAAAAAATTACTGGATACCATGGTATAGAAAAACAATTGCATTAAAATTTCCACAACAAAATAATTATTTTATTAAAGGTTATCGCTGTATGCTTATATTGTTCTTTAATCTTTAATTACACAAAGCAATTATTGTATATGTGTGTATTGCAGTCATAACATGATTCCATTTTATTAATTAAATGCATCACTTTTATTATGGTAAGCCGTTGTACTATTAATGTTGGCTATATATTATCATTTTTCACGATTTTCAAGAATATTGTTACGAATTCTGGCATTCTATGCGTCGTCTATTAAACAAAGAACTGAGTGGTTGTTTATGCCTCGATATCTTTTAATCCATTTTCTTATAATTACTTTTTTTATAATGTACTGATCTTCGTACTTAGATATTTTAGAATATCAAGCCTAGGTTTTTAAGCCTCTTTTCCGAAGTGTCATGGATACTTGAGAGGTGACCATTCAGTAACTAAAACTTATGTAAATTAGGATTTATGAAATATGTTTCTGTGTGTCAAGACTGAAGATCACCGTTACAGTTACACACACGTTTGCTAATGAATACATAATTTATAAAACAAAAGAGATGAATGGCCACACTGATTCCATAATAGAAATTTACCAAATAAGACATGGGTCAGTATTCTGGACTCTTTATTTGATAATATGTCAGAATTTGGTTGTTACATATTGCACTATTCAATGCAATTCTTGTGGAACTAATTGTGACCATCATCATATATTTTGTTGTATGCTGCTGAATCGAAATGTATACACGGGTAATAAAGGAGGAAAAATTATTTCAGGCTTTTAGTTTCATATTTCGACATCCAGACGGTATCCTTTGTTGTGTATTTGACTAAATAATAGTACACTAATGACATTAGAAGTTACATTAAAATACATCAAATACATAAATACATACAAATTAGAATATGTGGTGTGCATAATTGTTTTTTTCTTGTGCTATCCTTAAACAATATCTATCCAAATCATAATTCAATTATGAATAATAAAAAACTGTATGGTTTCTTTTAAAATTATATCTACAAGAAAAATCAATAAATGAAGACAAATATCGTAAAATGAACGTTTCCTAGCTGCATTGGTTGAAAACACGATTTGCATATATTTGGTAAGATTATCAATGTTAAAATCCTACTTCTATACAGCACAAAATGTTCTTAATAATGATGTTTTGCAAGACGCTTTTTAATGGTTCTATTGTTATATAAACTTCATGCATGTCATGTTATCTTGCAGCTCGAAATTCTATTTAATTCCATCTTTTCACTTCCGCTTCATATATTTTACTCCTAGGTTTCCGTCTTCATTTTTATGTTTTCTTGATAGAATACCTCTGTATATCAAAAGCTATGGTTTACACATGTTTTAATGATATAAATACAATGTACATTTTATTGTAGAGTTTTTATTATTTGGTTAAAATGGCATAAATGTAAAACATAAAATATTTGGTTTACCAGGCCAAGAAAACCAATCTTTTGATAATGTACTGTATAAATAGCTCTTTTCCGCATCTATATCTGCAATATTGGGGATGACCTTAAGTACTACATAAGAGGGTTAATAAAACACACTCATGATAAGACCGCTGAACCAAAATTATTACAATACAAAACATATTATCAATAATCATAAAAAAACAATTTGAAATGTACTAAATAAGTGAATTCTTTACACGTTAATAAACGTGCACAATAACCAGTTAATAATTGTCGCCGGTCTTAGCCAAAATAATAACTGTATCCAAAATCTCGATGCTAAAAGTTTTGTAGTAAACTGAACAGAAAACATTTTGTTTCATATTTCAACATACTATACGATCTAATACAAATTGATTGGAATAAAGGTTTTCACACTGCAACACATTTGCATATAACAACACATTTGTAATACAATGGAGTTGATTAATATATAAAAGTAACTTAAAAATACATAATGACTTAATTTCGACTATAAGGTCTTTGCTCACAAGAGATATACAGGTCAAACAGAACAAAAAACCCACAATTACTGACTTTTCTTCTAATAGATATACCGTTCACAATTATAAATAAAACTCGATAAATTGACAGAATTGACTAAATATGTTTTCAAGAGAATAACTTAGATATAATTGCCATTCCGAAACATTGCAACAATTACTCTTGAACAAAAAAAGTGAAAAAATGAGACAAAAATGTCTTTATTTTGTTGTTTCAATTGGAATGATTAAGGAAAAAATAATAAAACTAAATGAAACATGAAATATCTTTCGTTTTTCCAAAGTCAGAAAAAAAAAATTTCAAATTTGAGACAAACAACACTGATAATCTGTGATGTCAACACATTTAAAATAAATAAATAATTAGTTTGACACCGTTTAGATAATGTATAAGGAGTTCTAAAAAAGTACAAAGGATTCCAGTATTTCAAAAATTAAATGGTCTTATGCTGACATGAACCCATTTTTCTACATTGAACAGAGCAGGTCAATTCCAAAAAATAATACATTTTTAAGCAAGTTGTTTATTTTACAAAACATATGAAACTAATTTATAAAACAGAGAAAACATATTTTACATTATAACAAGTACCGTCGTTAAATTAGGCCAACCTTTTTAGACTTTTTCTACATTAATGACGACATAGAATTTTACAGGTAGTCATCAAAATATTTCGATTTCACGTGCTGTACAATTTTGCTTGAAAGCACCAGGGCTTTATTAGCATCATTTTTAGAATACTTGCTTGCTGGTAAACACGGAATGCCACCATCAGGGTACCGAAGTTTATTGATGTGTCTAACTACATCTTGTAGGTTTTGGGCCAAATAATTTAATATACTATCGCCTCGTGTTATATTATCCATTAAGGAGTGAGACATCTCAAATTGGTACGCATCGACGGAATAGATTGCGCCTTTTATTGCCTTTTCAGCTGCCTGAAAGATAAGCAATAAAATAACTCATATTTACTGATTATTTCGTACTATGACACAAACGCTTCAAGCTTTATCGATAGTCATAATTTAAATTTAAGTTTTTATTGGGAGAGGATGTCGGAGTACCTGGAGAAAACCACCGACCTACGGTAGGAAAACTGGCAATCCTTGTCATTAAAATTGAAGTCGAGTGTACACTGCCCGTAGTGAGACCAAACCCCGCAACCACAAAGTTGACAGACCACGTGATCAGTAGTAGATGAACTACGAGGACCACTCGGCCATCGAGGCCCCAACCGTTTATATAAAAAGTCCGATAAACTTTAATTATTATTAGTCCAAGGACTATAATTTCGTCAAAAATCAACGGACCAGAAATAGATTTAAACTTGATCTGTAACACATTATTGTTGTCTTTCCTAACAAATATCAGCTCAATATCTCTTAGCGTGTAGGAAAACACCATTTGTTTGACTGCCTGAGTGCAAACTTAAAGTCCCTTTTGTGTCTGATATCAAGTTTAACTTGCAGGTAACGAAAAAAAACTTATAGGTACATCATACTTAGAAGATGAAAGCAGTGATCGAGAATGCAAGTCAAATCTCCTCCACTGCATAATCTTTACCATAACCTACATTAAACAAAATCGAAAAAAAAAACATTTCTGCGACTGACTGAGTACAACCTATAGTTCCCGTCGGCGCCTGATATCAAGTTTAACTTGCACGGTAACGAAAAAAAAAAAAACAAAAACAACTTTATTTTCAAAATTAAGGTATTAATCGAGAATTCAAGTCAAATTGACACCACTTTTTTTGGATAACATCCCCAGACCCCTACATTGATCCAAATGGCCCAAATCAAAAGAATCGCTAATATAATATAATATTTTATCTCTATTTATTGTGTGCATACTCACGGCTTTTGTACAAACAACAAATGTGTCTTAATCGGAATTGTATTATCATAACTTTCAATTTCTGAGCTTTTATATTCTTTTGATGTTTAAACATTATTTTAATGGACTGATAATTCAAAACATAACAAATCTTTTAAACAAAAATATCCCAAAGCATAAAAAAAGCATTGTTAAAAATATGCGAAGAAATACACTGTTGTTATTGTGAACTATAAAGGGCATTAATAGTATCGTACCTGGGTCTAGCCCTGCACACTTTTGTCACAGTTTATTCTCAAAGTGAGACCAAATTAGGCAATAACTACCGGTCTGCTAACGTTACATTGAGCGGAAAATCCAATATTTCCGTAATTAGTTTGCACTTTAAAATCCACTTTGACAAATTGAAATGAGAGTATTTTTTATCCCCCGTACTCCACAAAGTGGACAGGAGGGTATAATGTTTTCATTCTGTGTGTTTTAGATTGATTATGTGCAGGCGTTAGTGTGTTTGTTTGTTCGTAACTATTTTCGTCACATTTTATTTATATAATTATAAATGATACAATACTGAAATGTTGTACGACCATGACATATAGTGGGATTTATTTTCAGACTTTTCTAACTGCTACTTTTTGCTTACCTACGTAGTCAATTTTCAGCCATCCTTAACAATTTTCTTAAGTTTATATTGTATTGTATAAAGTTTTAGAGCCGGGTATCATTAGACGCCTGTAATACTTGTTTATTAAAAATGTTACAAAAAACCAATTATTTGTTTACAATTCACAGGAAATTTTTTTACCCCAGCAAAGTATACAGAATAAAATACACAGGCATCTGCTTGGATGCTGTGGTTCTGAAAAATAAACAAAACTTAAAAATATTAATGAGAGCCGGGAAGAAGAGCTTTTAAATATAACAGAAGGAGGATAGACATTTTGTAAGTTTTATTCAGAGCTGATTATTTCTATTAAATATTTGGTAATTTTTGCTGCAAAGCGTTTTTCTGCATCGAATAAAAGATTTTTTGCACATGATTCGGGTAACATGTATAAAAAGACTTTTGCAGATAATCATTAGTTAATGTACCGTAAAAAATCCAGAATGTCATCTTTGGCTTTCTCTTTAAAATCACCTGATGAATATGACCTGAAAGGGATTAGTTTTCAAGTAGAACGTAAGGAATTGTTTCTTTCAACATTAAACAATATAGGTCATATACATCCGTATTAAATTCCTTTTTTTCGCTAGTGTGAACATTTTGAGATTACCAAATCTTACATCTAATATATAAAAGGAAAATACTATATTGTTAAACAATTATCTACATTGTTTAATTCATGAGTTAGTGTCGGAGCTTACAGACAAAACAATTGTACACATTTAGCACTATTGACCTTCAAAACAACAAATGTATTCACTGTTGTATTGAATGTAGGAAGGATACACAATCAAATAACCTGTTGTATTGAATGTAGGAAATGTACACAATCAAAACAATCAAATAACCTGTTGTATTGAATGTTTGAAGGATACACAATATAATAACCTGTTGTATTGAATGTAGGAAGGATACACAATCTAATAACCTGTTGTATTGAATGTAGGGTACAAAATCTAACGACCTGTTACTGGTACACATTTACTACTGTTGTACCTTAATCTCCCACTAAGCAACACCAGAAAAAAGGGACATAATTTTCATTAGATAATTAGATTGTGTGAACTGTCGTTTTATCCCTCTTCAACATGGGTCTTATACTTATGCCAAAAATGTACAACAAAGCATCAGTTAAAGCATTACCTAGATATATATATATATATTGCCACCGCCAATGGTCGCAATTATTCTTATAATAATTATAAGTGTGCACTATACTAAATAATTAATGTCTAATTACCTGCTGACATTGCATGCATACCCAGTTGTACCCTTTCACTTGGTCTAAATCGACCGCTTCAATTATAGAAATACCAATTTTCAAATCGTATATTGCTTGATTCAACCACTGCCTTCCTGTGCTCACTTGTGGATTTGGGTTTCCAGAAGAATAGTATATTCTTGAAGCACTAACAGTATCATAACTATCAACACTATTGGTGAATAAGACTCTGTCTTTAAAGCAGTCTTGCGGTTTTTCCGCTTTTTTATTTTCATAGAAATTATACGATACATTGATCTCAAACAAGTCATCAGCTGAAACTTCTATGTCATTATTGGTTCCAATATTCGCTGAATATTTCCTCGATACAGAGTCATATCTTGTTACTATTACATAAATGTGTCCGGTTTCAATCAAGATCACAGCATATTCCTTTACAGCAATAACTTTAGATAACTTCTGTAGATAAGGTATCAGTGCTTGTGGTACCAAAGATCCTGGAGGAGGATGCCAAATACGACGAATTTGTTCATCTTCTAAAAATGGCATTCCAATGTCTGTTAGCCAGTCATGCATTTTTGTTGACTGAACGTTAATACGATACATCAGTGCCAGTGTGCTATTTTTCTTGAATTTGCCATAGCACAAAACTCTGTTTATATTTTCGAGTTCTACGCCAAATGATTGCAACCATGTATCAATATCCATGTGATTATCGTTGATGTACACTATTTCTTTCGATTCATCTAAGACACATGATATTGGCTTGGGATTTGACACAGAATTGTCTTGGTTTACGAAGAACGTTTCCAAATCTGAAACTCCTTTGATTCGGAGTCGCCGCAGTCTAGCAGAAAGATTTACCATTTCTTGCAAATTGAATACAATTTTCAATGAAAGTGAATCATATTTTATTATGCGCATAACAGCACGAATAAATTCATCACTTGTAAGGAAGGTTTGAAGCAATAACGCAACTTGATGTTCTATAATCTGACGAAACCGTATCTGTTCAGTTAAAATAAGGGATACTGGTATCGGACGGTTTTTATTTGGTAGGAATGAAAATATTTCATGTAATTCCGAGACGTTCAAACCGATGCAACGCATGTCTGCAACGAACCTCATATTTGGGATACCTTCTAGTCAATGTCGTGGAATTTCAAGACAGTCATAATACAGCTCATTTGAAGGCGCTACAATATTATCAGCAGATAACAAATATAACACATCGACCTCCAAGTTGTTAATAGGTTGTGCTAGATTTGTTAAGATTTCATCAGACCTTTTAAAGCTTTCTGAATGAGATCAAGATCAGTGGAGCTATAACACGTTCAGAAACGGATATATGAATGTCTTTTAATATTGTTGCATAGTTATTAATTGTTGGTACTTTGTTCATACCAAGTTCATGAAACATTTTGAAAAACTTCCCGTAATAAGTCGGCGCTTTAAATAAAAACCGTGCTATTTCTTCTTCCTCAGTTAAATTTGCAATCACTTGATTACATCTCACAAACGCTTTGTGGGTTAAAACATGAACAAGTGGCACAACTTTTAAACCAGAAACATTCCTACTTCCATGGTTGAGGTAATCATAAATTGAAGTCATAACTTCAATCAAAAAGTCCTCGTCATGATGCGCAACCGATTTTACTAATTCAAAACAGATATTGCGCACATGATTCTCTACATGGCTGAAATCGGGTTCAAGAATGATTTTCAATTTAGATTTTGTTCGCTTAACTTTGGGCACAGCGTGCTTAGGTAACACTCTGGCAGATGTCCAAATAAGATTAATATTCTCGCAATCATTGGTATTATCATATGTGATAAATTTAGCATTTGGTGCAAATTATCTATATATTGTCTCAAACTTCGATTCTTGTATGTTTAGTATGAATGGTATCGCCGCCATTTTAGATAAGAACGAATCAGTAACGTTCTGTCTATCAACAAATGCCTCAATAAATTGAATGTTTTGATTTACCTTTTGTGAGGCTACTCTTTTTGCTAAAGATAAGAAAATGTCTTCTGACATATTTGTCCTCATACCAGCTAAAATCATAAACGGTCTCCAAGTAGACTCACAAAACGGAGGAGGCGGAAACTCTGTTTGCGTGCACATTTCAAGGAAAAACTTATTATTGGGGTCGTAAAAGCAACTGCCTTGGTAAAGACCGTGATCAACTGGTATCAACTTATTACACTTCAACGCTAACGCCACATCTTGGTTATTAAGTAACACGTCGCGCAAAAATTTAAGATGAATCATTCGATGTTGTTCGCCAATTTGTTCAAAGTTTGGTATAATATAGTTTAAATACATATGGACTTCATTTGTCCGATTACAACCCAACAATTCAAATTGTCTAGTAGCCCATATCTCTTCGAAATCTAGTATAACATCAATTTTTAACAACGAAAACAAGTCGTCTAAGCCATCTTTTGGAATTATTGCCGTGTTGCCATTAAATACCACTATTTGCCTACCTGTTAAAGATACAGTTTCATTGCTGATTGTTCTGTACAGTTTCAAATCTTTTAATTTACAAATACTCTCCATATTACTAACTGTTATATCTTCAATGAGATATTTAAGCACCACCAAACATTTATTTCCCTCCAAAGTTATAAATTTGTCAAAGTGACTACGTCACTTATGTAGACAGCTTAGAGTAGTAAATCTGTTTTCATATTTTGCTATAACTCATGACGTATAGAACGATTTCTGCTGTGATGATATCGACACGAATCTGACATGCTTTGCTGAATAACACATGGTGTAAAACTAATTTTCATGCCAATATCTACAAGTATTGATCGGAGTTCCTTTGCATCTTTCAAAGACATCTGGTCATTAAGTGTGTCGAACAATACAGGCATTTCATTCAAACTATGTCTTGCAACCCAGAACACTGCATCATTTCCAACTTCATCAACCGATATTTCCATATTAAAGTTAATTGTCCGATGTATTGGAAAGACACAAAGTCTACGCAACTTCATTTGCAGGAAAAGATTAAACACCAGATCCTGCCAAAACACACTCTTTGTAATGCTGAATAACGGAATCAATTTGAAATAGTTCTGCAAATTAATCAATAACCGCCCTTCTTTAAACATATCTAGTGGAGTTTTAGTCATAATGTCATAGTATTCCATTAATTGTTTCTGAAATCTGACATGTGTAACATAAACTTCACTTTCAACGTGGAACCCGGATTTCACATCAATAACAGACAAACTGATTTTTCTTAGATTAAGTAAGAAAAGTACGAATTCTTGAATGTCATCTTTCATATTACTTAACAACTGTTCGATATCACATGTTTCTTTTCGGATTTCAGAAGTTCTCGCATGTCTTCAGTTCTTAAAGGAAACCGAAACCAAGTGCCCTCATCCCTTTTGAGTTCATTTGTTGATAAGAATGTGTTGAAAACGTCAGGGTAATCTGAAAAAAGTTCTTGTAATGGCATTAACATTCCAGGTCCATACAGTTTGGCTTCTGGTGCATACTGGCAGTGAGGATCAAGAACTACAAACATACCTCCTAACGCAGCAGTGGTGCCTTTGGACATAATCATAGGCGCATCTGTTAAATGATACACGGAATTAAATCCCAGCCCAAATTGTCCAGTTTTCGGTTTGTCCTCGGATTTACTTCCTATACCCAGATGTTTAATTCCTTCTAAGTCTGAGGAAGTAAAACATGCATCATTAAAAACACACAACGCAGGCCCCTGGAGCGGCTTCCAACTAGAATGGAATATACGTTCAGTATTATGTTGACGCATGTCATACACAAAGTGAACCTCAGATGCTCCCGCATCATCAGCATTTTGGAGCAATTCCTTTAATACGGAATGATCTTATGGGTAACCAAATAAAATTCCCTTAAGTCGTGTTACAAGTTTTTCTTCCTGCCTAAATGAAATAGCTTTTGTATGTCTTGGCGACCATATATTGCCACTAAGTCCTACGTATGACTGAACGTTCTCTTTAAGGGCCGGCCTACACTTACAAAGTTGCATTATTCCTTCCAATGATGCAGATTTTATATAGTTGTCGATTCCAATAATTTTACTGGATTCAATTACATTGTTTCCTGTAAGAACCCCAACACCGTCCGTTGTCAGCATGGTAACAATCGCAGAAGGCAAAGTTTTTTGGTCAGCGGTTTTCTCCAGTATATAGTCACCCTTAAGTACGTGAAAACTTTCAACTTGACTAGTGTTATCTGGTCGTAATTGCGGAATTAACGGAACTTTTTCATAGGGCCTCAAATCACTTTGGTATTCTTGAAATCGAAAGATCATACCCCACACACCTGTAATCCATTTGGTATCCAACGGTACTTTCGGTTGATTTTCCACGTAAATTCCGTTCGTACATTTACAATAATTTTTGAAAACATCAATCAGCAAGTTTGGAATATACAGCTTTTTAAGGTCCTCAGCTGAAATTTACCTGAAAGTTAATTAAAACAAATGTTAGGTAGGCATTTGGCATATTTGGCACAATATCTGTAAAATATTATTTTATCCTGCAGAGGAACTCAGATAGCAAGAACATGTGTCATTTCGCAACCATTAACGAAAATTATCATCTCCGACATAAGTTAAAAAAAAATTAGAAACTTGCAAACATGAGGCGCACTGAAAAAGAAAATCGCTCATCATTAAACATCGATTTGAAAGCTTGTTTTATCAAACAGTTTTTATATATCTAATCGAATCAATTTAATACAAATTATTCGTCCAGGATATATTGAGGAAATGTCGATTTTTATCAATTTAAAAAAAACCTTATACTTATCCAAAATTGCAGTAAAAAGGGGTAAATGTTTTAGATAACCCATAAAAGTATGTCAGTTAAACAGTAACTTTGAATGTTCTTGTAACAAACAGTTACCCTGAATAAATAACCAAAAATTGATAAAATATTGTACTTACTACTTTTAGCTAATTTGGTTAATTCGTCATGTAAGCTCTTTGGAAGTTTTATCGAAACGAATCTATGTTCCAACCCAGGAAATAAATTCACATACTTCTCTTTACAAACAAATACTTCACTGGATTCATTCAGGAAAGTTTCAAAATCGTGACTGTGCAGTGGTAATAGTTTCAAGCCTGAAAATTCTTTCCGATCGCCAAGCATTAAATATTGTAATAATTCAATCTTCATGTGCTGATCTAGAATTTCATACACATCAGGCGAGTTTTTCAACAAACCTGCAAATTCATTGGGGGTAATACTTTTCAAATTTCCATGTTTAATCAGATATCGCATATCATGACAAACTTCTACCACAGCTTTGTCTAGCTCAAGCAAAATGTGCTTCACCGTACTTTCAATTTTTGCATGTTGACGAGGTTCAAGTGCATATAATTGCATATCGTTTATTTCAAACAGCACAGCTTCATATTTAGATACCCAAGTACCATTTCGTAAATTAGAATAGAATACAGGCATTTCTACTACCTTTCTATAAAAGGTGTCAACCAATTTTTTCAATATATTGTCGTGTTTGGATTCTTCCGGAAAGCAACTATATACAACCTGGACCATATACATTGATCTCTTGGTATCTTTGCAACATTTAGCGTTATTAATTATGTGTTGTACAGCAGAGATGTAAGCATTTGATAGAAGCTCCTCTACTAATATTTCATTCCATTCGACAAACTTATCATCTAATCGTCCATCAGATAGTTTAATATGTCTTCTATTTTGACTTAATGTAAAGTTGCCATTCAAATGAACTGGCAGTGACGTTGTACTTGTAGATGGTAAAGGCAGAAAACTAAAAATGTCTTTTTGATAAGCAATTCCAACGTATGGCAAACATGCTATTTCTTTTTCCTTTGCCAAAGTAGCCAAGCGCCTTTTAAGACCTTGAGGGTTAGCAAAATAATGAGCAACAGTCCAAGATTGCTTCTGTAGTTGGTTACAAGAAGTTAGACATATTTCGGCATTAGCTACAATGTCAGTTTTTCCCGTAAATTGTTTCCCGATATTTGACCACAGAGTTTTCAAATCGTTCCTTGTTTCCTCATCAGATTCAAAATTAATTTCAATGGACATATATGATTGTGTGCTCCCGAATTCGTATAGTTCAATTTGTTTCAAATATTTTAAAAACAACAGCACAAGAAAAGCATCTTCTTCAAACAATTGCATGATTTTATTCATTTTTTCTGTAGGCCATTCACTGATCAATAATTCATTACCCTTTGATCGTGAAGAAAACCAAAAGAGAGTGCCTGGATAAAAACCATCTTTAATACAGGTTGGAGTAAAACCAAATGTATTAAACATTCTGGAGATCACTATTTCTTTACCTTCGTCAGCTATCTTTAATTTCTTACATTCCTTGTTCTCTCTGAAAGGGTCTATTAGCAACATCCACTTGCCACTGACGACAATTGGATAATCTAAAATAAAGAATATAAAGGACTAAACAGTTTTTTTTAATGTATTTGTATCATACAAATGAATACGTTTTTAGTCTTTAATGTTTCTTTGAACCTTCAAATATAACGGGGGGGCTCGGCAGTTCATTGATCACGTGGTCTGTCAACACTTGCAGGTTTGGGTCGGACTGCGGGCAGGGTGCGCACAACACCAATCTTAATCGACAAGAATTGCCAGTTTTCCTACTAAATGTTTGGGGTTTTCTCTCTCCGGGTTCTCCTGATTCCTCTCCAATAAAAACTTAATGCCATTATATGGCTGAAAAATGCTGCAAGTAGAATTAAACAACATTCAAACAAACAATTAAATATAACGGAACAGAAACTATAAATTTCTTTGAAATTACCTTTTAGAATAAACAATCGTACACAGTAAGACTTCGGAGCACATTATTTGCAAATTTAATATAAAAATACTTTTAGGTTTTCATCATTACCAGACATAGTAATATTAATCGTAAATGGAGGAGATAATATCTTTTGCATGTTTTATATCGCATTTCAGAAGGTGTTTAAACATCTTTGTTGTGGCGGTGGAAATGTTGCAGCACACCAAGTGAATATATCTGATGAGTTTTGTTTTAATTTATTCGACAGTTTCAAAGAAGCATTTTAAAAAGATTTTGTAATTAATAGCTAAAAATAAGAATTCAGTTTCTAATCGTAGTAAAAAATACACATTTTGAAATTGTCTGGTTGTCTGAAGAAACTATAGAAAACTTTACATAACATATATGAGTACTGGAAAACGTTATTAAATGTACATGTTATATATATATATATATACTTATATATTTGTAATCATTGTTTTCAATAAACAATCTTTGTAAATGATATTTGTGGAGTTTGAAATTATTTTAAAAAACCTCATAAATTGTTAGCAAAATGCTTCTAATTTGTAATTTCCTCATATAATCTTCTTTTGGTTAGTTTGTTGAAATATATTTCAAAAAGCGGATAAGGTGTAGCAGCTATTAATACGGATGTTGTATAAGTTGTTTCAAAGTATGGATTTAAGAGATCACTTTTAAGCAGGATGGAATTACTGTTTTACAAACCATCCACAATGAACGTGAGAAGAAAACTTCTTTAAAAATGGGTATTTCATCATTAAATGGTAGATGTTTTAATAAGAAATTGATTTTTTCAACCCTGAAGGTAGCATTATGAAAATTTATAATCTGTTGTAAGAAAGTTTTGTTACAGAAGTTTATACAGAGAATCAACTTCTATTTTAATTTCCCTAAAGATATAATTTTGAGGTTATAACATTCTTAATCTGTTTACATAAAACAGATAATCACAATTTATTTTAACAGGTGCATATTGTGCATTTGCAGTGTGTAGATTTAGTACTTTTTTATGCACTCCGGTTGTTGCTAATGTTTATTATATTTAAATAGAGAGCTATACACCTTCATGTTATTCATAAAAAGTATGGTAGATTTCATTTTTTATTTTATATAAAACCCATTTGGTTACTTTCAATTTCATATTTTCAAATGTATATTTAATGTACAAATTATATTCAATACTAATCAATATTGTTTTTTATTTGAAATTGCTATAATGTAACTCAGGGTTTGAAAATTGAAATGATTTTATATTTTTTACTTACCTTCCAAACTACCTCTATACTTTGGACAACTGACATTACATACATGGTGTATATAATTTAATATATGGTTTTTTAGATTTTTTGCAAACTTTTTTATTTGAGGTTTTTATGTATGTCATTTTGGAAGACATATTATATAGAGTAATAGATATCTTTATTGTTGTACAGTTTGAATACTCATTTTGGTTGTGATATCTTTTTTATATAATACGTTATCATTATATCCAATTCAAATGACTAAAAAATAGTGTTTTATATGTTCTAATGTTGTTTTTACCCAAAAATATTCAGTTTTACAATGCTTAAAAACAAATCCAATATTTGAAAAAGACAGTTTTATTAATTATGATTTATTTATTCATCATGTTCATGTAAATATGTTTTAATTGCAAATGATGTTACATGTATTTGCATATTAATCCTTACTATTTGAAGATTTTTTTATTTTGGAACTACTTCAAAATGTATAATTTCTGTCTAGTCCTAAAATGTGATATTTCATATTATTAATATGGGTTGTGATATTTTATGTATCCAGTACAGTATTATTTTCAAACATTCCACTTTGAATCATAAAAGGCAATATATATTTCCCAATTTTGAAATATTTACCTCAAAAACAAAATACCTTTATGTATGGTATCTAAATACTCAGGTTGTTTTGATAATGTTTATATATAGTTTAGATTATGTTTTTGTTATAATGTTGCTTGTATTTACACAAAGGGCAATATTTTTATTTTAGATTATATGGAAATCGTCTCATTTTAATCTTTTAAAAACCTATAATCATATGAACATGTGGTTGGGTACATTTTCATTCTCAGGTAAAATTTAAGATTTTATCCGGTTAATAAGTGTTGTTTTACATAAATGTGTTACAAGTCTTTATCGGGGATATTTCTAAATGATTGTTATTGAAATTTAAATATGTTATTTGAAATAAACATTTTAAATCTTATTTTTGTTTTCCATTGACCCCCTTCTATTGCTTGGATTATAAGACTTCCTTCTTTTTACGTGAAACACCAATAAGAAAACATAGTATAATAGTGGAGTTATAGTAAGGGTTTAGGAAACAGAATGGAAATGGAGAATATGACAAATACAACCAATCGACTATAACAGGTCGACTAAAATGATTTCCAAAGAATAAGAGTTGTCTTTCTTTGTATACAGTAAAATTCACAAAATCTTTACTGGTTGCCCCACCCTGGCATACACCACCCACACCCACCCTGTCAGTTTTAAAGCCGCCACCCGGTGCCTACCCTATCAATGATTTACCCAGTTTAAATGACCATGTCAGGTTGTCAGGCTCGGATGTTGTCAGGCTCGGATGTTGTCAGGTTGTCAGGTTGTCAGGCTCTATTGTTTCCATATCATGGTTCCATCACTACTCTCCTCGTCCTGGATATAGCTTAAGCTTACCTACAACCAATGTGCAACGATATTTGAGACTGTGTTTATTTAAGATTTCATGCCAGTATTTCAGGTGTTTCATGGCTGGATTATGTTGGGGAGAAAGCCTGGAAATCCCAACATTTGACAGGAAACAATATAATCAAAGATATCTAACAAATTTAGGATTTTTTCTAAAATATCATGATGGCCAGTTTATATCAGGTTGGTAAAGCAGAGAACGAACCTGGTAAAAAAACCCGACTGTCAGCAACAAAAACCCCCGACCGTCAGCAATAAAAAAAACCCCGACCGTCAGCAATAAAAACGCCCGACCGTCAGCAATAAAACCCCGATCGTCAGAAATAAAAACCCCGACCGTCAGCGATAAAAACCCCCGACCGTCAGCAATAAAAACTGACAATCCTCGTAAATAAAGGTTGGAGTCATGCCCACCTTAAGATCAAACTCTACATGTGAATTTTTGTACCTTTCGATTGGCTATGTATTTTTTTTTATTTGCGACATGTCACAATGAAATTTTGTGCCCAGAATGGGGGAAACATGGGGAATTTATGGTTCACCCTGCTATTCTGTCAACTTGCAAAAAGGGGGGTATAAGGGGACCCCCATAAAAATGTTGTGTGCAGATTTCCTCCTAGACCACAGAGAATGGTGAAACAAAATGGACGCCAAATCGTTCTGAAGAACGATAAAAAAGTTCCAGGTAGTTAAAGTTGAAGATTGGTTTTTTATGCACAAATCGCAATTTTCAGAAAAACCAACTAATCCTAGCTTTTCGAAAATGGTGCAAATCGATTTAGAATGTCGGTTTTACCGCAACCAAGTATATCGGATGTGCATTAATGTCAACAAACTCGAAAATCGGCAGAAAAAACAAAATGTCGAGACCCCATCGGGACCCCCAAGATTTAACTGGTTACACTTTTATGAATGGATTAATCTTTGAAATATACATCTGTATCGTGTCTTCGTGAGTTGTTCTAGCTGTAACAAACATTTTTTTCACTTGCATTTATTTTGAAATGACAATAAAATCCACGCGATCGAGTGTCGTCTGGTACGTACGATTTGTGTAATTCACAGACAAAAATCCGTTTCCTTTTACAATGAATTGAAAGTAACATTCCTTTGAATTACACTGTCACAATTAACTGCATCATTGTTGACGTCCTGAAACATAATCTTGATGACACTTTATTGTATATCGCGATCATATGTAATATACGTGTTTATTATATAGATAGAGATGAAATATCGAATTTTCCGAGTGACAGAAATCACGGTAAATCACATGTGAATATTATCGTTTATTTTCACTCTCGGGTTTTTTCCCGCCAAAATTGCAGTTGGTTGTGTACTATACAGATATTCATCCGCCGTTCATAAAGTTTAGGATTAAGCATTAAAATTTTACGAAAACAATTTTGATCTATATAATAAATAGGATAATCAATTGGGCATCGTGAATATCCAAAATATGATCACTCGTGCCGCATAAATCATCAGATTAAACTCGTGTGCGGAACAAGTTCCGCGCACTCGTTTAATTAGATGCGTTATGCGGCACTCGTGATCATATTTTGGATATTCACTCCGCCCAATTAATTATCCTATAAGCGTAAGTACGGTATGACGTCTCCACTTCGAAAGAAAGAATAAAAAGTCCGCGATAATATACATCAATGTCACGTGACGTCAGACGCTGCAACCATTCAGATCAACGCGTTCTATATGTATTTAATAAATAAAAATCGTAGAATTTTCTTGTCTTTCTTATTTATTTCATGTGTAAATACAAAAACACAGAGCAAACTATCTATTTAAAAAATAAACAACATAACAAAACGAATGGTCTCCTGTTTCTATTGCCGCTATGATTAACGGACATGTTTTCAAAGCAATTAATTGCATTTTAAGAAGCCCAATGGGACGGGATCGATGGGCTTTACTTTTTAAAATTTTTTTTTAATTTTTATTTTATTTTTATTTTTTTTTCTATTTAAAAGTGTAAAACTGCAAAAATATACTTAAAATGTAACGTTAGAGCATGAACGGTAACGGGGATCGAACCAGGGATCTCATTATTGCCAGCAAGCCCTCTAACAAAGTGAGCTAAGAAGGCCTCCGTTAGCTACGTCAATTTTTTCTGGCTATATACCTACTACCTGCTTGAACGCAGATAGGCCTCCTGTTACACGTATAAGGCTAATAAACTAACAAGCCGGAAAAGAGGTGGGGGGGATAGCTGTTGCCGCCAATTCATTTTAAAAACTTTACATTGAACATTTAAATAGAAAATAATTTGAGAATATAAGCTCACTCAATCAAACACACCGCAGCACAAAAAAAGGTGGGGGGGGGGGGGGGAAGGGGGTGCTCATTTGCCGTTTTATGCTTTAATTTACGACGTTTAATGAATGCAAATGGTTTCATGTGGTCCAGAGAGTGGAATGTGCTCAGGGTGGTCGCTTTATACAGATGGTTGCATTACACAGGTCATTTTAAGTACATGTGTACCTATGGTCTATTTTTCATGGGTGGTCACAATTGACAGGTAACCGATGAAACCTGGTGGTTTCATGAGCTCAGGGTGGTCGCTTTATACATGTGGTTGCATTACACAGGTCATTTTAAGTACATGTGTACCTATGGTCCATTTTTCATGGGTGGTTGCAATAGACAGGCAACCGATGAAACCAGGTGGTTGCATGTGCTCCAGAGAGTGAAATGTGCTCAGGGTGGTCGCTTTATACAGGTGGTTGCATTACACAGGACATTTTAAGCACATGTGTACCTATAGTCCATTTTTCATGGGTGGTCGCAATAGACAGGTGACAGATGAAACCAGGTGGTCGCATGTGCTCCAGACAGTGTAATGTGCTAGGGTGATCGCTATATTCAGGTGGTTGCATTTTACAGGTCATTTTACCAACTACAGGTGATTTCTAAAAACAATGTTTTTTTTAAGCCGCGGTGTTAAAAATGTCGTTTTAAGTGGAAAGCCATGATTGTTTGTTCCGAAGGAACAAATGAACCTATATTTATACATACATTTCTTTATAACTATATTGGCTTTGTCTTACATATGTACTGCCTTTGTGCCTCAAAAGTGAATTAGCTTTGTAACTTGCCATTACATGTATTGGCTTCACACATACTTGTACATACACTGATTTGAGATTGTTGAACTTTCAAAGCTTTATCAAACTGTATTAACTCTATGCTGTTATGTATGTATGTCACTGCATCTGGCCATATTACCATTTCAAGCATATTAATTTCAGCTCATATACACATACCAACTACATTCAGATGGACACAAAAAAGAATTCTCTCCAATTCTTTATTTAAAAACAGTAAGAAAACCTGATGATAACAAAGTAAACTTTGTTTTTTTTTGACAACAGTATAATTCCTTTGTTTTGAACAGCCAGGGGATACACTTTAAACTTAGACCTATATAAACAAATTTCTGCCAAATAAAATATTTTTCATTCAGAACCAATTCAAGCAATTATGCTCTGCAAAAGGAGATACATACTAACACGAATTATAAGTTGTACACATGACCAAAAAAAAAATTCAAGTGGGTCTTTCGTGGCTTGGAACAATTGTCTGTATGATGGTTAAAAATAGCTTGTATATGAAAAAATCATAAAAGATGTACCAGTTACAGGTCAGAACATGAAATCTCAGACTTGACAAACACAAATACAATATAGGTACATCTTTGAAAAATATCAAATTTATTTGTACGAACTTTCAAAACAGAAAGAAAAGCAAAGCTCTGGATAGCTTTTCTCTTCTGTTTTATAGCAAGTAAGCTAAAATTCCAGCCATGTACATACATTTATTTCTATCCTGAAGTGTAAACGACATAATTTAGATGCAGGCTACAATGAGAACACAATAAAACAAGAACTATAACATATGCCTTTATTAGCCAATGGCCTCCAACATAACATTTATAGGAGGAAGTTTATTTAAGTTAATTAGTGTCATACACCATTTAAAGGTAAACAACAACCATAAAAATGAATACCCACAACTGCTCAATTTTTGTAATAAAAGGCAAATAGTACGGTGATGTGGTGTAAGGTCGTAACTTTTCATGTAAATGGAGCTAACAGAGAAAATTCTTATTAGTCTACATAGACTAATAATTAAGAAGAAATGGTCACTATAATCAATCTTTCTGTACTTTTTATTAATGAAGTTAAGATGATAAAGACGATGCTATACTACAATGTCATAAAAGTCTCCAGATAAAAAAGTCAATTACAACACTCCCTGCCTTTTCAGCAACTCGTATGTTTTCTTGTTGAAGACGTTACCAGAGCTATCTTCATATTCTTCCTGTGAAGGGAAATATAACAAACTAAATAATTATTGCTAGAAAAATGGAATATTGTATATTGTATATTGTATATTTTACCATAAAAAAATTGTATAATTAACTATGTTCAGAATGATTGTTTTTGTTTGTTTGGATAATGTTTAATCCACTTTCAGCAATTTTTCAGCTATATCATGGCATCATGGTGGAGGAAGCCGGAGAAAACCACTACCTTCGGTGGGAAAACTGGCAATCCTTGTCATTAAGATTGGACTGGAGTATACCCTGCCCGCAGTGAGAGTTGAACCTGCAACCTCAGTGTTGACAGACCACGTGATCAATAGCAGACAAACTACCTTAACCACTTGGCCACTGAGGCCCCTGTATAGCTGCTGCTTTGTTGTTTTCTTATGATATCTATACTTCCTAAGTGTGTATGATGCACATTTGTGTACAATTCACACCCGTTTTGAATTTTGAAGAAAGTCTTGTTCCTATGAATAAAATGCACTAACTTGTAATTATAGGTCTATACTATAGTAACAATTTACCCATTTCATTTTTCTTTATGCATAATCAAAATAGAAAAACTCAAAACTAGCAGAAAGGTCTTTGTTACATTTAACCTTTTACAAAAATATTTATTCAAGGCAAACAATATTAGAAAAGGCTATTACAATTCTTTCAGTAAGGAAAACCTACCTCTGTCTCTGGTCTCCATCTGTCTGATTCTTTTGTTGTCTTTATCTTTGACCATACTAAAATACAGAAAAACAAGCAATAATTTTTATAAACTGAAACGTATTTTGAAAAAAAAGATGCCAAAAATAGAATAAACTATATCTTACGTGGAAATGTAGCATTTCATTATCATAATATTATGACAGTTCAAAAATCTGGCAAAAAAACATCAACACATGACCAAGGAACATTTTTTAAATGTGATGTTACCATGTATATTCAAATATTTCCTTATACTCTTACTAATTTTATACATTCCTTCCTGTTCACTAATTGTGCATTTCCTGGATTGTAGAGAGAAGAATATTCTATAAAATATTCTAATATGATGTCTAATTTGTTTAGTCTTTCATAAAGTTTGTAAATGTTTTCATGTCATTTTTGGGCAAAAAAGGGCCATACTTGAAAGTCATATGTTGTATGACTTTAGAAACATAACTTTCATATGAAACGAAATTATCAACAAAAACCAAAAATTTCTTCAGCTAGTCAAAAAACACAAAAGTAGTTACAAAACAAATCTGTCATGCTCACCTTACAATCATATAATGGTTTCCATTTTATTCAAACTTTATATAAGACTTTCACATGGAAGGATATTTAGACACTAGCATGAAAACATGGTGTTCTGTAGGACAACATAAGTTGATAAAGAAAAGTAGCACTTTAAGTCCAAATAAGTGTGAATTCATGTGGACATAACAAAAGTTTTGCCCCTTAAAGTCTAAAAATATTGATAGCTGAAAGACAGAGGAAAATATGTTGATATACTACTTGAGACAAATTTAAAAAAATCATTTATAAACAAATTATTGTTGATATAAATATTTAATAAGGATTTCATAAAAATTTGACAAGAAAAACATAATTGTCCATTATTAGTTTCTGGGTGTTTTTTTGCTTTTTTGTATCCTGTCTTTGAGTGATTAAGTTTATTATTGTGAGGTTTTCTTTTTTTTCATCTTCTTGTACCAACCAGTAAACTTATTAAGTATCGGATCGCCAAACATGACGATACAGCATAAATATTCCAACAAAATGTTATCAAAATTACCAAGGTGATTAATTCAGTACTACCTGTATTGTGTATTTACACGATCCCACTGGACTTATATTATTCCATCTCCAAATGAAAAAAATACTTTAAGCATTTAGAGTTAAACGCCACTGATGAGTCTTGAGTAGACAAAACGTGTGTCTGGCGTACTGAATTAATCATCTTGGTAATTTTGATAACATTTTGTTGGAATATTTGAGCAAAGCCAAGTGACAGTTCGTCCCCAGGTGGGGGAATGGTTGGAGCAATGTAAGTTTTAAGTTCAGTTAAAGTGAGAATGTTCAAGACCAATATTTTATGACTTGTTTACGTCATTTATTTATATTGACACTCAATGATTAAGGCAATTTGTTGGTCAGTCTGTGTCTATAGTCTTGACAAAAACACCGTCAATTGTATCGTTGCATACTCTTCTAGACTTGTATATATATAAACTGTTGCACAATCTATGATAGCTCCCCATAGCATCAAAAAATATGTTTGGAAATCTTTATTTATTTGTTCATAATATATGCCTGATTAATTCATGTATGGATGTCCTCTGCGCTGTCATGGAGAATATTTGTTAAATTTGATTTGTTTACATTAATCGACTTTTGCTGTCTCAAGTAATGCACTGACTGTCTTTAGAAATCTAGAGGCTAATTAAAAAACAGTTCTTATAATATACCTAGAGACATCAGTCTTAACACACATTTTCCAGGATCCATGGACTAACAGTTTCTAAAAAACAGGTTTCTCAGACTTTTGAATCTCTTGAATTTATGATGTTATACTTGCCATATATTGGACCATTAAATATTTGTCAGAAGAGAACCCAATAATTTGCCTAAGCAATACCTAACGCTTGCTTGTAATGTTTATTTTAATTTTTTTCAGGATATTTTGCCAAATATTTTTGCTAATTTAGTAAGCAGTAACAACAGTAAGACAATAAATGTTGTATTTTTTGTAGCAGTCTTGTATTAACCAATATAAACATACTTTAAATAACAACCATTTTAAGACAGACAAAAGGTTGTTCATTTCTAAATCGACACGAGTTTTCATTTTTTGTCAGGAAATTAGCACTTAGATGCTCTAAATCAAATTTCATCGATTTTTAATTTTTGCAGGGTTTTCTCAGCCATAAAATACAAAGTCTTGGGTCATTATATACCAATAATAGTAGCACAAGTAGGTATTTTGTAGGAAAGATACATTATCAAATATTTTTAAATATGTATAATTAAAATAAAGTTACTTTATAAAATTAAATCACATTTCCAAAAAATATCTTGACCTTTTCTCGACCTTTACCTTAACAATCATCTTGACCTTTAACTAAACAACCAATAAATATTACTTGAAACAAGGAAATATAAAGGGCAGACATATTGGACTAACTGACAATGGCATTAACAAGATCTTTACAAAAAGGACAATTCCTTAAGGTTTGTAATTTATGTCAAACTGACAACAGAATTCAGTGGAAATGTTTAAACTGTGATAATCTTATGTGCACCAAATGCAAAGAAATCCACAGCAAGATAAAATCTGTTAACAAACATAAAATCATAGACATCAAAGAGGTGGGAAAACATTCAAAGGAACTGGACTTTGGGAACATTAAATGTGAAGATCATGAAGGACAAATTTGTTTCATGTTCTGTAAGTCATGTGATCAGCTGGTCTGTCCTCAGTGTATAGCTGAAGTCCATAATGGTCATGGATTAGTGCAAATAAGCGAAGGACTTAAAATTCAAATGGAACATGTCAAGCAAATAAAAAAACAAATAAAAAGTCATATAGAAGATCTAACTAATAAAGAATCAAACATCAAGTTATTAAGAACATATGAAAATTCCAAATACACAGAAACCAGGAATCTAATACAAACTCAAAATGCTGCTTTGAAAAGAGAAGTGGATAAGTATACTGAAAAACTTATCAAAGAATTAGATCAGAAATGGGAAACATTAAAGAATTCCATAGGCAAAGAGGAACTTAAAGTTACAGCAATGAAGAAAAGAAAAGCGGGTCAATATGAAAAAGCTGATTCCGTGATTAACTCAAATGATGCAGATCAAGTCTTCAAAGAAAGTAAACAAATGGAGAAATTAATGAAAGAGGCTGTGGAACCAGTAAGGCTGAACTTCAATACAACACCCAAGTTCTTACCAGGGGAGATAACTGAATACAATTTTGGATCATTACAAGATATACAAAAAGACTTGGTACTGAACATTCGTCAACAATTTACAACAGATTTTAACAAAGTTGGTTATCTCTCAACATGCCCTGACAATTCCGTCTGGATAAGCGATTCCAATGTAATACAAAGAGTAACACCAAAAGGCAACAATCTGAAGGTGATGTCTAACTTAACTATAAAAAATTTTAGTACAGCTGTAACTTCGTCTAATGACCTCTTTCTGGTTACCAAGGGAGCATCAAGGTTACAACAGATCAGTGGCAGCAGTGGACAGATCACAGACACTGTATACAGTGTAGATCCATTAACCCTTACAGCTGTCCATGTCACTAGTGATTACAAAGTCATGGTAGGAGCTGGCAATTCTGACTGCGATGTAGTAATCAGGATGAGTAAAGAAGGTAAACATGAGAGGACTTATGAACATGATAAAAACAAACATCCAATATTTAATTATGTTAAACACATTACTACTACCACCAACGGTACAATATTTGTGGTAGACATGTTATCAGAGGATGGCAGAGGTAGAGTTGTGGTCCTTGGACAGGATGGTGAGGTCATCAATATCTACACAGGTCATCCAAAGATCAATAGTAATGCCAAACCATTTAAACCAGCATATGTTATGACAACTCCATTAGAAAACATCATTGTAACTGACCTGGACACACATACCCTCCAGATCCTGAACATTGTGGGACACTTGATAACATACTATAAGACTAACAACATTGGAATATTACGCCCAATTTCTCTCAGCTTTACCAGCTCAGGTCAGCTGTACATAGGATGTAGTAAAGCAGTAGGCAGTAGTGACAAGGCCAAGTTATATACAGTGGACATATCACAGATATAAGGACCAGTAACATGACTGACAACAGGTAAGACAAGGCCAAGTTATATGAAGTGGACATATCACAGATATAAGGACCAGTAACATGACTGACAACGGGTAAGACAGGGCCAAGTTATATGAAGTGGACATATCACAGATATAAGTACCAGTAACATGACTGATGACAGGTAAGACAAGGGCAAGTTATATAAAGTGGACATATCAGATATAAGGACCAGTAACATGACTGACAACAGGTAAGACAAGGCCAAGTTATATGAAGTAGACATATCACAGATATAAGGACCAGTAACATGACTGTCAACAGGTAAGACAAGACCAAGTTATATGAAGTGGACATATCACAGATATAAGGACCAGTAGCATAACATTTAAACCAGCATATGTTATGACAACTCCATTAGAAAACATCATTGTAACTGACCTGGACACACATACCCTCCAGATCCTGAACATTGTGGGACACTTGATAACATACTATAAGACTAACAACATTGGAATATTACGCCCAATTTCTCTCAGCTTTACCAGCTCAGGTCAGCTGTACATAGGATGTAGTAAAGCAGTAGGCAGTACTGACAAGGCCAAGTTATATACAGTGGACATATCACAGATATAAGGACCAGTAACATGACTGACAACGGGTAAGACAGGGCCAAGTTATATGAAGTGGACATATCACAGATATAAGTACCAGTAACATGACTGATGACAGGTAAGACAAGGGCAAGTTATATAAAGTGGACATATCAGATATAAGGACCAGTAACATGACTGACAACAGGTAAGACAAGGCCAAGTTATATGAAGTGGACATATCACAGATATAAGGACCAGTAACATGACTGTCAACAGGTAAGACAAGACCAAGTTATATGAAGTGGACATATCACAGATATAAGGACCAGTAGCATAACTGGCAACAGGTAAGACAAGGCCAAGTTATATGAAGTGGACATATCACAGATATAGTGCCCAGTAACATGACTGACAACAGGTAAGACAAGGCCAAGTTATATAAAGTGGACATATAACAGGTATAAGGACCAGTAACCTGACTGATAACAGGTAAGACAAGGCCAAGTTATATGAAGTGGAGATATCACAGATATAAGGACCAGTAACATGACTGACAATGGGTAAGACAGGGCCAAGTTATATGAAGTGGACATATCACAGATATAAGTACCAGTAACATGACTGATGACAGGTAAGACAAGGCCAAGTTATATAAAGTGGACATATCACAGATATAAGGACCAGTAACATGACTGTCAACAGGTAAGACAAGGCCAAGTTATATGAAGTGGACATATCACAGATATAAGGACCAGTAACATAACTGACAACAGGTAAGACAAGGCCAAGTTATATGAAGTGGACATATCACAGATATAGTGACCAGTAACATGACTGACAACAGGTAAGACAAGGCCAAGTTATATAAAGTGGACATATCACAGATATATGGAATAGTAACATAAGTGACAACAGGCAAGACAAGGTCAAGTTATATGAAATGGACATATCACAAATATAATGACCAGTAACATAACTGACAACGGGTAAGACAAGGCCAAGTTATATGAAGTGGACATATCACAGGTATAAGGACCAGTAACATGACTGACAACAGGTAAGACAAGGCCAAGTTATATAAAGTGGACATACAACAGGTATAAGGACCAGTAAGACAGGGCCAAGTTATATGAAGTGGACATATCCCAGATATAAGTACCAGTAACATGACTGATGACAGGTAAGAAGAGGCCAAGTTATATAAAGTGGACATATCAGATATAAGGACCAGTAACATGACTGACAACAGGTAAGACAAGGCCAAGTTATATAAAGTGGACATATCAGATATAAGGACCAGTAACATGACTGACAACAGGTAAGACAAGGCCAAGTTATATGAAGTGGACATATCACAGATATAAGGACCAGTAACATGACTGTCAGCAGGTAAGACAAGGCCAAGTTATAGAAAGTGGACATATAACAGGTATAAGGACCAGTAACCTGACTGACAACAGGTAAGACAAGGCCAAGTTATATGAAGTGGAGATATCACAGATATAAGGACCAGTAACATGACTGACAACAGGTAAGACAAGGCCAAGTTATATGAAGTGGACATATCACACATATAGTGACCAGTAACGTGACTGACAACAGGTAAGACAAGGCCAAGTTATATAAAGTGGACATATCAGATATAAGGACCAGTAACATGACTGACAACAGGTAAGACAAGGCCAAGTTATATGAAGTGGACATATCACAGATATAAGGACCAGTAACATGACTGACAACAGGTAAGACAAGGCCAAGTTATATGAAGTGGACATATCATAGATATAAGGACCAGTAACATGACTGACAACAGGTAAGACAAGGCCAAGTTATATACAGTGGACATATCACAGATATAAGGACCAGTAACATGACTGACAACAGATAAAACAAGGCCAAGTTATCTACAGTGGGCATATCACAGATATAAGTACCAGTAACATGACTGACAACAGGTAAGACATGGCTACATTGTATGAAGTGGACATATCAAAGATATAAAGAAACATAACATAACTCACAACCGACTTCCAGAAACAGGTATTCAAATGGTCATCCAATCATTTCTCAGCCATATATTTAAAATATAGCATTATAAGACAATCATTTTTATGTTCCTTTTTTTCGGCAGTATTCTGGTAGGCAGTGTCCTACCCTACCAATTATATTTACATTCCAGAAGCACTATAAAGTATGAAATAAAGCAACCAAGTCCTGCTGATTGCCCATGTACATATAAGAAATATAAAAGAATACTAAATAGACCAGAAGTTGTATAATTATTATTTTCTGAAAGATTTTATAAACGATATGAAACAATAATTCAAGTAATACTTTCTTTCAATGTATATTATAGCCATCAAAAAGCCACGTCTTTGATAATGGTGAAGATTAGATATAGACAGAAGTAGAATGTTAAGAGCACGATACCATTAAGATGTACTTAGAATGCTCATGGACATTTTTTTGTAATCTTTCATTATTAAATTTTCTACTTTTACTATGAAACTGAGATTAGGTTGTACATTTTAATGTGACATCTATGCCAGTAAATTTGCTGACTTCAGTTTTCAATCCCTTGAACAGGAAAGCCAACGATTGACAGAAATATTTTTACGAGATTGATATAAGGAACAAAGAATGACTGGACGGATTTATCTGATTAGTAATGTTATAATATGAGTTAAAGAGTGATTGAGCATTGGACACCACTGACTGTTTACTAAAAATGTTGGATGTTTACTCAAATACTGTAGTTTTAGTGCTGAATTTTCATGGTGTTTTATTTTTCTTGATTAAATAATTGAGAGGGTAACGTGTATCACATTTAAAAAATATTGTCTGATACGAGACGATTATTAGGTCAGGATTTCTATGCATCAAAATGTTTGACTGTAAATTATGAAACACATTTTTCGGTGACACGACTTACCGGAATCCACCGGAATCCACTTCAAAAATTGTTATTCGTATTAAATTTAAATGCCTAATCACTTTAATTTTTATTTTTTAATGTTTTTCAATGTTTATTTAGAAAAGTACAGAGGTATACGTTCAAATTAAGAAATTAAATAAATCAAAGAAAGTCGCTGTATACAATGAGAACGCAGAGAATCTATTTTAATACATTTATATTATGTGACATGAAATGATCGTTTGAGGATATACATAAATGAAGGGCATATTAATATTGACAAGCGTATATAATATTGTATTCTAAAAATTAAAAATAACGAAGCTAGTTGTTGGCACATGCCAGAAGTTTGGTTAGTAGGTGTAAATTGACACTGGCAAGGCAAATAACATTTAATCAACATGAACAATTAAATATCTACGATTTTTAATGCAGCGAAAGTTAATTCTCGAAAAAAAAGGATTAAGCTGTTTAAGTTGTATAAAGGATTTTGATTAAAATTCTTAATGTATTAATTGCTGAACACTAAGTAATTTATATTTTATTATTTCCAGACAATAGTTTGTATTAACCGACGACCGAAAGAAAAAAAAATGTGTTTGCAAAACAAAAAATAGTTAGGAACTTTTGCCCGTAAAACAATGGCATCTTTTGAAGAAAGTAACAACAAGAAACCCTATATTAGTGTAAAATCCAGCTATACTTTTAGGGTCTTAGACAAACGATTATTTATATATATATATATATATATGTGCTATTCGCGGTTGCTGTTTGGATTTACAGCGTTAGCATACAGTGACATTCTTTGATTTAATTTCTTAATTTGAACATATCCCTCTACACTTTTTTTCAAGAGAAACATTGAAAAAGATAAAAAAATAAAAATTAAAGCGATTAAGCATTTAAATATAATACGAATAACAAATTTTTGAAGTGGATTCCGGTGGATTCTGGTAAAAACTGTGGATTCCGGTAAGTCGTGTCACCCCACATTTTTGCAAAAGAAGGGTGTACATTTTTCTTTTTCCAAAACTTTGGTGATAAATATAGCTACTGTAACAACATATTTTTTGTTATTTGTTTTGATTTTTTCAAAATTAGAGGGGATAAATACCATAAATAATTTAGCATCTATTGCATATAATAAGGTGGGGGATGAAGTACTATTAAAAGCAAGATTTTACATAATTTGCCAATCATTTAAAAATGATTAATAAAATGAATTTCACTTAACTGCATATCTATTAATTGCATATTTCTCTTAATTGCATAAAACTTTAAAACACCAAACCAATTTCCTATACTCTCCATATTAAAATTGTCTGTTAATTGCATGAAAAGTTTTAAGAATTCCGAAATTCCTGTTAATTGCATTATATAATCCAGAAATGGACATACTACTCGTCAAAAACTGACATTTTCCTAACGAGGTAATAGCAGTGTCACTAGAATTATCAAAACATGTTTTGATAATACTGTTTTATATTATAATTGTTGTGACAAGAATTAAGGTATTAAAAAGGTCACCTAAATTGTTCAACACAGCTTTTAATTAGACAATTCAAGTGAAAACATTATATTTCTGTTTAAAAATTGCCTTTCTGAAAATATCATATTCCTGTTAATTGCATATTTTCTCTGACAAATTGGTTACAATTAAGAGGAATCCACTGTATCACAAATTTATATGCTGTTTATAAGCACAGTGGCATTCTCACCATTTATTGGGTGCAGAAATTGAAAATAATTTACGACAAATGTGCATTTTGATTAATTACCGTCTGCATGAATTATTTATGTATAGATGCATTAGCTAGAGAACTGTGTCACATTATTTGTATGTTTACATATTTTCACATGACACCTGTTTAGAAATTTTCCAATAATGTATAGACCTAAGAATTACCTGTAATTTATATATATATGTAATGCACACAAATTTATATGGTCCACCATCAGTAAAAAGAGGCAGATCTGAAATAATCTCCCTTTTTATTAAATTTATAAAAATCTTATTTTGGTATGCATTTTCACTATATTTCTATAAAGATATCATGTTTATAAAGACAACCAAAAATGTCAGGGTGCAGTAAAAAAGTCTACACAATACGACTAAAAACTTGCTTGTAAACGTGCAGTCTACACGTGTGACTTGTAAATATGAGAATTATTTTGATCAAATATTGTAATTATTGTATTTTTATGTATTCTATATATTTCTGGTAATAATTTAAAACTATAATAGTGTCATATCTGTCTGTTACTCAAATTACAAAATGTTACTTATATTCTGAATAAATTTTTTTGGATCAGATCATACTGGTTGTAGCACAGTGTTTTATTACTGTTCAAAGATTACATAGCAGTCAGCTTTATCAACTGCAGACTAAGGTAACCGCATACCCAAAAATAACTGCAGACTAATAAAAAACTAGAGTGCCAACCAAGGGTCAAGTATTCTGTATTCTCACAAACAGGTTCAACATTTTTTGGTTATTGTATAAAACTGGGTGTTAATGTACTACATTTAACCCAGTACTAAATATTTTTTGCTTGTGTCAATGGTGTTTAATGCCACTTGCAGCATTTTTTCAGCTATATCATGGTGTCCAAAGGAAGCCAGAGTACCAGGAGAAAACCCCCAACCTTAAGAAAACTGGCAATCCTTGTCAATTAATATAGGAGTCAAGTACACCCTGTCCCCAGTGTGACTCAAACCCGAAACATCATGTGGACAGACCACATGAACAATAGTAGATGACTAACTACCTTAACCAATCAGAAAACTTGGCCCCTCAGTTCTGAATAAGAATACATACATTAATTAGGCCTATATTGTGAAACAATAAAGTTTCCAAACATATTTGTTTGTGCTTTGGAGAGCTATCATAGGTTGCGCCACTGTTTAGATATGAACATAAAAGATAAGAAAAACCCCAAAACCTCACAAAAAACTCACTCAAAGACAGGACAAAAAAAAGGTCAGAAAAAAAACCCCCAAAACTAATAAAAAGATCCCCAGTCTTAACCTTGATTGTGTTATTATTGCAACACCCAAACACCAAAAACACATTACACTAACAATCACCTAAACAATGCATAATGCATTTTTTACCAAACAAGGCAACATGCAAGTAAGTTTGTGTTTAATCAAGTCCTGCAGTAGTAGCTATCTTAGATTAAAGACCAGAACAGAACGCACAAACTTAGTACAAGACCATCCAAAAAAAAACCAAAACAAAACAAAATAAAACAAAACAAAACAAAAACAAACAAACAATAAGAAGTATATTAGTATAGATAGTATTTGAACATTTCCCATTTGGACCAAGATTAACTACATCCTTGATGGCCATTTTGAATTTCTAATAAGTGTAAACTTTGTAGAGAACACTGTGATCAAGATTTGTTTAGTTTAATATCACTTAAGGAGATTAAACCATACCCATAATTTTTTCTGAAAATTTAGGATTAGTTATCACAATAATGGTGAATGAATGGTGATGATTTCTTCCAATATTAATTCTTAACTTATATATTAAATTTTATTATACAGTTATAAGTACATTGACTGTATTATTGAGAAAACAAGGGAGGTAATTCAGTAAACCAATTTATTTTTTAATACTTTTTTCAACTTGTTATTTTCAATGTGACAAAAGACCCTCTGTTTTCAATCTTCTATTTTTATCGATTGCATGACTTTATAAATTAATTGTAGAAAAATAATTCAGCGGTATTTTATAAATCTATTATTATTGTGATTTTGTAATATCTTCAATTCAAAATCCAACAGAAAATTTTAATTGTTCAGGAGAAACTACTTAAAATAAGCTTGGAAACTTTGATTTTGTAATTTGACCATGAATTTTAATACTAACTATATGGTAAGTTTGAAAAAAAAGAATTAAAAAAATTTATTATAATGTACATGAATCAAGCCTTCCATGCAATGACCAAAACTGAAAAACAACTTACATGCAAGGGCATCTTCTATCAATGTGACATTGGCAAAATGTGCTGTGTTTGGAATCTGTAAACATCTCATTCCATGGGCATGTCTCCATTCCTATAAATAGTCATAATAATTTACACATTTGGTATGACATACAGTCAGGTAAGCTAAATGTGTAATATTTCCCAATTCTAGTATTAGTATATGTTAGGCTTAAAAAACACAATTTATACTTAAAGGATCACATCCTTGATTTCTAAAAGAATAAAGATAAATAGTTTGGAAAATATCTCATACAGCAAGTTAACAAACAAAATAGCATGTTAATTTAGGATATTACAATTAAGTTCCCAGTTTCATCATATTTCTTAAAGTCTCAAGTCAAGTTTTTCACCAAATGTGAATTCTCCACCAATCTGATTGGTCAATATCTGAGATGGGAAGATCCTAGAATTTGAATGTTTTATAAAATTGGGGACAGCTGCATGTACTACAGTACCTAATTACATTGGCTATTTTACATGACCTTCAATTACTTATGTGTAAAAATGTTCATGTTTTTACTTTGGCACTATGAATGATGTATATCTCTATAGGTATCAACTAATAAAACTAATATTAAATACTTACAGCAAAATGTCTCTGGAATGCCTTGGGTCCTTTGTATGTAAAGTTTCCACATATTTCACAGGTATAGCTGATGTTCAGACCATGTAACTTGTAAAGCCAATATGGTATAGGCTGAAAGTAAGCATATCATTATATTTAGAACTTGTATCACAAAACACATCAGATTTTGACAAATGTTTCAATGTTAAGAGGGTTGCTGTATACATACTACACTGAAATTTAATTAACTGCCCCTTATTAAAAAAAATTCTCATTAATAACAGTAAATGCTCAAGACACAAGAAGTATTACTGTAAATAAATGTTCCCGGATGATACCCCACTCTATATATTTATACAGACAGGAAGAATGGGTCGTGGAGGTCTGAAAATAAATCCCACAATATGTTATAATCATACAAAAGCCACTGTCAAATTTCAGTGTTATATCTATTATAATTGCTGAGAAAAATGTGACAAAAATGGTTACAGACAATTATTATGGACAGCAGAAAGTGAGAGGAAAACTGGTCAGTAAAAACACACACACTAACAAACATACAGACTAAAAACAATATACCCCTTATCACCTATGGTAGCTCGGGTATAAAAATTTCATACATCTGCAGGTACATCTAACATTTCTACTTTCTGTCAGTCTGTTTGTTTTAATCAGCAATTTTTCAGCTATATCATTGCGTCAATTTTTGATTGGGGGAGGAGCCGGAGTACCCGGAGAAAACAAGCAACATGGCAATCCTGACAATTAAGATTGGAGTCGAGTTCATCCTGCCTGCAATGAGAATCCAACCTGCAATCTCAGTGTTGACACACCACGTGATCAACTACCTTAACCACTCGGCCACTGAGGCCCCTTCTGTCAGCCTGAGATAAGGAAAATCATTCTTACTGCTGCTGTGTAGTTAATATTAAGGTCGACATTAATAGAAATAACATGTAACCTAATTTAAATTTCTCATTGTAACCCCTTTACATGACAAGCCAAAAGTACAGTTTCCTGCAAAATTGCTATTTTTGCTTTCAAACTTCTCCGCATTATAACAACCACTTAAGATTATATAAGATATATTCTGATAAATATATATGAACACTACTTTTATAAAATGAAAACTTCAATAAAATTTCATGGGTATATTCTCCACTGTGTAATGCAACTCATTTTTCCGGAATACTGCATCATAATGCCTTGCGCTACGAGAAGACAAACCACAAAATCTGTTTAACTACAATTTCAACCTGTAACATTACCTTTCCATCCCATCCAAGTGGGAGATTTTTGGGGTTGTATGGGATATCATCATCGTCATCATCGTCATCATCTCCTTCAAAATGTTCATCATCAGAATCCTCTCTTTCCTCTCCTGTTCTTGCCTGTTTACGTTGGACATTGTCCCTGGTGGCAGCTCTCTGTTCTGACAATATCTCAGCAAATCTATAGACCTGTGCTTCCAGGTTACCGATTTCCCTTTGTCTTTCAGTGTCCCTGTATAAACAAAATAAGAATAACACCTATTATGTATTTACAATCAGTAAGAAATATAAGCATCCAATAAACTGCCCAATTATTTATTTGTGCTTCAGGCATACATTTTTAACCAATAAGGTGCCTCTTTGGGAATTATTTTCTGAAGAATAAGACCTAACCATTGTAAAATTACCCACAATAACTTTAATAAATATGGTAACTGGTATTTTGTAAATATAAACCAAAAAAAAATAAATAAATAAAAAATAAAATATACACAGACCTGCTTTTACCAGCTCTCCCTGGTTTAGACTTTGTGAACATGGCTGGATCAAGGTCCTCCAGTTTCTTGCCCTTTGTGCTGAACAACCTCATTGCTCTTTCTTCAAGTGTTCTATAACAATAAATTAAATGTTACAGATAACACTTGGATATGAATGCTTTAGCAATCTTAAAAGATATATTGCCCACCAATCTGATATATTTTGATGTTTGTTACAAGTCTTTTTTTTAAATTCTAATTTAAAAGATTTTATTGAAAATGTATCAATAGATAAAGTAATCCTATGTAGCCTATATAGGTCTTCTCCCATAAAGAAAAGTAGACATCAAGGTTAATATATAGACAGTATTATGTATTATTATACAGTAATAATTTTTCCCCATTGATTTCATATAAGAATAAGTGCAATATATTTTCATATTTTACACAGCACGTCGGACTTTTATGTAATTTCTGGGAAAAGTACAGATGTTTTCCGAACATCGGCTTGCATATTTTTACTGTCGTTTGGTAAACAAACATGGCCGAAAATGACATACATAATCTACTTTCTAGGGGAGAATAAGCAGAACCACTTGAAACTGAACAAATAGAAATGAATTTGATTGTTGATAAAAGTAAAGTTAAAATAATAATATTTACTCTTGTATGCATGGTCAATAAAAAAACCCCTTTTTTTAAAACTGATAAACAATATATGAAGTGGGGGTATAACTATCCTATGAAGATTGTTTTATTACTTCCAAGACATCACATGACAATCTCGGGTGGGCCTCGGTGGTGGAATGGTTAAGACATCACATGACAATCTCGGTTTGGCCACGGTGGTGGAATGGTTAAGACATCACATGACAATCTCGGTTTGGCCTCGGTGGTGGAATGGTTAAGACATCACATGACAATCTCGGTTTGGCCTCGGTGGTGGAATGGTTAAGACATCACATGACAATCTCGGTTTGGCCTCGGTGGTGGAATGGTTAAGACATCACATGACAATCTCGGTTTGGCCTCAGTGGTGGAATGGTTAAGACATCACATGACAATCTCGGTTTGGCCTCAGTGGTGGAATGGTTAAGACATCACATGACAATCTCGGTTTGGCCTCAGTGGTGGAATGGTTAAGACATCACATGACAATCTCGGTTTGGCCTCAGTGGTGGAATGGTTAAGACATCACATGACACTCTCGGTTTGGCCTCAGTGGTGGAATGGTTAAGACATCACATGACACTCTCGGTTTGGCCTCAGTGGTGGAATGGTTAAGACATCACATGACAATCTCGGTTTGGCCTCGGTGGTGGAATGGTTAAGACATCACATGACAATCTCGGTTTGGCCTCAGTGGTGGAATGGTTAAGACATCACATGACAATCTCGGTTTGGCCTCAGTGGTGGAATGGTTAAGACATCACATGACACTCTCGGTTTGGCCTCAGTGGTGGAATGGTTAAGACATCACATGACACTCTCGGTTTGGCCTCGGTGGTGGAATGGTTAAGACATCACATGACAATCTCGGTTTGGCCTCGGTGGTGGAATGGTTAAGACAATTAGTTATCTACTTTTGATCACATTTATGTCAACTCAGAGCATAACATCATGCAGAGTGTGATCACCTTCAAACTTTATTGTAAAGGAAACCAGTTTTCCTGCCAAAGGTCATGTTTTTTAAAAGGTAGAGTTAATTGGATTATTTTGGCAACAGTTTTTTTTTGTTTATAGAGGGCCTCCAATGAAAGTGCCAAAATTAAATACACCAAATTTTTAGCCACCAAAATTGTGTACCAGTATGAAAATATAAAACAGAGGTACATGTAGCATTCATGAAAATTGAAGCAGTGCAGGGCTTCAGTATTTTCCAAAAATAACAGTGAGTAGTGAATATTTCTTTAATATTCTGTCATTATTTGTGTAGACAGTTCTGACCATGACAAAAGTCGAAAAACTGCTCTGCTTATGTTTTGAGGATATGTGAATTCAATTTTTTTATTTTCTGTTTGTAAAGTAATAGTATTTTGTTGAATACTGAAATTCTTTGTCAACCTGCCTCTATGACAACCACCAAATATTAATAATGAATTCACAGCATGTTTTAATGTAATACTTTCAATAAATTAAACATTTTAAAACCTTAGGCTCCACATTTTAAAGCATTACCCTCCACATTTCAGTCCTAGGGCCATTAAAGTTTAAAGCCTTACCCTCCACATTTCAGTCCTAAGGCCATTAAGTTTTAAAGCCTTACCCTCCACATTTCAGTCCTAGGGCCATTAAGTTTTAAAGTCTTACCCTCCACATTTCAGTCCTAGGGCCATTAAGTTTTAAAGTCTTACCCTCCACATTTCAGTCCTAGGGCCATTAAGTTTTAAAGCCTTACCCTCCACATTTCAGTCCTAGGGCCATTAAAGTTTAAAGCCTTACCCTCCACATTTCAGTCCTAAGGCCATTAAGTTTTAAAGCCTTACCCTCCACATTTCAGTCCTAGGGCCATTAAGTTTTAAAGCCTTAACCTCCACATTTTAAAGCCTTACGCTCCACATTTTAAAGCCTTACCATCCACATTTTAGTCCTAGGGCCATTAAGTTTTAAAGTCTTACCCTCCACATTTCAGTCCTAAGGCCATTAAGTTTTAAAGCCTTACCCTCCACATTTCAGTCCTAGGGCCATTAAGTTTTAAAGCCTTAACCTCCACATTTTAAAGCCTTACGCTCCACATTTTAAAGCCTTACCCTCCACATTTCAGTCCTAGGGCCATTAAGTTTTAAAGCCTTACCCTCCACATTTCAGTCCTAGGGCCATTAAGTTTTAAAGTCTTACCCTCCACATTTCAGTCCTAGGGCCATTAAGTTTTAAAGCCTTACCCTCCACATTTCAGTCCTAGGGCCATTAAAGTTTAAAGCCTTACCCTCCACATTTCAGTCCTAGGGCCATTAAGTTTTAAAGTCTTACCCTCCACATTTCAGTCCTAGGGCCATTAAGTTTTAAAGCCTTACCCTCCACATTTCAGTCCTAGGGCCATTAAAGTTTAAAGCCTTACCCTCCACATTTCAGTCCTAAGGCCATTAAGTTTTAAAGCCTTACCCTCCACATTTCAGTCCTAGGGCCATTAAGTTTTAAAGCCTTAACCTCCACATTTTAAAGCCTTACGCTCCACATTTTAAAGCCTTACCATCCACATTTTAGTCCTAGGGCCATTAAGTTTTAAAGTCTTACCCTCCACATTTCAGTCCTAAGGCCATTAAGTTTTAAAGCCTTACCCTCCACATTTCAGTCCTAGGGCCATTAAGTTTTAAAGCCTTACCCTCCACATTTCAGTCCTAGGGCCATTAAGTTTTAAAGTCTTACCCTCCACATTTCAGTCCTAGGGCCATTAAGTTTTAAAGCCTTACCCTCCACATTTCAGTCCTAGGGCCATTAAGTTTTAAAGCCTTACCCTCCACATTTCAGTCCTAGGGCCATTAAGTTTTAAAGCCTTACCCTCCACATTTCAGTCCTAGGGCCATTAAGTTTTAAAGCCTTAACCTCCACATTTTAAAGCCTTACGCTCCACATTTTAAAGCCTTACCCTCCACATTTTAGTCCTAGGGCCATTAAGTTTTAAAGCCTTACCCTCCACATTTCAGTCCTACGGCCATTAAGTTTTAAAGCCTTACACTCCACATTTCAGTCCTAGGGCCATTAAGTTTTAAAGCCTTACCCTCCACATTTCAGTCCTAGGGCCATTAAGTTTTAAAGCCTTACCCTCCACATTTCAGTCCTAGGGCCATTAAGTTTTAAAGCCTTACCCTCCACATTTCAGTCCTAGGGCCATTAAGTTTTAAAGCCTTACCCTCCACATTTCAGTCCTAGGGCCATTAAGTTTTAAAGCCTTACCCTCCACATTTCAGTCCTAGGGCCATTAAGTTTTAAAGCCTTACCCTCCACATTTCAGTCCTAGGGCCATTAAGTTTTAAAGCCTTACCCTCCACATTTCAGTCCTAGGGCCATTAAGTTTTAAAGCCTTACCCTCCACATTTCAGTCCTAGGGCCATTAAGTTTTAAAGCCTTACCCTCCACATTTCAGTCCTAGGGCCATTAAGTTTTAAAGCCTTACCCTCCACATTTCAGTCCTAGGGCCATTAAGTTTTAAAGCCTTACCCTCCACATTTCAGTCCTAGGGCCATTAAGTTTTAAAGCCTTACCCTCCACATTTCAGTCCTAGGGCCATTAATGTTTAAAGCATTACCCTCCACATTTCAGTCCTAGAGCCATTAAGTTTTAAAGCCTTACCCTCCACATTTCAGTCCTAAGGCCATCAAGGCACTCTTCAATCTGTCCAATCCAAGTGAAGCCAACTCCTAAAAAAATCAGACTAATTTGTGTATTGGTTACTTTTACAAAACTTTTTCTTTCTATCCAGACGTTAACATCAACAAATGTAAAAGAGGAGGGCAAAGTGTAAAAAAAGGGAGTGGTAAACACTAACACCGTAGGTCTTTCCTTAGAACTGACCCAAGTTTAAACCACATGACCTTAAGATCTTTGTTGGCATAACACAAATCTAATTTTGAAAGCAAAAAATATCTTCAGTTCACAGACAATAAGTGAAAATAGCTCCAACATCAAATTCAATCTTATTTGCCCCTTGTCACAAAACAGCTTTTAATAATAAATTTCTGAAACCAATCCTTTGAGATTATCAATTTAGACCACCTTCAACAGACTGAAACATTTGAGTTACAAGGCATAAAATACCGCCCCCCCCCCCCCCAAACCCAACCCAAACAAAATGAGATACAACATTTTTTAAGACTTAAAACTAGATCTGCAAAAAAGTTGTGGCAAGCGTTGAAATTAAATATAAGCAAGCGTTGAAATTAAATATAAATTTCTTTATAACACAATATAATGGTTTAAAAAAGTTTTTAAAACTTTTTATTCCAATTAAACAAATACATGTATACTTACCTCCCAAGAAGAAAATGCAGATAAATCAAGATGGGCACCAGTATGGGCTAAAGCACCTGTAGCCTCTTTCTGAAAATCAGAAATTACATAGTATTGCATCACAATTTTACACATATTAAATCATAGTTAAAAATTATAAAAGCATCAGATCAGCACAAGTCCAGTTTCAAACATTATCCCAGAAAAAATATAAATATACAGGTAAATAAGTTTAAATTGAATCTGTCCAATACACGTGGTCCAATAACTATCTTCAAGTGGACTAACCTAAAATTCTTTTTGAACTCAGATGAGATCTTGTTCATATGAATCTTGTGCATAAAATATAACTCTGAACCTGTCAAAAACTCATTGATGTGTGCACTAATGAGAACATTTTATCTGAACTTTTTCTCTCCATTTCACATAACTCTTATTGACGAAAATAATTCTGGTTTTTGAACTTGACCACAAAATTATCAATATACAGCATGCCTATAAGTTTGACCTGAAGCTGTCTAGGAACCAATAAGCTAGTGCCCAAAACTGTACAAATTACTAAAAAATTCTTCAAACTGTATTTCCTACCTTTCCTTTGCCAGTTTTGCAACCTTTACTACAGAATAAAACATATATTCCTTACATTTATTACTTGTTTGCAAATGTACATTTCACAAAAACAAACCTTATAAATAATAAATACTTACGGGCCACCCTGGGACCTTATAGATAATAAAATACTTACGGGCCACCCTGGGACCTTATAGATAATAAAATACTTACGGGCCACCCTGGGACCTTATAGATAATAAAATACTTACGGGCCACCCTGGGACCTTATAGATAATAAAATACTTACGGGCCACCCTGGGACCTTATAGATAATAAAATACTTACGGGCCACCCTGGGACCTTATAAATAATAAAATACTTACGGGCCACCCTGGGACCTTATAGATAATAAAATACTTATGGGCCACCATGGGACCTTATAGATAATAAAATACTTACGGGCCACCCTGGGACCTTATAGATAATAAAATACTTACGGGCCACCCTGGGACCTTATAGATAATAAAATACTTACGGGCCACCCTGGGACCTTATAGATAATAAAATACTTACGGGCCACCCTGGGACCTTATAGATAATAAAATACTTACGGGCCACCCTGGGACATTATAGATAATAAAATACTTATGGGCCACCCTGGGACCTTATAGATAATAAAATACTTACGGGCCAACACTGGGACCTTATAGATAATAAAATACTTATGGGCCACCCTGGGACCTTATAGATAATAAAATACTTACGGGCCACCCTGGGACCTTATAGATAATAAAATACTTACGGGCCACCCTGGGACATTATAGATAATAAAATACTTACGGGCCACCCTGGGACCTTATAGATAATAAAATACTTACGGGCCACCCTGGGACCTTATAAATAATAAAATACTTATGGGCCACCCTGGGACCTTATAAATAATAAAATACTTACGGCCACCCTGGGACCTTATAAATAATAAAATACTTACGGGCCACCCTGGGACCTTATAAATAATAAAATACTTACGGGCCACCCTGGGATCTTATAAATAATAAAATACTTACGGGCCACCCTGGGACCTTATAAATAATAAAATACTTACGGGCCACCCTGGGACCTTATAAATAATAAAATACTTACGGGCCACCCTGGGAATGACCCTTCAGTCCATTGTAGTTCAAAATCTTGCCTGACATTTTCCATTTCCTGCAGGAATAAATAAATAGCCATGTATATACATGTATTATTATTAAAACATTTTCAGTAAATACAAGTTAGTTAGAATTATGTATATTATACCCTACAAGACAACACTTTACATGAGGACCCAATGCTTACTAGAAAGTATTTTAGTAGTTACGTTTACCTGTGTTAAATGTTCATTTTAAATAAGATTTGTACAGTTTAATTATGAAGTTTAATTTATTTATATAGAAATTGACTTGTGTAATCAACATTTGAGCAAATACTGTATTTAATACTGTGCATCATTTTTCCATTGTGCACAAAATGGTATAATCATACACAATATTCCTTTTTTTATTTGAATGGTGTTTAGCACCACTGTAAGCAATTTTTTAGCTATATCAAGGTGTCCTAGGGGAGGAAGCGGAAGTACCCGGTGAAATACACTATTCCTAATTGAGTTTTAATGTGAATATTGCTCAATAGTCAAAGTATTTACTTGTGTCCTGGAAAGAATGCAAGTACTACAATGAAAGCATTATATGAAAACAAGTGTCTGATGCCATCACATCAACTTTTTGGGAAGCAATTAATCTTAAAATATTGATAGGGGCCTCGATGGCCTAGTGGTTAAGGTAGTTCTTCTATAATTGATCATGTGGTCTATTAACACTCAAGTTGCGGGTTTCAGTCTCACTGTGGGCAGGGTGTACTCGACTCTAATCTGAAATTGACAAAAATTGCCTGTTTTCCTACGGAAGGTCGGGGTTTTCTTTGGAGTAATGGTCCCCCCCCCCCACCCCCCCACCCACAAAATAAAAACTGGACGCCATGAAAGGACATAATATTTTAAGGAACAACTTAAATATGAATTTTTTAATACAAGACAATGTTAACATTAAGAAGCATTTGTTCATCATTATTTCAAATACAAACAATTACATTTACATTTTTTAAAATATCTATATCTGTATATACTTCACGGATAAATGTTTAAACTCATTTAGGACTATTTATTTATTGAGGAAAAACTTACTGTTGTGTTATTGACAAGCTAAATTTAGAGCATGCAATTCAGAATTGATTTCTGCTGTTTATACTTACATCAATGAGGTCCAGGAGGGGTTTGACTGTGTGTTTATACTAATATCACTGAGGTCCAGGAGGGGTTTGACTCTGTGTGTTTATACTTACATCACCGAGGTCCAGGACGGGTTTGACTTTGTATTTATACTAATATCACTGAGGTCCAGGAGGGGTTTGACTCTGTGTGTTTATACAGTGGACTCCATCGGATATCGTCTAAAGGGATATATCGGCAAATGGGATATGATTTTCAAACACTGAACCATTTCCTATCTAAATAACGTAAATTTAATCGGCAATTTGGATATCGGATAGTCGAAAAATTAGGACAATCGGATAGAAAATTTGTAGAATTTCTTGACAAATGTATAGAAATAGAATATTTTCTGTTTAGAATTTCTTGACAAGAGTATAGAAATCGAATATTTTTGAATAAAAAAACTTATTGTTTATTATTGGTATTGATAAAATTATAAAAATAATTTGTGTTGGTTGTTTATATCGAATATTTAATTGAAAAATGTTGATGTCCCAATATCTTAAGGTGACGTGTGCATTTGCATACGACAGTAAACAAAATTTGGAAGATGCCATTTTGTTCAATAACTGTGATGACCTCGTGACCTAAAACTGTTACACAAACTGTTTCATTACTTATTATGTCCGTTTGTTAAAGAAATTTTGTTTCTTCCATATTATACATGATCATTTTAATAATTTTGATCAAGTGAAAGACCGCATCGATTGTCCAAATATAGATTAAATATAGGTTGGAGATAATTTACATACCGAGCTTTTTTTAGATTAAATACAGTGACATAAAATTATCCGAACCGTTTACATTTATTGTACGTTTATCATTTTGAAAATTTGTTCGCTGCGATTTAAAAATCCAGTCAGGAAGTTAAAATTTGTATTTAATTGTTTAGTTAGTTTTGTGCAGTGAATTTCGAAATTTGTACGTAAATTAAACATTTCTAAAGCACATGTCTCAAGGATATTCTGAATGGAAGTTTTACTGTGACATTGACCCATAGTATGTCACCAAATACACATCATATTTACGATATTTGGAAAGAAAATAAACAACTAAAAAGAAAAAGAAAACAGTTTTATTCAGATCAATTTAAAGAAACCTTTATTGAAAAACAGCAGAAAGATAAATCTGGAGTGTGATAACAAAACATGTAACACGAATGCCATTGCCGGTTTCGGCAATATTGCCCTTCCAAGAAAACAATAACAAATGTTAATACACATAATATCAACATATTTTTTGTGAAATGTGGTAAATATCAATAATATTTATGAAGATATCATCCAGTATTGTCCTGGACACAACATTTTTGACCCCCTTCCCCCAACCCCCCTCCCCCCTTTGTCATCAAATATATGATGACCGGCAAATCGGATACTCAGTGAAATAGAATATTTAGATCTGACATTTTGTGTATCCAATTACCCGGAGTCTACTGTACAAACATCACTGAGGTCCATGAGGGGTTTGACTCTGTGTGTTTATACTTACATCATTGAGGTCCAGGAGGGGTTTGAATCTGTGTGTTTATACTAATATCACTGAGGTCCAGGAGTGGTTTGACTCTGTGTGTTTATAATTACATCACTGAGGTCCAGGAGGGGTTTGACTATGTGTGTTTATACTTACATTACTGAGGTCCAGGAGGGGTTTGACTCTGTGTGTTTATACTTACATCACTGAGGTCCAGGAGGGGTTTGACTCTGTGTGTATAATCTTCTAAGTACTCCAACACACTCAATAAATACCTGAAATATAAATACAATATTTCACTAAATTATAACGTTTCAAAAATATTATGTATGGAAATGTCAGATATTTTATTTTCATCAACATCAATCACCAATAGAGTTTTGGCTAAAGATACATGTATGCTTAATAAATATTTTACAATAAAGTTCATAAGAGATGCTGCCTACATGGATATCATACCTAACACTTCCTAGGGCCTTAATGCGATGGTATAGTCATCACCTACAATTACAAGAGAGTCAACAATGGGGCTGTGAGCTACAGTCTGAGTTTGGGCAAAGTATGCTTGACTCCATCCTGGATTAACAAGGATTATCAGTTTCACTATCCAAGCTATAAGGGTTTCTACCAAGTACTATGCCTTTTCTTAACCGCAATAAAACAAGACTATAAACATACAGTGTAGCTAAGAAATTGTTGAAAGATGCATAAAACACAAACCTATAAATATAACCTCCATTGTAAATCATATTCCTTTGATTATTACTCATATCTATATCAACTTGTGTAGCCTGTGCATTGTTTGTGGGAAATGAACTATTATTAATTTGTATTTCATAAATCCCTATAAAATATGATTATATCTCTTGAAATAAAAAAACATTGAATATGTAAGCATCACATAAATTGTAAGTACCAGTATGTGTATTGAAATAAAACTAAATTTAAAAACCAGTGTCCCTCAGAAAAATCATTTGACGCATGTAGGCAATGACACAAACATTGAAATTTGTCAAGGTACATGTATCCCTCATTTGACGCATGTAGGCAATGACACAAACATTGAAATTTGTCAAGGTACATGTATCCCCCATTTGACGCATGTAGGCAATGACACAAACATGGAAATTTGTCAAGGTACATGTAACCCCCATTTGAAGCATGTAGGCAATGACACAAACATTGAAATTTGTCAAGGTACATGTATCCCCCATTTGACGCATGTAGGCAATGACACAAACATGGAAATTTGTCAAGGTACATGTATCCCCCATTTGACGCATGTAGGCAATGAAACAAACATGGAAATTTGTCAAGGTACATGTAACCCCCATTTGAAGCATGTAGGCAATGACACAAACATTGAAATTTGTCAAGGTACATGTATCCCCCATTTGACGCATGTAGGCAATGACACAAACATGGAAATTTGTCAATGTACATACAATTATTAGGCATAATGAACCAAGAAATGACTGATATTTGTAGAAGGGCTGCCAAAAAACATTCATACAGTATGCATTAAATCACCTTTACAGTTTCTAAGAATAAGGAATTTGAACAGTGTCATGTAGGGCCATATGTTAAAATATTACATATGGTGTGTTGTATTATACTTCATGTGATTAACAGAATATTCCGTGTATTTTTACAACCAACGGCGTTCCGGACGCCTTGTTTCTAATTTTAAAATAATATTGATGCTATGTTTCTATTTTTACGTATATTCAAGCTATGTTACTAAAAATAGACCCATATATATGAGGCATGTTACGAAATATAGATCCAGTATTCATTCCGATCTTAATACTTTATACAATCGATATAAACAATATTGGCTAGTGTACAGACCTTAAATATATAGTAACTGCAATTACAGAAGGGTTATCTTATGTAATATAACAATTAAGGACTCTTACTTTGGTCAATACGCTTTATATGGACCTTGTAGAAGGATATTGACCTCCGACTTCGTCGTCGGTCAATATAATTCCACGAGGTCCTCTTTTAAAGTCCATAATGGGAAAGTAATTCCTGTTTTGATACTGGAATATTATCCTCCTCAAACATTAAATGATATGATGATAAGACCTGTGTATAACATGTGAACTCATCATCAGGATTTATGGTTGGTGTAATTCTAACAGATGACGAGCAAAATGATGATAACAACACAAATCACAATAACACAAATAATCTTACTCTTTATACGCTGCATTCTTCTTATCCTTTGGGACATCAAACAGCTGATCAAATGTGGAAAGGAACATCAGGTAATCAATTTTCTGCAATAATATATAATTTATAATTTTCTGTGAACATCAACATTTGTGTATACCATTTTAACATGTACATTGTATTTTACTGATGGCACTGCTGACTGAAATCATTAAGTTTGTTCCATTAAAACAGACCAACTAAATTTTGGAATAATTAACAAAAATAGTATCTACCAATGATTTTGCAAAAAGACATTAAACCTACATTCAAAATTATTGATTTCAAAGCATCATTTTTTTAGATTATAAGCCCATAAACTGTAAATTAGAGTAAAACAATCATTTTGACTATGAAAGAACTTGTAAACTTACAAATGCCTTACCTCAATTCCTTTAAGATTGATAAACTTTTCATAACATTCATGTAGATCTAAGTATTTCCCATAACCCTCTTCATCTGTGAATTCTACCATATCTATAAAATTGAATTGAGTATTCTTTTACTCTAATCTGTATTCTATCTACCTACATCTAGTTTAAGAGCCTGAAGTAAATCCCATGTTTTTACTGCTCATAAACTATAAAAAGCATCATTTAACAGTTAACTATAAATGGTAATACATTGGAAATGACATATTTTATATGTTAAATTCAAATCTTATCATGACCTGTTTTATATTTGTCCTAAGATACAATGTAGTTTTAATACAATTTCAAGTCAATCTAATGTTCTTCAAGTCAATCTAATGTTCAAGTTAACACTCAAAAACAATTGAAAAGATATTTTTGTATTTTTGTACTTAATAAAGGCTAAACTCCAAAACAACATCTGTCTGATTTCTCAAATTCTATCCAGATAACTCAATGTGTTGAGAAATCTGATTGGTTAATGGAAGAAAATTTGGTTTGGTAAAATGACCCATTGATAACAATGTTTTGTTTTCATTTGCCTTTCTTATGAGATTACTCTTCGTTAGATTCAAATTAAATTCTAAGAGTGTTTACAACTTTCATACAGGCTATACTTAAAAAAATGTTAAACAAGTGCCAAAGTGGTACAAAATATGCTGTCGAAAATTTGCCATTTTTTGTATAAATAAAGGACCATAACACTGAAGTGGCTGAAACAATTTTGCTGGTTATCAGTCAAGATATTATGTCCATAAACATTTTTCTCAAGTTTCATAAAGATTGGACAACAACTGTTTGAGTTAGAGAACAGACAAAGTGAATTTGCCATTTTTTTATAAATAAAGGGTCATAACTCTGACGTTGCTGAAGTGATTAAGCTGGTTATCAAACTTGGCTGAGATATTATGCCCATAAACATTTTCCCTAAGTTTCATGGCGATCGGACAGCAACTGTTGGAGTTAAGAGCGGACAAGGCGAATTTGCCATTTTTCTGTATAAATAAAGGGCCATAACTCTGATCGGCTAATGTTATTAAACTGGTTATCGAATTTGGCAGAGATATTATGCCAATATTCATTGTCCCCAAGTTTCACGAAGATCGAACATCAACTGTTCGATTTAGAAAGTTGACATCGCTGTGGACGCTGCCCGCCACATCTTGGAAGGGCGTATAAAAATGTAAATCATTTCTTAAATAACCCAGTAAACAAAATAAAAATATACAAACCCATCTTTATCTTCATACAAATCATTTAGTTCTGTAGTACATTCCACATATCTCTGCAAATGTTAAATAATGTATTTTATTGATTTTTTCAACATTAACAAATTACTAAGAAGAAAATATATACATGGATGTTCTAGAAATCAATTGACAGAGCCCTGAGAGAGATAGAAAAGGACCTCTTAAAAAAATTCTACCTGCCAAACAAAAGTGTGATTTTAGCAATTTTGTTTAAAACAAAAAAAGCAAAGTACACCAGAAAATAATTATACATAATCCAAGTTACATAATTACATTTACAAGAAATTATAGTACAAAAAAAAAGAAACTCACAAACACAACACACAACAAACATGTAAAACATACAAAAAAGTGAGTGACACCTATCATATTACACATGATCCTGGGACCATACTGGAAGGGTTCCCAGTTCTGACCACCAAAGCTGCCCAGTTCATCTCCGGGTGGCGGATTAGGGAAAGCCCTATCATTGGTGTTTTTTTTAGGCTATATTATAATAAAGAAAGCCTGACCACGGACCGTAGTGGGTAACATGTCTGGAGAGTGTCATGCTTCTTGCATGATCAATACCGGTTTTGTAGATTTCAAAAACATAAGCCACATTGTAGCCACTACAAAAGGCTTGATTCTCCACCCTTACAGTCTACTCCATACTTTTCCAGCGGCAGTTGAAATTTAGTCCCAGAGATGCCCCACCCCTTTTTAACAAATATGGTTACTTTAGAATATCAGTCACCATCTGTCTCAAATATACCAATATCAAATTTACAGATTAAGCATGGTGACCAAATAATTGTTTTAGGACATTAAATTAAGACAGGTGGTTTTTTAAATTACGATTTAGTTGAACAAGAAATGTATTATGAAGAGACAGTAAATTATGGCATATAGATATTTTCTTTATTATGGGTGGTTGTGAATTCCTCAGGTAGAAATGACTCTGCAATATACTTAAATAAACTTTAAAACTTACTGTAATTAATTTTTAAATACTAGTACTTTTGCTTATCTGGCCAACTTATACCTATTGAAGACCTGAATACTGTGTGGCCTAAGCTTGTATTTTAATAAAAAACATGTATATAAAATACAGCTAAATAGAATGTCAAGAATTCTAATATGACGTCCTGCTTTAAGCCTGTCTCACACAGAACACACGGCTTATACGGTTGGCCACCCGTGTAAACCGTACATACAACCGAACCAACCGAGGCCTTATCCGAGTTACACTCGGACCATTCGAGTGTATCAGTGAAAGCCGTGTATGATTTAAAAACTTTAAAAAAACTGGCACAGGTGTCATGTCTGTGTATGATCGTATTAGCGATCGTACAAGACCGTGTGAGACAGCACGAGACCGTATATATACAACCGCACATGAAGTCCACTCCACGAGTGAGCTCAACATGATAACGGTACGATTCACATGAGTGTACACACTGTTTTATACGATCGCCATACGACCAATACGGTTCAAGTACAACTTTTCTTTTGAAAGGTCGAAAATTTATGAAGCCTGCCATCAAAACGAGTCTACATGTATTTATATCAAAACATACACGAATGTGTGATAATTCGAGCATAACTCCAACAAAAGTCTGTGGGACTGTATGTAAACCCTGTAAATGTCCAGTTAAACGAGTAAAAGTCGTGCTTAATCGTAGTAGGCCGTAACAGACCATACTTGGAACCGTACAACAATCATATGAAAATTGTTTGCAAATCGTGTTCAACGGTGACAAACCTTGCTTGCCCGAGTATATCTGTGCTTTGTTCATACTCAGTACATACTCGTGCTACATTCGAGTCTAAATTGTACTAACTCGTCCCCAGGCACGGTTGGCGCTCAATACTCATACCAGTCAACCCGAGTATAACCGAGTATACAGTATTGGAACCCTGTGCCCAACCGTGTTCTGTGTGAGACAGGCTTTAGCTATGTAAACAAAGCCATGACAAAATTCCAATAAGTTTAGTTTGCACATGTGTAAGCTGAATGATTTGTGTAAATGTAAAAACTGACTTAAAAAATCCAGTTTGTTATTCTGTGTGAGACAGGCTTTAGCTATGTAAACAAAGCCATGACAAAATTCCAATAAGTTTAGTTTGCACATGCGTAAGCTGAATGATTTGTGTAAATGTAAAAACTGACTTAAAAAATCCAGTTTGTTATGTGTTAACCATAATTATCGTTATAGTTAATAATGCAGTTATTTTTAGTCTGAATTCTGAGATTTGTATGATTTAACATACTCCCAATATATTATTTTTTTAACAATTCTATGACATCACAATTAGAATTCTGACGTCATATTACGCTCAACTGAAAACTGGAACAATGCAATTTCGTTAAGATTTCTCAATGTTTTTGTTTAAAAGGAAGGTATAGTCAATACAAGTGTGGACACAGAAAAACGTCTCACCTGAACTGAACTGCCGTAACCCAAAAACTTTAACGTAGTCGCTGGACCGTGAAATTGAGGTCAAGGTCAGGTGACACCTACCAGACAGTCATGTACTAGTACTAGTCATCAGCAACCTATATACCAAATATTGTCATCCTACCATGCGTGGTTACAGAGGAACTGTCATAACCCAAAAACTTTAACGTAGTCACTGGACCGTGAAATTGAGGTCAAGGTCAGGTGACACCTACCAGACAGTCATGTACTAGTCATCAGCAACCTATATACCAAATATTATTATCCTACCATGCGCAGTTACAGAGGAACTGCCGTAACCAAAAAACCTTAACGTAGTTGCTGGACCGTGAAATTGAGGTCAAGGTCAGGTGACAGGTGACTGACTGGCAAGTACTCATCATAAGCTACCTCTGGACCAAATTTGATGGACCTAGGGCTTGGGCTTACAAATATATGAAGCAAGATGTCCAAGTGTTTACGCCGCCGCCGCCAGATTCCCATACATATGTCTCGCCTCCAGCGACTTTCGTTGCAGGCGAGACAAAAACAGTATTACCATTGAAAGCGTCCTCTTAGAGCCACTTGGAAATTTTAAAACAATTGTTAGACATATTAGAATCGAAACATGGTTAGACCTTATATTTGTCTTCATTTTATACCTTGCTATCGCTCGGTATACAGTATTGACAAATATAAGGTCTGATCATGTTCTAATTCGAATAGAGCCTGCTCGCAATAATCTATTTCTTAATTATAACCAATTCAATTTAAATTTTTTCCAATTGCTTACCGTCACTTGTCAAACAAACACAAAAACACACCTGCTCTAAATATTGTATACTTACATCCAACAACTGTTTAAGCCTCTGATCAGAGTTTATCTGTTCTCTTCCCTAAAATGGAATAAGTGAGTGAATAGGTAATTTAATATGTAATATTTGCAATTACATGCACCAATGTTTTAACATTTTTGCATACTAGTACATGTATATTACAAGTGAAGGGATAAGAAATCAATCTGCTTATTATATATTATAATTAGTTAATGAATTTTACTGTATTAAACTGGCAATTTGGCCAACCAGCAATCTCATTACTATGATCACACTGTCCATGTAAAAAATACCGTAAGCGTTAATGAATGGAAGGTATGGGTGACAGCTTTGATCCATTGAATAAACAATTGTATACAATAACTTCATGTATGATGTTAATGTCTCAAATATGTCTACACCCGTACCTTTACAAATATTTTTAGTTCATTTATTTTTATTTGTTAATACCTTGTATGGCTACAAGTACTACAGTAGACTGAAAAAAAGTCGCTGTATATCTGGTGCTTTTTTCACTGATTAATGTTATGTGCTGTTTGATATTGCATACCATGAATAATAATGAAAAAGAAAGAAAAAACTGAATCTAAGTGTGTTATGGTTTCAAACACAAAAGAAATAATTTTGGAAATCCACAATTATAAAAAAAAATGTTATGTAAATAAAAGAAAATGTATGTAACTACTTTGAAATTAATTTTGTGTACGGTCCTCCCAACTTCTCCCTGAAGTCTCCCTATTATGCCCTCACTTCTCCCTTTTTGGCTGCTGGGGAGAAGTCTGACTTCTCCCTACTTTTTTAGAGTGGTGACCCCTGAGTGTGCAATATTTCAATTGGTGTGATTTGATTGAAGTAACAGTTTGAAAGAATTAAAGGTTAACCGATGTAGTTAATATCATAATTATTTTTCTTTATTTTAATGTTTGTTTGTCTACATTCGTGATTAACCTGAGTAATCAGTGTATTAAAATGAAGTTTTTGGTGTGTTATCAATCAAAGTCTTATTGCCTTTGAATTTACAATTCAAAACAATACTGCAAAATGCCTGTCTGTTTTCTGGAATACTAGTAAATATAAGATCGCTAACTTACCAAAGAATTTTAATTATTTAACTTTTTAATTGTGATTAAAACCTTTGATTGAGGATTAAATATCCCTGAACTTTAATTATTTACCAATTAATAGATAATACTAGTAATAAAACTACTAGTATCTGTGTGAGCGCTATAGGTCGCCAAACTCGCCATAGAGAATTTAAATCCATACTGGCGATTTATTTTTCATTCCCATTCACCAAATGGCGAAAGTGAAAGTAAAACTAAATGTTGAAAAATAAAAAAGTTCGGGGTCAGAAAAGATAAAAATCAGGAATTTTGAATGTGAAAATTGCAGATTCCTTGTGTTTAAGATCCGCACCCAGGTTCGATTTCAATTTAGACTCATCGAACTGGTTTCCCTATATTTCCTAACCAGGTTATAATTATGAAACATGGCGAAGTGGCAACTCTCCATGCTCAATTTTGCTGCCAACAATCACGAACATTTTTATGTGGCTAATTACATTGACATTTGGCTAGGCCAAAAAAGCTGGGATTAGCCAAATTGGCTAATAAGAATTTTGGTCTACAGCTAACGCAGAGTATGACTAAAACCTCTTATTAAAATATGGCAGGACCGTAATAAGGCTAAGTGGCTATGGACGAAGTGGTACTACAGTACAGTCAACGTGATGCTGTGATTTTCCCTGCATTTGCAAATGAGTGGAAAATGCGTGGTCATTTGTAGGTTTGATGCATTTGCGTGGAATCACGCAAACTGGATTCTGCCCACGATAATACCACGAATAATATGTCCACGCAAAATTCGTGGATGATGCAATGACCACGCAAATAATCTATATAAAAATTCGCTGTGTAACATGAACGATGTTTTTAAACTTGACCTGCAAACGTATTTGTTCAATCGTATTTACGTTATATACAATGTGTATATTTCTTTTCCAGGTACAACAGAATTGTTTTTTGTCATACATTATAATAAAAATATCTATATATTCTTTCTTTCTTAAATCTATCTTTCTTCCTTTAGTTATTCATGTATGTTGGTAAAATAAACATCGTGTCCCTAAATTTTCTTTTTTTTTAATTTACGGTATGTTAAATTTCAAGCCTCCATAAATGCTACTTACTTTAAGTAAATTTACTTTAAGTAATAAATAAAAACGAAAAATTTAAGATACTTTGTATGAAACAAACTACCAAAAACTTATATACCTACAAACGGCGATTGTTAAGGTTCAAATATTGTATTTCAGAACGATCGCAATTAAAAAAAATATATATCGATAGTATTGCTCAATTGCAAGAAATATTTCAAATATCCCAACCAAATGTTATATCTTGTGTGCTTGTCTTCATCATGTTCGACAAGCTCGTAAAATTACATTTAAATATTAACGGAAATCCTTCCAATTGAGTTGTACCTTATAACTAAGTACGCTTAGTGTGATTTATTAAAGACTTATTATCATTCAAGGTTTGCAATCCCACTCTTATGTACTACTCTCCAGCATTCAACACCTTACGGCAGGAGACAACGTTCAAATTGTTTAATTGCCATATTGCATTATATGCAGGTTTCAATTAACAAATCTACTTCCAACACTGCCCGAGTCATCGTACATAAATGTTTTGCATTTATTTACATACGTGCACCTGTGTTAAATGTACTTTATATTTTTGTTGATATGCTACTTACTAGTATGTAGCTATGAGATACAGTTGAACCTACGTATTCAACACTATTTATAATTTTCGGATCTTATTTGTTTCCATCTCCGCCCATGATGAACATTGTTCACCATAGACCACTTCTTCTGCCTCTTTGGTGCAAATATTTAAAAATTTCCGTTTTCATTAACTATTTGAATGTGTGTTTTTTGTTTATTTTTATTTATTTATTTATTTATTTTATTTTATTTTATTTTTTTTTGGGGGGGGGGGGGGGGGAGGAACGCAAACAAAAAACCCGTCAAAATAGTATTTGAAAACGGGAATTGTGACATATTTCCACCAAAGAGGTAGAAGAATTCGGCCTATGTTGTTCATCAAATATGTTCCACCCAGCTATCGTTATAATAATTTTAGAATGTACATAATTGTATTTTTCTTTATTAGGAAGAAATACACCTGCTGCGAAAGCAGACGTTGCATTCCATTACACAAATGCTCAGTAGAATTTGGCTGAAATATACAAGAAACTGCGGTATTAAAAATGAGGAGCATTCACAGAATATTTTTACAATGTACTGTTGATGCCAAATTTTCAACTTCAATGATCTTTCATAATAACTGGGACCGTACACCTAACCACGTGTTGACTTGATCAATTCCGAAGGCAGGTGAATTTACCTGTACAAAGAATTTGCTAAATAAACAATACTCCATTCTGAAATAATATAAGGAATCATTCAATTAAATATATTGCAATACATCCACAGTTTCTGTATATTTCTTGAAAATTCTTAGAGAAAATGTAAGTACGATGTTCGATGACAACCTTTGCTTACCGCATTATGTATTTTCCGCCTTGAGAATTGGCACGTGCAGTTTATGTAATTACAAAAGGTGTGTCAGTCAAGAAATGAATACACACGTTTAAAATAAATGTACGAATCCTCATTTGTATTAATAAAAATTATTTTTACTATAATTACTATTTATAATAATAAAGATATAAACAAGATTTTTCGATACATGATGACAGAATTGCAAAACTTCCTTCCGAGGTAGCAACGATCGGTAGAAAACCATATTAAAACCGTACGACAGTTGTATTTGAATATTTACTGTCCCATTCGTGGGTGGTATATTTTTTTATTATATTCATAATTATTTGTTTATCAAAATTCGAGGCTGAATTCGAAATATTTCCTTTAATCGTGAAGTGATATGCGAATCTATGCACGTTGATTTTTTATAAGTGAATGTTTTTTTTTCGGTAATAAATGTCGATTTATTTGCAAAATGACATTACTTGTAAACTTTTTCTTGGAGATATTGTCCCACATAATAACGATGAACCAAACAAACTTAACAGTTTAATTGATATCTTGAAAGTTTACGAATGTTCCGAAACTAGAAACACAAAAATTGAGTATGCTTCATCATTTTAAAATGCATATCATAAGAAAAGGTTCATTTTTTCTAACTGACAAACTACGTGATAGCTATTCAAAGCGGCTCATATGATTGAGCAACATACACAAGTATAAATAAACGCAGGATTTTCTTCCGTTTTTAGGTTTAATAAACCACAAACATTCTTTTTCTCTACACACTTAATCACTTATTGAAAAATATGTGTTTCTTTTATGATACGGGTATTGAACATTTAAAAAACTGAACTGATTTTGTTCCGAAAACACGTTGATAGATGTATACAGTCTGTAGTTAGCTTGAAAATCTTAAGCCAATGGCATCCCACTCATCAGTTCTTATCATACTAATAGCTTAGTTTGACTCTGTCACAACATGACTGACAATATACCAACTATACACATAACAGTACACATCAGGAGGCTTACTCTGTGCTTCGTCGGATGGGTTTTCTCTCTGTTTTGTTATTTCATCAAATTCCACTGACATTGGCACACTTATCTGGAAACCAAACAATACACATAATAAGTATAATAATTTGGAAATAAGAAATTTGAACTGTGTTATTTATCTTTTTACAATCATATACATGTACATATTAACATTAGTGTGGGAGGGGGGAGCCAGAGTACATGTAAATGACATCTCACACTTACACGGAAAATGGCAATTCTTGTCAGTTACCATGACAATCTAATGATCAGTAGTAGATATTACTAAATACCTGGTACAGTTGGCTGTTAATTCCCTACCACTGAATGTGTTCAGTGAGTAACTTCTGATGTCTAAAAATTTGTTTCCACAAAACTGGCACAATTTTGTCCATCTAATTAACATTATAAAATCTACCATACTAAACAAAACTGCAGAAGTAAGTAAATAATGTTGTACAGTACGCCCAGAGTGTGTGGTCACTCAAACACTCAAATAAGAGAAATTTCTCGGTGTTACACGGTGTATCACCGAAATTTTCTCGGAGAATCACAGTATTTCAGAGTGTTGTTATCTATCACCACCTTAAAATTAATCCCCTTGATGTACCGACTTTTGGGTGTAACACGGTGTGACACTGTGTTTTTTCGGATTTTCAGGGTGTAGAAAATATATTGTATCGATTGTTTATTGCAAGCAAAGAGCCAATTAATGTCTTGCTTTTCTCATTACTACAAAATTAAAATGTGTTCAATCTTCAAACTTCACGATTTTTCTTTTGTTTTGCGCATGCAGAAATAACTTGTCGGTCTTTATCTATATGTCTAAATTAATTATAAATAATTAGCGTCTTTAGTGGTTTCAACAACGTTAACAATTTGATTTATTGCAATCCTGGAATTGCTGTGCTAGTACAATTCAAAGTTCAGCTTCTTTCACTTCGCGAATTTATGCAATAGTGCGCATGCCTGGAAACCTATTTTTATTTATTTCTATTTCGGTCAGCATTGTACATGAATAAGAATTTTTTAAACCAGAACTTACTTTTTTTAAAAATTTCGGTAAAATACTGAAGTTAAATGTAAAGCTTTTATCCCGAATTATACTTTATGCAAAGCACGCAGTTTAACAGGTCAGTTGTGTATTTATGTACATGTTACACGTGGCTTTAGTCTAGAGTAGGGAGAAAAATATTTTAAGTGTATGCCTATTGTCAATTTATTGGACAAATGAAACTAAATTCGCATATTATTTCAGTGAAAACATAATGAAATCAGAACGATAAAAACAACAATCATTGTTATACCGGTAACAGTTACTTGGCACATAAACCAATCGATCTATTTTTATCTCTAATATGGGTCAATTTCGGTGTAAAAAAATTGACATTTTTAATGTGTATACGGATGTTTTTTAAATGAAACTTCTATTTTTATTTCATGGTTTTGGTACATTAAAGAAAAGAAGCAAATGTATATTTGACCTTGATTACTTTCTGCTTACCGCGTGGTTAAACAGTTGTGTATTTATTTATGTCACGTGCACCTTGTCTAGAGAAAACGTTAACATTTGTGTATTGCCGGCAAAAAACGAATTGATACAGTGTATATGAAATAATAAGGGCAAAACACATCATCACTGGTATACCGTTTGTTGTTGCTTGAACTAAGGACTGTATATTGTCTCTTCTTTAATTACCGTATATCAAGTTGTTCTTAAAAAAATCTGTTCTAGTGCAAGTTCCGATTTATTTACGAAAATTATTAAAAATTTTAAAGTTCTAAATTTCCTTGTATTGACATGACTTGACCAGTCTATGGCTATATCGAGGCTGTTGGTAATGCAAGAGTGACTAACAACAAATTGAATAAACAATTAATTTTTGCAATTTGGGGTAGAGATAATTTGTGGGTGATTTTGAGTGTCTACATTCAAAATTTTCGGTGTAACACCGTGAAACACTCTACACTGTGTAGAGTGTTAGAGTGACCATAAACTCCGGGCGTACTGTATGTGTTTCTGTGATTTACTCACTCAAGAGTTTTACTTGAAAAAATGTTTGCATATAAAAAATCTCACTTCATTTGGATGCCGTTTGTGAAATTCCCTCAACTGCTTGAGTCTTGAGTAAAACTCGGAAAACTCATTTGGTCCTGATAAAGCCTGAACTTCTTCTTTTCTCATCCTGAAATAAAAAAAAGGGTTATAAAATAATTAAATTGTTAATGTTTTAGACAGTTTGACAACAGTAAATTTTATTACAATTGGCTTCAAAATATATTTTCATGTAGATGTATCAACAAACTTATATCATGAATGAGGATTTTAAATAGTTTTAATTTATTTTTTTCAAAATTCATTTCATTTAAGCATACATATTTAAAGAGATTAAAAAAAAATTTGAATATAATGATTTACATTTCAGTTAATTCTTTTGGCAAAAAAGGCACTGCAGGCGATGCTTTTCAGTATTTGTTTTAATTGAATAAATTTACCTGCCGGTTTAATCGTATCATGATATGAAACGAAAAGTATATATTATTTGTACAAAAGAAGAAAATGTAACATACATTTACTTGTATAAACAATGTCTTAGATTCAAATTCTTACTGAATAGCGTTCATGTATACCGATAACATCAGGGGTCACCACACTCTAAAAAAGTAGGGAGAAGTGACTTTTACCTGGCAGCCAAACAGGGAGAAGTCATGCCCTGATAGGGAGACTTCAGGAGACACTAGGGAGAAGTCAGGGGACCGTACAAATAATTAATTTCGCAGTAGTTACATACATTTTTCATTATTTACATCAATTTCCAGGATTATCTCTCTTGTGTTTTAAAACCATAACACACTTAGATTCAGTTTTTTTCTTTCTTTTTCATTATTATTCATGGTATGCAATATCAAACAGCACATAACCTTTATCATTAATCAATGAAAAAAACACCAGATATAGGGACTATTTTTCTATCTACTTCAGTACTTGTAGCCGTACAAGGTATTCACAAATAAAAATAGATCAACAAAAATATTTGTATATGTGTAGACATAAACTTCATTCATGAGTTCTTGTATCATAATATTGTTAAAGTACAATACTCTTTGAAAGAACTGAAGTTTGAAACCAATTAAAAGGGTTTGTTTATCAAAAAAATTAAGATTTTTCATTATGGGCCGTTGTACATTACTTTTCTTCGTTGTTCACTTCTGGTAATTAGTCACATCTGGTAAATAAACAAATGGCGCGTAATACATTTGAAAGACGTAAATCGTTTGAAAATATGTTAAATACGCATATTGTGTGCCGTTTTTTATTGGAATTACACATTTACTGATAAATTGGTAGTCTGGGTGAAGCATTTGGACCAGATTTACAAGTATCTTATGTGAACCATCGGGCGACTTGAGGGAAATGGCAGGGCGACTTCGACTTCGCTTTTGAGGCGCCTTAGGGCGAATTCAGGTCCTACTTTGCCCAGTGTAGTGAGCCCTGAACATGTATAATCACGCCCACTCAAAATTTTGCGCGGCATCCACAAATCCGGTGGAAAGTTGAAAAACTCAATATTTTTCCACGCAAATTTGCATTTGTAAAACATTAGTGATTCGTGGACATAATTTGAGTGGATTTTGCGTGATGACCATGCGTGGGCTATGAAAATCACAGCATTCCGTTGACTGTACTGTATGGCAGAAACATCCTAAATGCTATCATTAGTATCTGAGGCTGAAGTCAGCGATCTAACAGACTGAGCTTAAGAAGTACTGGCTTATGTTTGAATTTGATTAAGGCTGCATTTCAGTCAGTAGTTTCCTACGTTCGCAATCGATTAAGGCTCCATGTATTCAGTCACAGTTTCCCAACCAAAATGTTAACTGTTTTATTTTGTGTCATTTTGCTAAATATTTTCAACCTGTTGATTATGTGACTGTGAATATCATAGTGTTAACTTTATGGTACATATTATAGCAGGACAAAACAACGTGTACATACGCCTTTGTTTGGTTGGAGCATTTCTTTTGTCATGGCATCTTGCAGTCGTTCTCGTTCTTCGTGATAACGTCGCTGCTGTTCTAAAAGAGTTTCCATTATAAAGGGGAATGTAAAATCTTTTAATTTAAATACTCAATCAAACCAAAACGTTGGGAGAGAAACCGGAAATGCATCTATGTCATTTAGTACTTTTAAAACACTTGTAAAATAATTATCATACTAAACGCATTAACGATCTTACAAGCAATGTAGCTATTATAGGTTCGCTAAATCCGTAAAATTTAAATTGGGTCCTATTAACTCCCCATTTTTATGCAATTTATTGTTTGTTGTATAGAAAAAAATTGCGTTTTAAACATGATCAAGTTAAAAAAAATTTGCGTTTTAAACATGAACATGTTACAAGTTATATATTGAACCTTAAAGTACGCGGTCTTTCCCAAGTAAATCGGATGCAAGTTGAAGTCAAATCTGCACTTGGTCAAATCGGCACCTACAAAAAGTCAATTTGGCATCTGGTATTAGTCAATTCGGCACCTCGTAAGAGTCAAATCGGCATCATATTTGGCACCTGTTAAATTATTTATTTCTTGACAATGAAATGCTAAAAGGCAAATTTTAATACATGAAATTTTGAAATAATTTAAAATTGAAATAAGTACTAATTATTTATGTTGATTGGGGAATCTATGAAATATACCACTGTAATAATATTTGATAATCGCATATATTAGTGTTATAATAACGAGAGATAATTAGACATTTTAATTCCTGTGAAAAAGTATCACGTAATTTTATAAGTATTAATATATCGTTTAATTGTTGTTGTTGTAATGATTCTGAAAGTGTTTTATGTCTATCCTAATTGATTTTTAAATTTAGATGAATAGGCCCAAACCCTGTTTTTTTGTTTTGTTTCTTTGAATGTTGTTTAACACCACTTTCAGTAATTTTTCAGCTATATCATGGCCTCCAGATTTTATGGGGGAGGAAGCCGGAGTACCCGGAGAAAACCACCGACCTTCGGTAGGCGGCAATCCTTGTCAATTAAGATTGGAGTCGAACGCACCTTGCCCGCAATGAGGCTCGAACCCGCAATCTCAGTGTTGACAGACCGGGTGATCAATAGTAGACGAACGACCTTAACCACTCGGTCATCGAGGCCCCTCCCAAGCTGTTAAATAAGTGAGAAATATGTAAAATAATAAAAAGGAGATATTATCATTCTAATTTGTTTAAGTTGACTTTTGCTCATCCTCCCTAGTCAGGGGTTCTGAGTCCACGTTCGCTCCATCATCGATGATGGATCGGAGCGAACGTGGACTCAAAACCCCTGACTTGGGAGGATGACTTTTGCTATGATTTTATAATTCTGGTAGCATTTTATATATTGTTATACATGAGGGGGTGGACACGGGGTACCTGTCTCCTTTCTCCGTCCCCTCTGCTCCTTTCTCCCTCCCTTCTGTTCCTTTCTCCCTCCCTACTGCTCCTTTCTCCCTTCCCTCCGCTCCTTTCTCCATCCCCTCTTTACACTTCTCCCTCTCAAAACCCCCAAAGCAATAGAAAAGATCACCGAATTTTGACACAAAAGTGATATAAATTTAGAACATGTAGAGCATATTAACGGCGTTTGCAAACAAAGCATGCCTAATGACACATTTTCAACTGAATTTTATTGGTATGTGGTGCCCCTTTGTCAAAAATATGAAGATCATAAAGTGTGTCCGGTAGATTTCTGAAATCAGGATACTGAAACCTACAGACAATCATACAGCCAGAACTTTTGTCCACATAGACCCTTAGTCCACACAGACTTCTAGTCCACACAGATCTCTGGTCCATACAAGCCCATAGTCCACACAAACCTATAGTCCATACAGACTTATTTTCCATATAGATCTTTTATCCACGTACCCTTCTAGTACACCTCCACATAGACATATATGTCCAGAAAATAATATATTGTATTTCTTAACTACAATCATTGTTTTAATGGTCTCTTGTTGACTGTCTCTGTGTAGTTTAAGTAAACACATTAGAAATTCTTTAACAATATGACAACCTTGTATTTTAACACTTTTTGGCAACTTTTTTTCAAGATTACAGGCAGCATTTAATAGTTTTGCCTTCAGAGTAAAATTTTCATTAGTTAAAACATTCATCCATGTTTAGACCAAGATTTCTCAAAGCAAACTTAATTCAAATCTCAGACTTTTGAATTATTTCGTAACTACCACAGCAACATAAAACTTCTTGTGTTCTGTTGTGCTAACAAAGGAATTTAGACTGAAAAAAATGATGCTTATAAACGTACATACTTTTGAAAAAAGTTGACAAAAAGTTTTAAAATGGGAAATTAAAAAGGAGCAGAACTGAGGGAGAAAGGAGCAGAGGGGAGGGAGAAAGGAGACAGGTACCCTCTGTCCACCCCCTCTAATATGTCTGGTATTTTTGTGTGTTCACGTGTGGTTTGTATGTGTTGACTGTATGTTCTATACACATGGCTATTTCTCTGTACCACTGTAATTGGTTTAAATATTGTATTGTACCAATTAAGTGTTCACGGTAGACATATTCATGATATTTGAATACCTCACCATGAAACTCTCAAGAGCTATACAGGACTATACTAAATGTCACTAATATTTTGTGTAAAACTGGAATCCAAATTAACTGGAAATGCATAAACTGTAATTGATTGATGTGCACCAAAAGAGAAACGTCATAGTAAAATTTAACATACTAATAAACGTGAAATAATTGACATACATTTCGAGGAATTGGATTTCCGTGATACATGTATTAACTTCAATATCATGAAGTAATACTTGTTTCATGCTTTTTATGTTATCTAATCACCTCTATAGCTGTATTCTACAAAGGAGATTTTCAAAGAATTTTCAAATTAAATTGAACATGTGAAGGCGTGACAAAATCAAAATCAAGTCATACAGATAAACTGACTAATGGAGAATTAAACTTGTTTTAAAAATTCAAAATACATCGAAAGCAGGAATGCTATAACAGCTTATAATGCAGCTTTAAAACGAGCAGTACGTAACTGTACATGAAATGTTAACACAATTAGCTTCAAGGATGTGGATCAAGCTTTTAGAGAAAGAAAACCATAATGGAAACCAGAGGCTCTTAAGAGCCTGTATCGCTCACCTGATTTTATAGGCAATGAAGATGGCATTTCCCTGATGTTAAACTAAGTTATGTAATTTTCAATAAACTTTAGTGTAAACAATATTTTATTGAATAAATGTACAAGTACGTCACAAAATAAACTTTAAAGAGGACCATCCAAACAATATTGCTAGAAAGTTTTGTTTCCATATGATAACTGGTTTTATAGAAAAGAAGATTTTTTATAATTTGCTCAAAGGGTCCTATGTTAAACTAAATCCTTCGGTGGTGGCCATTTTGAATTTCCAATTGGCAATAAAAACATAAACTTTAAAGAAGACCATCCAAACATATATTAGTAAGTTTTGTTTCCATTGGTTAATCAGTTTCAGAGAAGAAACCTTTTTTTAACTTTTTTCCCATTGGGTCCAATGTTAATCAAGTCCTGTGGTGGCGGCCATTTTGAATTTCTAATTGGGATAAAAGACATGAACGTTATAGAGGACCATCCAAACAATATTGCTAGAAAGTTTTGTTTCGATTGGTTAACCGGTTTCAACGAAGAAGACTTTTTAATTTTTCCCCATAGGGGCCTATGTTAAACTAAGTCCTGCAGTGGCGTCCATTTTGATTTTCCAATTGGCATTAAAACAGAAAATTGATAAAGGACCATCCAAACAATATTGCTAGTAAGTTTTGTTTTGATTGGTTAAACGGTTTTAGAGAAGAAGCCCTTTTAAACTTTTTCCCATAGGGTGATATGTTAAACTAAGTCTTGCGGTGGAGGCCATATTGGTTTTCCAATCCAAATAAAACACACAAACTTTGTAAAGGTCCATCCAATGAACATTATGGCCAAGTTTGGCTTCAATTAGCCAAGTGGTTTCAGAGAAGAAGATTTAAAAAGTAAAAAGTTTACAGACGCCGACAACGACGACGACGACGACGCCGACGACGCTGACGACGACGACGGACGCAAAGTGATAACAATAGGTCACACGACCCTTTGGGTCAGGTGAGCTAAAAACTTGGATAGAATATAAAGAACCAGAAAAAATGGACTTCAGTACTCTGCAAGTACAAAGTGGTATCATTAAAAAAATGCAAGAAGATTTAATAACGAAAGTTGTTTCTTCCACAACTAACCACTGATACTGACAGTGTTTTCTTTCAACATGACGTGACAATTCCTTCTGGACAGGTAATAATATTGTAATACAAACAGTAAAACTATAACATGAATATATGTGGTATGGTTTAAACGGCATGCATTGACATCCTTTTGGCCAAATGAATCAAAGTTGAAACAGATCGGTGACAGGGTTGGGCAGGTCAGAGATTCTATATTTAAGTGCAAACCCATTAACCCGGACGGCTGTCCCCGTCACTGCTGATTACAAAATCGCTCTATATGTAGGTCATTAACCAGGAAGAAAAGTAGTAGTAATATGAATAGAGAAGGTAAAGATAAAAAGACTTATGAACCTGCACTGTGAACCTGATAAAAAATGCTAAAAACAAACATTGTTTGCTTATGTTACAGACATTACTTGTACCAACAGTTGTACATTATTTGTGTTAGACAAGTTATTGGAGAGATGTAGTCGAACAGTAGTCCTAAAACACGATGAAAATGTCTAACATCTGCATATGACATTTAATCATCAATAGTGAAAACAAACTATTCAAGCCACTGTATGCTGTAATAACTCCGCTGGACAGTGTCATTGTAACTCATCGAAATGAGACACCCTCTATATTTTGAACAGTGTTGGACACCTCTTTACATAATATAGCTATAGCAGCATTTGAACACAACATACATATTCTCTCAACTGCAACAGCTTTGATCAGATATATATATATGTTGTACTAAAGCATATGTCAGAACTGACAAAGCTACGTTCACAGATACTAGGAGCGGTAATCGGGTACACGTATATTAACAACATTTAAACAATATATTTATGTTACAAAGATTCAGCTTATATTCAAACATTACTTTGTCATGTTGTCATAATTTCACCTCCAATTATTAAGATTATTGGATTAGGTACGCTTCTTAGTAACCATGGATGGTAGGATAAAAATATTTGGTATATAGATAAATAGGCCATGATAGCAGGTTTCACCGGACATAGTGGCTACATTGAAGTATATGAGGTCGGTTCTACAGTCACCATGCAAGGTGGGATGACAATAGATGGTGTTTTGTAGGTAGCTGTTACCCAATCTCGACTTAAATTTTATGGTCCACAGACTGCAAAAAGATTAAAATTAGATCAGTTCCGCTGTAGACAATACATGGATCACTGAATGGCAATAGTTCGTAAATACCTGTAAATTGCCTGTCAGAAATACATGCCAGTCATCCGAACTTGACCACAATTTGACGATCCAATGGTTATGTTAATGTCATTGGAATAATATGTCAATTCTTTATAGCTAACAAGCATGGTAGGATGCAATATTGAGATGTATGTTGCTCATCAGCAGTACAAGACAGTGTGGTAGGTGTTACCTGACCTTGATATTTGTGACTGCTAATTATGAAAAATTTCATAACTGGCGAGAAATAATTTTTTGTTTCTACACTTGTTTTAATGGATATTAATAATACATATCGGCCAGATAGAATAACATCGCGTCCGAAAGTCCCCGAGGTCAAATTAATAATGTCACACACCAGTATTGGATTCCTAACTAAGTTTAGGATAATCAAGACATAACAATCTCAAATTTACCAAATATGCACAGTATGTATCACAAAAGGCAGATGAGGAGCGGCACACATTTTTTGTCTTGGTTAAATTTCTATATTATTCCAAAAACTCTGTGATATTATGATTGCCTGACTGCTGTGCTGTACTCCAACTATATTTCAACATTTGTGGCAATGTTTCATGCAGAACAGATGTTTTCGCATCATGCAGGTAACGTCACTCCAAATACAAAAATACTGTACACCACGATACAGCGAAACAAGTCTTGTAAATTAAATTCATCGTCTTGGGGTACAAAATTGGCTTTATCGAGAATTTTCAGCTCCAATAGCATGTCCTGACATTGTCTGGCGTCTAAATAAGACTAATAAAAAACGAATTCATGTTTAATCAACACCATTGAACAAAAAATATTAAAATAGATTATGAAATGGACCCAATGCTAGTTAATATAAATGTGTGCTTTTTTTGCTGAATCGCATTATTAATATTATTTACCATTCTTGACTATCTATTTGTGAGCTTTTGTATTCTTGTGCTTGTACAGAAAAATAATTAACAAAACGAAAGAAGCTTTAGTTGTTTAATCATTAAGTTCGTCTGAAAATCATTGTAATAACAGAATAATAAAACAACAAGAAGATCCTCGGTCCTAATTAATTTAATATTTCAATAATCCTTAATTCATTATCAGCGATTAAATTAAAATTGAATAATATAAATCAATGACAATTCTTAATAGTTAGAACAATATAAAAAAACACGGTATGATAAATGGAACAAGAAAACTAAAAAGGTCCATTATAACAGAGACATATAATGTACATGTATACATTACATTCATGTAATTATATGTCTCTGATTATAAATATGACTTTCAAAACACTTTTTTATAAAATGATAATGACTACAATTTCATAAAGTTAGTATTTGTTTTCGATCATAGTACTGTTTTTCGAAAATAAAAAATGAGTAGACTGCAAATATATAATCATTTTCAGTTTGGTGCAAACGATTTAGTAATTTTTTTCCTACGTAAACAACAACGCTTTTGAGATTTGTTTTATTTTTTTTTCAAATAATTATGCCTCCAATGTTTAAATGAAAAAATAATACAAAATAAAAATGTTCACCGATAAATGAATGATGCAATTCACAATTTTTAGAATTAAATGTTCTTCAGGAAAACAATTAAGCAAAAGCGTTACTTAGAAATGGATTACATTTTGTATGCTATGTTTGTCTGAAAAAGCCAGAAAGCTTGGGTTAAAAATGCTTAGACCATCCAAACTATACTATATAGCAAGATCAAACTAAACGTGCATGACATCCCTTTTGCAAATTGGTTAAATAAATGTATATTATCAAAATATAAAATAAATACAAATGAGTATAATAGCATATATTATAGTCAGTTTGTTTCTGTCCGAACCTTAAAAGACATCTAAATAGAGTAGATTTTAATTAAATCTTTAACATATTATTGTACAGAAATATAAATATATGAAGTCTAACATGAACTATAATGTATCATCTAAAATATAAATACATAAATTCATACAAATGAGGGAAATATTTATATGTTTTTTTATCATTTAATTGAAATAATTGGCAACTAAAGTATAATTAAATAATAAATAGGAAAATTATACCTACAAAAGAAATCAATAAATTAAAAGAAATGCGTAACATGATAATTTCCAAGCTGTTGTTTGCTAACAGCTTTTATTAGAAAAACACGAGTACAGAACCATATCGCATTACGGCCTGGATAGGTACTTAAACAATTTCTACATTAAGATTCTTTGGTAAATCAAATATTGAAACGCTTTTACAAAATTCTATGTTTAATTTTTATTCCGCCGAAGCTGTTGAAAAAATAAACTTAATAGCTCATTACAAATTTTAACATTTCCCTATAATGAAGATGTCTATCTCAATCATATAAGGCATTAATCGGTGGCGCAATAAAGATTAAAAAAAATCCAGATATGTTTTACTGAATATTTATCCATCAGACTTGCTGCGAATCAAAGTAAAAATCACACTTGTACCCAGCACAACATGTCCTTAACAACAAACGAGTGTTTTTTTTCGTGTACATCTAAATTGCTTTCATATGATTGAAAAAAATAGTCTTTTAATCCATAGCATATGTTCAGTTAAAGAACGATTGTAATTATATGACCACATTTTATGAAGGTTTATATACGACTTATCCGCGTGTCCACTCGTTGTTCATGAAAACATGACTGAGCCGATGAAGTTTATTGAATCTACTACTTAACATTGTTATGCGGTTTAAAAGTCAATGTATTTTTACACGTTGCTAAAGGAAATGGACACAAACTGTATTTTCAGACCGTTCAAATTTTCAGAAAAATGATGATAAATTGGTTTTTCTTCAAAGCAAACACCTTTATTGCAAAAAGATATACACAATCTATATTTGTAGTGCACGTTTTAAAATACATTTAAACAGACGTATCTACACTGGTTTATATGACAGATGGAGTGGACAGTAAAGCAAAACGCAACATTTAGATAATATTTTCTTGCAATCCGGACTTCTCCTAGGTTTATGGCACCACTTTCACGCTCTTTTATTACAATCCGTCTGTAAATCAATAGCTTAAGTTACATATGTAGTTATATACATTAAATGCACCTTTATATTAGTGTTAAAACAATATTATAAATAACAACAATACAATATAAAATCTTTTTTTGTCATATAAACTGACAAGTTGAACTTGTTGCAAACAGCGAAATATTAATAGAATAATAAAAATCACACCAGTTGAAAATATACACATTATATGTTTATACAGCCATAAAGTAAATATAGTAGAAGTCCCTTGTCCCCAGTTCTAATGACTTTTCAATAAAGGAATCCAGTTTATTTACTCGAGCTGGAGTTGATGGGTTTAAAATATATATTAGTTTCAACTTAAAGTTCTAAATACTTGTATACCAATTTTGTACAAATGGTTCCTTACGCTATGTTTTATATCACAGTTGAGAATGAAATGTTTTTCATCTTCCACAACAAGATATTATTGGTTCAGTTTCGTTATTAGGGTGAAATGTTCCATCAGTTGAAAAAAAAATTACTTACAGTTTACCTCACACAGAAAATGTAATGCTTTTATATTTTGTTACAGAAATAGTGTAAGGTGTTTGTCACATATATATCTACAAATTTGGGGTTCCTATGCACCACCTTCAATAATTTCGACCTTCATTAACGAAATATAATGCAAGACAAACACGTGGACTAAGAAAGCTGAACCGCAATTAATAGAATATAAAATATATTATCAATAATCATTAATTACTATTTATAAAATAAGTGTTATCTATATATCTCAATTAATGTGCACAATAACCCGAGAATAAAGATTTAACGGTTATAATTACGGGTTGTAGTCACGCTAATAAAGGTATAATGAAAAAATCGAAGAATTTGTCCATGGGACACAGAAGTCCCAAATTTCAAATTGTTCTCATGTACGAATTGCCGTCAAGCTTTTCTCAGAAAACGTACATGAGAACAATTTGAAATTTGGCAGGGTGGTTCAGTATCACAAGTTGTACGTCCTTAGCGACTTTCAGACCTGTCGGACAACTACTTCCTGTTTGGGACTTCATTTGTACGTACGTTCGTACGTCCGTCCATACGAATTTTTGTCAAGCTTTTCTCAGAAACCGTACATGAGAACAATTTTAAATTTGGCAGGGTGGTTCAGTATCACAAGTTGTACGTCCTAAGCGACTTTCAGACATGTTGGACAACTACTTACTGTTTGGGACTTCATTTGCACGTACGTACGTACGAACGGACATGAGTAAAACTTAATGCCCCCGTCATGTCGTCGCGGGGCATAAATATATACACTCTATTAGCTATAAGTTTGGTCATAAAATGTACAAAATAAGTTTGTTGCATTATTTCAATCATACAATCTAATTAATATGATTACTGGCTGGAATATTAGTTGATATGTTTTCACCGCATACACGTTGAAATTCAACAGTTTTTTTTAATCCACAAACACTAAATTTTAATATAGACTAGTAAATTACTATTCACACAAGTTGTACATGCAGGTCCAACAGCACAAGGGTCAACAAATATTTATATTTTCGTCTAGTTCATATCGTTTGATAAATAAACTGGAATGATTGATTTATGTTTAACGTCCATCTGTATTTAGGACATATAAATAAACATGATAAATGGTCAGTATTGACTAGTGGTAATATGTAACTCCTATTTTATTATAATAAAAAATTTTCCTAATGCTACTATTACATTCGGATAGAATGTTTTTAAATTGCAGTTCAGAAAAAATTACGACAATTAATCTTAAATAAGAAAAAAATTAAATAACAATTTTCTTTATGTTTTCTTTAAATTAAACATTAAAGCTACCGTACCGTTCGAAAAACATTCGTACAATATATAATATTTATTTTATTCCGTTATAAACAAGAGTAGCATACTGAAAATGAGCAAAACAACCCCAAATGTAAGGTGAAAACAGTATTTCTCTGATGCTTATATAATGACTAAGGAATTACATAAATATAACTGTAAAACTGAATACACTGGATAGCAGTTTTTCTGACATCAAGGGTCTTATGTTGATACAAACGTCAGTTATTTCACTTAACAATGCAAGTTAAATCTGATCATTATGTATGTTTTGTTATAAAATAGAAGAAACAACATATACAACTTATAACAAGTTCTTTCTTGTAACTATTCGAAAAGGAATGTAGTCCAACTAATTGTCCCAGATTTATAAAGTCAAAATATTTTACATGTGGTCAACAAAATATTTCGATTTCACGTGCTCTAGAATTTCGTTTGAAAGACCGAGTGCTTTCTGAGCATCATCCTTTGAATACCTTTCTGCTGGCAAACATGGAATGCATCTATCGGGATACCGAAGTCTATTGATGTGTATAATTACACATTCTAGCTTTTGGGCCAAATCTTCTAATGTTGCATCGCCTTTTGGTATATTATCGCATAAGGAGTGAGAAATAATAAATTTATCCGCATCAGTGGCATATATTGCACCTTTTATTGCCTTTTCAGCTGCCTGAAAAAAAGCACTAAAATAGTGGAAAAAAAGTGCTTAAATCTGTTTTGTAGGTATTATTGTCGTGGGGAAACCAACACGCATTCGTCTTTCATTACAAAATGCAGTAGCTAGATTTTTTTCTTAAGTGTGAAAAATGCACATTGACAAATATTTTGACAGTTAGATAAAGTCTATAATTATTGACAGGTGAAATAATATTTAATCATTTTACACACTTTGAATTGTAATAAAATCACTTGAACAATGGCTGTTTTCCTTACATACCCATTCCCAAGTCATATATGAAAGTATCAACACAGATTTTGAAGGTGTCAAAATTGAATTAAAAATCTGTTTCTCAAAAATCTTTATAATTCATATAATTAGCAGGATCTCTTTAAAGACACATCTTAAATAATCAGTAAATATAGAGTTGGCCCCGTTAGTGTCCCTAATATTTAACGAAACATAAAGGGTACCCGATCGTGTGTTTTTGGTTTTTGTGTTGCGTTGTGTATGTTTGTCTATATACGGATGTGTAACTGTCCCTTGAATTTTGGCTCTTGTTGTACGGTCGGTTTTTATTGCTTTTTTTTAAACAACGAAATTTGACATCAAATAATTTCTCTCCTTTTAAAACACATGATATTTACCCTTTGTTTATATAGGTTACATATTTGTTTGTTAAAATGTTTCGCATGTTTGTTGCAAGTTGTGTTTTTGAGGTTTACATTAGATAGTATGTAAGTTAACATTTTATTTCTGCCGTTTTGATTGCGCCTAATTACTCCTTTACAGTATTTATGAAAAGTGCGTTAAGAACCCTTTTTCGCATTCGTCAAACTGAAAGATACAGTATATTTTAAGGATTGCTGTAAGTATATTTTTCGAAAAGTTTTAAAGAAATAGTAAATTGTTTGACCTGAAATAACTTAATTTTAAAAATCTTTTGAATAAGTATATAAACATAAACGAGGGGGCCTCGGTGGCCGAGTGGTTAAGGTAGTTCGTCTACTATTGATCACGTGGTATGTCAACACTGAAATTGCGAGTTCGATTCTCACTGCATGCAGGGTGTACTCCATTCTTAATTGACAAGGATTGCCAGTTTTTCTACCGCAGGTCGGGGGTTCTCTCCGGGTAGTCCGGCTTCCTCTCCCAATAAAAACTGAACGCCATGATATAGCTGAAAAATTGCTGAAAGTGGCGTTAAAACACCATTTTAACAAACAAACAAACAAAACGTAAACGATCGCTTAAACGATTACAACGAGTTACATACTAGACATGCTTTAACATTAGCATCGAGTATTTTGTCGAATTTTTACATCTTATTGTACATTCTTTTGTCGTATAATCTCTTTTTTTAAATTATCATCTTACTAATGCCACTAATGTCTTAAGTCTACTTTTCTCAAAAGTTCCTGAATATTCCTCGGCACACACATATCGCTATTGTTAAAACATGTGCACAGTGCATTATACTGAACAATAAATTTATGTTAATTTACCTGCTGGGAGTGCATGCATACCCAGTTGTACCCCTTCACTTCGTCTAGATCGATGGCATTAATAGTAGAAAAACCAATTTTCAAGTCATATATTGCTTGATTTAACCATTGTCTTCCAGTGCTTACTTGTGGATTCGGTTTTCCGGAAGAATGGTGTATTCTTGAATACAAAACTGTATCATTACCATCAACATCATCGCTCAATAAGAGTCCATATATTCCATCCACGTATTCTTCTTGGTTTTCATTTTCGTCATCTCCATTAGTATGTGTTTTTATCTCATATAAATAATCTTCGCTTACTTCTATGTCCCGATTGGTTCCATTATTCAAAGAATATATCCTAGAAACAGAGTCATATCCTGTCACTATCACATAAATGTATGCGAGTTCAGTTTCATTCAGGATCAAAGCATATTCCTTTACTTCAATAATTGTCGAAACCTTCTGAATGAAACATATCAAATCTTGAGGGACTAAAGATCCTGGGAGAGGGTACCAAATACGACGTATCTCTTTATCTTCCAAACATGGTATTCCAATGCTTGTGAGCCGGTCATGTATATGTGTTGTCTGGGAGTGAATACAATAAAGAAATGAAAGCAAACTACGCGTATTGAATTTTCCGCAGCACAAAACTTTTAATATGCTTTCGAGTTCGACATCGCAGGATTGCAGCCACTCATCAATAGCCATGTGATTATGGTTTATGTACACTATTTCATTCGTTTCATCTAAAACACACGACTTTAACTTTGGAATTGACGTATATTCATTTTGGTCAATAAAGAACGTTTTCAAGTCTGATACTGCAATTATTCGGAGACGCTTCAGTTTTGCGGTTATAATTTCCATTTCTTTATTATTGATTGCATGTTTTAATAAGAGTTGATCGTACTTGATTATGCGCAGAACAGCATTAATAAAACTATCACTTGTAAGGCATGTACGGAGGGATGATGCAGCTTGATTTTCCATAATATTACCAAACTGTATTTGTTCTTTTACAATTAGTGATACTGATATTGGACGGTTTTTCTTTGGAAGGTATGACAATATTTCATGTAACTCTCGGACATTAAAACCCATACAACTCATATCTGCAATGAAGCTGATATTTTTGATTCCTTCTAAACGGTCTCTTGGAATTTCTAGACTGTCATAATACAATTCAGTCGACGGCTTTAAAGTTCCATCTTCAGATAAAAAATACAAAACATCAACGTTTAGTTCATTAATAGGTTCAGGCTGATTTTGTAATGATTTCATCAACCCTTTCAATGCTTTTAGAACAAGTTTTAGTTCTTTTGGAGAAAGGACGCGTTCAGCAACGGATTTACGAAGATCCTTTAATACTGTTGCATAACTATTTGATGTAGGTTCGCTGTTCATACCAAGTGCATGGAACAATTTGAAAAACCGCCCGTATTCAGTCGGCGCTTTAACCAAGAATGGGGATATTTCTTCATCTTCAGATAAACTAGCAACTACTTGATTAACTTTTGCAAACATTTTGTGTCCTGGAACATGAATAAATGGTACACCTGTTATGCAAGAAACATTCAAGCGGCAATTGCAGAAGAATTCATAAATTGAAGTCATAACTTCTGTCAAGGTGTTCTCGTCATAAAGTGTACACGTTTTTACCAGATCATAACAAATATTGCGCACATGGGTTACAACATGATTGAAATCAGGTTCAAGAACAATTTTCAGTTTAGATCTTGTATTCTTATTTCTTGGCATGGCATATTTTGGCAGAACATTTGCAGATGTCCAAACAAGTTTTATATAATCATGACTGTAAGAACCGGCATAGGTTATAAATTTCCTGTGTGGTTCAAACGATTGGTGTATTTTGTCATACTTTAATGTATGACAGTCTGTTGGTACTAACGGTATTGACGCCATTTTATTCAAAAATAAATCTTCTACTTCAATTCTATCAATAAAATCGACAAATGCGACGATAAGTTGATAGTTATTGATATTTTGTCCTGCTGCTCTTTTTGCGAAACATAAGAAAATTTCTTCTGAAAGTTTAGTCTTCATACCAGCTTTAATCATAAACTTCCTCCAAGAAAAGTCACAAAAAGGAGAAGGTGGGAACTCTGTCGGGAAGCACATTGTAGCGAACAATGTATTTTCAGGATCGTAAAAATCACTTCCTTTATGAAGGTTTTGCTCAATTGAAATAAGTTTATGAAACTTCAATTCAAAAGCCACGTTAAGATCATCAAGCAAGAAATCTTTCAGAAATTTAAGATGAGTACATCGGTAATTTTCGTCTATTTCCTGCAAGTTTGGTAGAATGTATTTTAAATAAATATGAACTTCATTTGTCCGAGCACAACCCAGAAGTTCATATAACCTAGAAGCCCATATCTCTTGAAAATCAACAATTACATCAACTCTCAGCAAACAGAACATGTTTGATAAACCATCTCTCGGTAGTCTAGCATTACCGTTAAACACTAGTACGGTCTTTCCAGTCAGAGAAATTGTTTTATCGAACAATGAGGGGTATAATTTAAGGGCTTTTAATTTGAGTATTTCCTCGATCTGTTTAACTGATATATCTAAACAGAGATATTTTAGTAAATTCAAACAGTCACCAACGTTTAATTGGGTTGATGGTTCAATATTCTCAAGCCATTTGTGCAGGCAATTTAAAGTAGCATTTCTGTTTTCATACGTTGCTACAACAGTTAATAGAAATGTGGATCGAACATCTGGACTTGGTAAGTTCATTCGAACCAGTATTGATAGTAGTTCTGAATCCTTACTGAAACTGTCATAGTCTATTATGTATTGGCAATACTTCAGAGGAAAAACAAATGTCTGACTTTTCCAAACAACTGGCAGGAAACACCATTCATTCAGTTCGTCTATGATGCTACATTTACAATCAATAAACTTCCAAACACCTTGGAAAAACTGCATAAGTTCGTCGGTCTTTGCATATGGTACAATTTTACCCATCTTATATTCAGTCGGCGACTTTGAAAATGGTAGAAGTTCAACAAATTTTGTCGAGGTCAATTTTTGGAAGTGGTTTTTATATGGAAGCAAAATGTCCACTAGCAATCGATGAACAAATACATCAGCTGACTGCGGTAGTAAATAGAAAAATCTTGACAATATCAAATTGTTTTCCAACTGTAACTGAGTTATACAACCATTTTCGCTCAGTAAAAGAGGTATGCCACACAGGTTTTTCCACGAAGCTGTTTGTAAACAGTACCTTAAAGACATCTGAACATATTCTTCAGATTTCATTCTTTTTGTTTCAAACCTGTCTTCGTAACTGCACTTGTAAGATTTGAAAAAGGCAATTGCAGTTTCTGGCGATATAGAGTTAATACACACACATGTTTCAGAATTATGCTTATGGTCCAGAGAATAATCCTTAAATAATAGATTATTTCTGCTGTGATGATATTTACAAGATTGTACTATACTTTCCTGAATAACAGATGGTGTGAAACTAATTTTCATGCCCAAATCGACAAATATTGATCGAAATTTGTTTGCATCCTCTAAAGACATTTGTGTATTTAGGGCATCGATCACTACAGCTGTTTCATCCAAAGAATGTCTAGCAACCCAGAACAGTTCATCGTTTCCTTTATCCTCACCCAATATCTCCATATTGTAGTTTGCGTTCTCTGAGGGCATATGTGTGTTTACTGCATCTACAAGTGCAGGCATTTCATCTGAATCATATCTAGAATGTAACAGTTCAACGTTTTTTATATCTTCACCTATTATATCAATATTGTTGTTGATACCTGTGGACAAATGTGGATGTACTGGAAAGACACGAAGTCTACGCAACTTAATTTGCAGAAAAAGTTGAAATACAAGATCTTTCCAAAAAACACCATTTGCATTGCTAAATAACGGAATCGATTTGAAATACATTTGCAAACTGGTCAATAACTCACCTTCGTTAAACATACATGTAGTGAGGTAACCAATACATGCGGCATATGCATATGATATGTTTAATCGAATCAGTTCATAGTTCCATATCCCATGGATGTCATTTGTGTTCTCTACATCTGAACCCCATAACTTGTTCCTCGACATATCAACTGTAAATTGGCCGTTTATATGGCAAGTTAGACCGGTTTCTATTTCTAAAGGTAGCAAGCAAAATACCCGAGGTCTTATTCCTACCACTCTGTCTGTAGCAGATATCCTTAAGGCTACTCCACCTCGTGGTATAATTACAGTCTGTTTTTTCAACAAGGATTCCTGCAGACGATGATCTAGTTCTTTCGGTTGGCTAAATCCTAATGCCTGAACAATTAACCACTTCGAAATGACACCAGTTTGATTTGATATATCTATAAAATACTTGAATTCTCTTATTTCGAGAGAGCTTATTTTTAATGGCGTCATATTCATTATTTCGTTATACTCTTTAAAACTCTTCTGAAATAATCTAAAATTTGTAGTATCGTGGTGTGTTACATAAACTTGGCTTTCAACATTAAACTTCGATTTCAAATCAATAACAGACACACTTATTTTTCTTACATTAAGTAAGAAAAGAAGGCATTCCTGAATGTCTTTTTTCAAATTACTTAACAACTGTTCGATATCACATGTTTCTTTTCGGATTTCAGAAGTTCTCGCCATGTCTTCACTTCGTAAAGGGAACCGGAACCAAGTGCCCTCATCCATTTTGAGTTCATTTGATGATAAGAATGTATTAAAAACGTCAGGATAATCTGCACTAAGTTCTTGTAATGGCATTAACATTCCAGGTCCATACAGTTTGGCTTCTGGTGCATAATAGCAATGAGGATCAAGCACTACAAATAATCCTCCTAAGGCAGCAGTTGCGCCTATAGACATAATCATAGGCGCATCTGTTAAATGATACACAGAATTAAATCCCAACCCGAATTGTCCAGTTTTCGTTTTGTCCTCGGATTTACTGCCTATTCCCAGATGTTTAATTCCTTCTAAATCTGAAGAAGTAAAACATGCATCATTAAACACACACAACGCAGGACCCTGGAGCGGCGTCCAGCTAGAATTGAATATACGTTTAGTGCTATGATGACGCATGTCATACACAAAGTGAACCTCAGATGCTCCTGCATCATCAGCATTTTGCAGTATTTCTTTAAGAACGGAATGATCTTCTGGGTAACCATATAAAATTCCCTTAAGTCGTGTTACAAGTTTCTCTTCCTGTCCGAATGAAATAGCCTTTGTATGTCTTGGAGACCATATATTACCACTAAGTCCTACGTATGATTGAACGTTCTCTTTAAGTGCAGGCCTACACCTGCAAAGTTCCATTATTCCTTCCAATGATCCGCATTTGACATAATTGTCGATTCCAACAATTTTATTAGCTCTAATAACTTCGTTTTCTTTAAGAACTCGAATACCATCCGTTGTCAGCAAAGCAATGATTTCGGGAGGCAATGATCTTTGGTCAACGGTTTTCTCTAATACATAGTCACCCTTAAGGACGTGAAAACTTTTAACAAGCCTATTGTTATCTGTTCTTAGCTGAGGAATTAACGGAACTTCTTCATAAGGCCTCAAATCACTTGGGTATTCCTGGAATCTAAATATCATACGCCACACACCTTTGATCCATTTGGTATTTAAAGGAATTTTCTGTTGTTGTTCTATGTAGACGCCATTCGTACACAGACAATACTTTTTGAAGACATCAATCAGCAATTTTGGAATATCCTCTTTTTTTAAATTCCTGAGCTGGAATTTTTCTGAAAGTTTATTAATACAAATTTCACATAATAATTAAGTATTTTAGGCATTTAAAAATGTAAAGTGTACTGACGTACACGCAACATCTTCAAAATATTGTTTTATTCTGCAATTGGAGCAAAGAGTTGGTAGGAACATAAATGTATAAAAATTAAATAACTGTACAAAAATGTTTTATTTCCAAAACATTTACGTTAATCATCATTTTCAACAGAAGTTAAAAAAGTCTTGTATTTAAACCTAGAAAATCATCAAGTGAAGACAAAAAAAAATGTTTCGCCTACGTTCTAAATAATGAAAAAGATATTTTTGGCAACATACAATCAGCACTACATACTCATATAATAAAGTTCTGAAGCAGTCATTGATGTAAAGGTCATGATCCAGCGAACCTACCCGATTGTGATCTTACTGTGCATGGCCACTGAGGAACTGAACTAATCTTGTGCTTGTGTACATTTCACAACTTATACGTTATTCAAGATCCTGCGATCGATATTCCGATTTTCTAGACCGATCCTTGCTGTTGAGTGCTAAACTACTCAAACAAAGGTTTGTTGCAACTAGGTTGATGTTATCTCTCCAGAAGTTCTATGGACGTCACCATGATTTAATTGATCGTTATAGGAAATCAGTGTTTCAAATACGATCTGACATTTTTGCTGAGTCATAGGTAGTGATTCCTATTCCTGAATTTGACTTTTCCCTAGACATGACAATGAGGAACTCGACGGGTGTCTAATTAGAGGGAGGCACTGCTTACTCGTCCGGAGCACCTGAGTGCACCCATGGTTTTTATTGGGTTGAGGTTACTCTCTTTCTGTTTTTTTTGTCTTATTGGTTTTTTGCGTTGCGTTTGTCTATATCCTGATTTGTAACTGTCCCTTGACTTTTGGCTCTTGTTGTTCGTTTCTTTGCTATTTTTCTGATTATTTTCACTTAGCTAATAGACCATGCAATTGCCGTCACGCGGTCATCTTTATTCGTCAGCAACCAATATACCACGCATTATCATCCTACTATGTATGTTTATTTTTACTTGGGAACTGATCTAATCTTATAACTTAAATGGAGCCTCTTGACATTGGATTGAAGTCAAGGTCAGGTTACACCTGCTAGATTGTAATGTACTATTTAATAGCAATTATAGAACAAAGTATTGTGTTCCCACAATCCATCGTTGCTGAGATACTGACCAAATCCAAAACCTTAAATGTAGCCATTAACTCGTTAATTAGAGACTAAGATTAGGTGACAAGTGACAGACTGACAATTACTTGTCATAAGCTACGGCTGGACCAGAATTTATGAACCTATGTCTTAAGCTTACAACAATATAAAACAAAATGTTACCGGTCAACGCTGCTGGAATCCTATATATATATCCTCTCTTAAGCGACTAATGTCGCAGAAAAGATAAAAACCAGAGGCTCCAAAGAACTAGTAATTGCGTATATGCTGAACAATGTACACAGATTTAAAAGCATGTTCGGTTTAAATATGTACATTCGAGTCGATTTCATATGAACCGTTTTGTTCTATTCAGAACCAATGTTAAATAAACAAGCCCAAATCGACAAATTGTGTTATTATCAAATAGTAACAGATTTTGATTAAGAAATATATGTTATGTTTCTAAAAACTGCAGTTCAATTTTGTATTTATATAAATGCTACCATTTTAGATGGACGCATGGCCACGGAATACTGTTTTGACAAGGGACGACCGAACAACTATTCATGCCAAGGATGAGAGAAGAAGTTTTATTATATTTAAGGTCAACCAAGCCTTTTCTCTGTTTGTAAATATACTCATACAAATGTTTCAGACAGTTTTCAAAAACGTTAATAGAATAATTTCCAGAAATGACATCTTATGCTGAGTTGCTTTCCAAAAATATTGACAGTAATCAGCAATTTACCTTTTTGACAGCGTCTATCATCTTTATTAGCAAGATATGTAACTCACAAATGCCAATTTAAAGGAACTTTAATGATCAAATCCTAATGGTTTCCGCGAAAACACGACAACAATTTTAGTCTGGTATGAGTCGGTTATAATGTTAGTAAGGTACCATCAAAGGACAACTCGTAAAATTGTAACAAAAAAGGCATTTATAAAAAAAATTTTTTTTAGAAACAGAGAATGCTTAACATTATTGTCGAATTCGGTGTTAAGCATTCTGTTTAGGGGTATTCCAAACAAGAAAAAATAGTTTAATAATAAAAATTATTAAAGCAAAGAGTTGTATTCGCTTAAAGGGATTGACAATAGTTGTTCTTTTCATTGATACAATTATCGCCTGCAAAATTATCTGAAAATTTTACACTTTTCCCTATAGCACCTATTATACGATTTTAAATCCATCTGAGTAAAATCTTTAACAAGAATTTAAGGATATTAAAGATTTTCAGTTTACATATACAATACATTGATAAAGCGCTGGTAATTTAATAAAACAATAATTGCAAAGAAGGGGATAAATAATTGTAAATTAATAAAATATTGTACTTACTACTGTCAGAAAATTTTATTAATTCATCGTGTAGGCTCTTTGGAAGATTTGTTGAGACAAACTTGTGTTCCAACCCAGGAAATAAATTAACATCCTTCTCATTACAAATAAATACTTCACTGGATTCATTCGAGAAAGCTTCAAAGTCATGACTGTGTAGTGGCAGCAGTTTCAGGCCTGAAAATTCTCTATAAGTTCCCTGCATTAAGTATTGTAATAAGTCTATCTTTATTTGTCTGCCTAGATTAACGTATACCTCAGGATAATTCTTCAACAAAGTTATTACTTCATTTGAGTTAATGTTTATCACATTCCCACGTTTTAACAGATATTTCAAGTTTGGGTAAACTTCTACAACAGCTTTGTTTAGTTGCAGTAAAATCGACTTCACCGTTTTTTCAATTTGCGTCTGTTGACCGAATGCAGAAGTATAAATTTGCAAATCGTGTGTTTCACACACTACAGCTTCACGACTGGATACCCATGTACCATTTCTTAAATCAGTATATAATACAGGAAATTCTATTATCTTTTCATAAAAAGCCGTAACAAAATTTTTCCATATTTTGTCGTATTTGGCCTTTTCCGGAAAGCAGCCATAAACAATCTGGACCATATTGTTTGTATTTCTACAACTTTCAGCCTGTTTAATAAGGTGTAGTACAACACCAATATAAGCTTCGGATAGAAGCTCCTCAACTAGTTTCTCATTCCACTCTACAAATTTATCATCTATCCGTCCATCAGATAGTTTGAGATTTCTTCTATTTTGACTTAATGTAAAGTTGCCATTCACAAGAACTGGCAGTAACGTTGCAGTTGCTGATGGTAAAGGCAAAAAATTAAAAACGCGCCCACTAGATTTTTTTACGTCATCCCTTTGGTAAGCAATTCCAACGTATGGCAGACATGCTATTTCTTTGTCTTTTGCTAATGTGGCCAAAGGCTCATTGAGCTCTAAAGAATTTGCTAAATAATGCGCAACAGTCCAAGCTTGTTTCCGTTGTTGTTTATGAGAAGTTAAACATACTTCCGCATTTGCTACAATAACAGTTTTGCCTGTAAATTGTTTTCCGATATTTGACCACATAGTTTTCAAATCGTTTCTTGTTTGCTCATCAGAATCAAAAATAAATTCAATGGACATGTATGGTTGTGTTTGTCCAAATTTGTATAGTCTAATTTGATTCAAAAATTTCAAAAACAACAAAACAAGAGAGGCATCTTCTTCAAACAATTGTATAATTTTTTTCATTTTTTCTGGAGACCATTCACTGTTAGATAAAATATTTCCTTTCGATCGTAAAGAAAACCAAAAGAGAGTACCTGGATAAAAGCCATGTTTAATACACTTTACGGTTAACCCAAATATATTTAACATCCTAGAGGCCTCTATTTCTCTACCATTGTCAGTCAGTTTAGATCGATTACATTCTTTGTTTTCTCTGAAAGGGTCTATTAGCAACATCCACTCACCACTAATGACAACTGGGTAATCTGAAATAAAGAATATAAAAGGATTCTACATTTCACTTGAAAGTTGTTAGATCATTAACAATACCTAATTAAACATATACATTCTGTAAGTTTTCTCTTTTACATTAAAATATAACTGTTATAGAAAAAATTATACGTTCTCTTAAATTACTTACAGAAATAAAAAAAAATTCAAACACTTTATTTAGAAATAAAATATGAATAAACATTTGATTTTCATCATGTACCAGAAATGATGATACCAATTGAAACAGAGGAGCCCGTGTCTTTTGCCTGATTATTATATATTTAAAACATTTATCTTTCCCAAATTGCTTAATGTTAAATTAGGTCCTGTATTGTCCTCTATGGATTTCTGAATGGCATAAACACATCAACTATGTAGTAGATGATAAGTTTGATTTTAATTGTTCAGTAAAAGAAGCTTTGTAAACTTTTGTGAAAGTGTTTTATATTAGAAAATAAACAAAAAATAAGTCAAACATTTTTATCGCATTACTAAAAAGCATAAATCTTGCAGAGAACCATCCAATTAAGATCTTTTTATAGTATGACTTAAATTAGTTTTCGGGGTCTTACTGGCCGGGTGGTTAAGGTATTTCGTCTATTATTGATCATGTGGTATGGCAATGATGAGATTGCAATTTCGAGTCTCATTGCAGGTGCGCTCGAATCCAATCTTAATTGACCAGGAGTGCCAGTTTCCTACTTAAGGTTGGGATATTTCACCGGATACTATGTCTTCCTCCGGCGCCATACAAAACGGAACGCAATGATATAAATGAAAATTGACATTTAACAGGGATCAAGTCAGTTATAATTTCAGTCTACCCGGTGACCGCACACGTTATTGTCCCTTCGTATGGGAATAAGTACAGGTCTTACGAAATTTTAAAACCTGAATTTCTCATTCAAATGTTCTCTAACCCTACATCATTTAATGTGGGGGGGGTCACCGGGTAAACTTGCACTCTAATCATTGCCATACCACATGATTAATAATAGACGAACTATCTTAACCACCCGGCCAGTAAGACCCCGCAAACTTATTTAAGTCACACTATAAAAAGATCTTAATTAGATGGTTCTCTACAATGTTTATGCTTTTTTGCAATCATACTATATTTGATTATTTAAATGATGTTTTTATTTTAAAAAATGACCAAGAAATATTTAAGCGGAAATGTTGGTATTGCACGCAAAAAACGAACAATAACTGAAAAATAACATTTTGAAATGTTCAGCCATATACCTGTTAAATGGAAAACTGATTTGAATCCCTGGCCATACCGTCCTATTTTATCAACTTTGTCTTCTTTATGACTGAAGCATACGCTGGTGATACCGTCCCAGTCGTCATCATCCAATACGCCATTATTATATACACACAGCGCTGGTGACTACAACAGAAAACATGGGCATTTTAAACTTACAATATTTTGTCACATGTCTTGTTTCTTTCTAATTTAGATCTAAAACTACTCTATCAAACAGATCCACAATGTTAATTGTGTTCTGTGTCTAGCCTTTCCTACGTTGCTTATATCGTTGTACATAAACTGTTATTGTAAATAATAAACCAAGATTAATCGTGTTAAAAGACATAGTATTCTTAAATATAGAGGAGATAGCCCTAACGCACACCTTACTATCCAAATTATCACAAAAAGACAGAAGCACAAATCACACAAATAATAAAAAGCAAATAACATAAAATAACAGAAAGGCTAAAATCGAGATATATAAATTCTGGCAAAATTACAAAGCCATATGAACAACCAACTAATGAACACAACAAGCAGGATACGCGCGAATCATAAAACAAAGAACCTCGGAAAACAGTGGTAATATATTCTTTTACTTTATGGTTAGATTTCTCAGAAATCCTCGCAGACACTAATACTATATTCTTTTTATATGAAAATAATCTAATGTGTGTTCTGAACTAAATGTGTGGTTCTAAGTGAAAGAAATATGTTTTAGTAAATTATAATAAAAAATGACCCTTGATACAACTCCAAAAACCATTCAATTGTATAATAATTTCACTTGTGATAACAATTACAGGAAGTAAATAGTATTTCCTGCTGATTTGCGCATTACTGCCAATCAACGGTTACAATTACTGAATTGATTATCCTTTACATCATCTATAACATCATATATAACCATGATAACCTATTACCTAATCATTTGTTATTTTAAATCATGGCAAGATATAATTCTAACAAAATGTAAAATATCATACAGTATATGTACTGCAAGAAGTGATATGGAAGGTTTGGTAATTGTTCTGTTTACAGACATGTCAAATTATTAGCAAAAGCGCGCCCTTTATCAGTACATTAAAAGTACACAAAGTATTAATGTGTTCTTTTAGGTCTATACATTAAACTCATATTTAATATTATATGAAAAATAAAAAACATATTAATAGATGCCCATTGGTGTCAGCACGAAAGCAAAAAGTGTTTATCTCGCTGTAAGTTAGTTAAGCGTTAAGTTTGAGACAAAAGCAACAATAAAAACAGTGAGTCCACAAAAAAACGTGAATTGAAAGAAAAACACTTGTAAAGGTAAACTTCCCATATAAAAAACATCACATATAAAGACAAAGAGACCAAATATAAAGTTAGAAAACAGCACATGTTAATTTGATTCAAACGACTGGAATAAAGTATTAAGCACTGATATAGTCCGGAACACACAATATGTCTTAGAAGTAACCACATATAGAAAACAAAGCAGCTCAGAAACAACAACTGTAGGTCAAATTCACCATGTATAAACATAAGTTTATCATTATAAATACAAATTAGTCACACATGAGAACAAAAACACCATATCAATAACTTGTTACCCATACAACAGTCATGGCGTTTCATATAAAATGCTTCATCAAATTTGCTGCAAAACACGCCTTAGAAACGCTTCTGCCAGATATTATAAATGAAACTATTAGTGTCAGGATGAATATTTGGAGTGCATGAACAGATTTCGTATAAATAGAATGTCTAAAGTATTGAAGAACCCGGAGAAATTTCCATAGCTTTTAATTCAAGATATCACGTTAGGTATATTTTCCCCAGAGGCGATGATTCAGTCATAGTTACCTTTAGGTACTTCCCAAGTGTTCCTCCTGGATCAAAGTCTCGTTTATCGTAAGTGATTTTCATTATGGAAGCTTTAGCATCCTCAGCGTTCTGCACGAGCTCCTAGAAAGAGGTTTTTAATGTTAATACGAAAGATAGAGTTTAAATGCATGCGGATGCGTTCTAATTACATAGCTTGTATGCGAAGAAGCCGAAAGAGTTAAATTATGGCATATTTGATAGGCTGTAACTTGCATTGTTACTTGTATATAATTAATAATTAATTTTACTAAATTGTATTGAAATAAAACGATTAATTATTGTCTAACATCCGCATTTATTTTCTGTACTGCATGACAAAATACTAAGCAAAGCCATGCTTACGTGTAAGATTTGTACTGGATCATGGTACTCTCGCAATATATTCTGTAGCTCTTTTAACAATGGTCTTTGTTTCATGGAAAACCATCTACTGTCATCAGTCATTGTGCAGGTCTGCGATTCAACTAAATTAAATGTTGTGTTAGTTACATGTATAAGCAACTTTAAACTAATCTAAAGGCAATATTTATAATATCAGAAAAGTATTAGAAAATATGTTTTCAACAAACACAGATTTGTCGCTTCAAAACAAAAAGAAAAGAAATGGAAAGCAATTTTGAAAAGTAAGAATAAGGCCAATCCAAAATGACTTTTTCCAAACAGACATAGTGACCACTTCAATCAAACACACCAATAGGGTGAGCGACAAAACATAAAAGTCGACACTTTGGAATTACTTTTCAAAGAATGTAGCAACGGGTAACCAGTTTAAGTTCCCATCTTGCCAGCGAAAAAAAATTGCATAAAGTCATCGTTATATGTTTTTCACTAAAAATGTAGAAGCAGTAAGGTTTAAAACTTATTTAATATTTATAATATACAATGACCAGCACTAGACCGCCCATCATTGCAAAGGTGTATTGGTAGTTTTTATTGAAAAGGGTCCATTGAAATATATATTACACAACCACTGTATAATCTATTACACTCACTTAGATAAGATACATATGATGAAGTCAATGGAAGCTTATGCCATACATATATACTGTTAAATCCTTTATCTTGTTTCAATAAATGTCAAGGTTCAGTAATAGTCTATTACGAAAAATTGACATATTACTGTTTAGTTATTTATTAATTACAAGTGAAAATGACAATTTAACGACGTGTTCCTGTTTGTTCAAAATGGAATGTACAATTAGTACACATAGCTAAAACTTTATCTCCAAAATACTTTGAATACGCGTACAATGCTGAAGTTAATTTAAATCACTTAAAAAACAACACTCAAAAATCAATTAGTCTACTCCAACGACAAGTAAATGTGAGTAAAAACTTCGAATATGATAAATGATGAATGTTACGTTTTGCACGAATGAAGATCCGCCCTCTTCACCAGAACGGTTGTCTTTTGTAGATATTGAAAGCGGATGTTATGGAATGTAATGGATTGCCATTTCATTGTTAACAATTCATATAATCTCAAAGGCAACAAATGACAAGGTATATATATATAGTGTACAATATAATTGTATTATAAAGATGTGATATAAACCAGCATAAAGTACAATTTTAAGTAAAATAATAATCATCTCATAACAATTTAGGCAGCTTTATTGCATCATCACAATAAGTACTATCGTACATAGCATAAATCACAAAATGGAACAGCACAGAACCAAGTGGAAAGCACACGAAATAAAACTTCTAACTTGATAAACATTAGGCTATTAATAATAATATTTAAGTAATAGCCGCGATATGGAAAATCAAAATGCTGGAAATACTAAAACAAAATGGCAATATCTTTAACTGTATGCATGTTACACAAAGTGTATCTATGATCATTGTCATCATGACCGACCTGAAATGTAATTTCAATGTACCACTACGTCATGTGGTTAACAGAAGTGAGTGGTATAAATCATATTATAAGTGATTATCAAACCTAAAATCGAGTATATAAGACATATGAACTGTTTTCCACGCTAAACAAAACAGCCTAGTATCGAGTGTGATAATACTGGTCATTTATAACCAAATTTGATAAAATCATAAGCCAAATAGGGCAATTAAAAGTTCAGCAATTCAGTTGCAATAAAACAATTTAAACTAAGTCAAGTATTGTTGCTCAATAACTACGTGTAAAGAAACTAGAATGGAAAAATTGTTATTGCAAATGATTGTGATAATAAACTTTTTATGTAAAATATTTCATCGCGCTTTGTTTTCTTTTGAGTAAAATATCCTGTCGCTTGCAAAATATTCATTCCTAGAATTGTTTGAATCATCAGCGTACGTTTAAGTACATTTAACAAACAGATTTAAATTCTTTCTAATAGTATAACGTCAACGTGACACTTAAAAATTATCATTGTTTTTACTCTGTTAAGATGTCAGCAAATAACTGCCAAGTAATTGTATTATTGTATTAATTCATATACTGTTTTTAGCCCTTATGTAGTTTGAACAGTTTAAGACAAACAACAAGTAATTACAGCAATTACGATGTTTATTGTTTCGTACATTTTTCTCCCAAGTAATTGAGTCTTGTATTGTACCAATTAAATATTTCGATATGTCGTTTATATGAGTAGATTTCAAATTTATATTTCTTCTCATACGTTTTACTAAATGTGCATACAAAATGCTAAAACGGAAAATATTTTACATAATTAGCCTAATGCAGTTTTATAGGCTTGTAGTAACATAAATGATCGTTTACATTTCAGCAATTTCGCAGCTCTATTCTTTTCTACCCTATGTATTATCGTTTGGAAAACAAGAAGTCTGTGGACTTGATCCAAGACACGCACTTGGTCCATGCAAACTATCTGCAGGTCTACAAGTGTAATTGTAGACTGTCTTGTATTTTTGTTAAGTGTATGGATAGCTATGTAATTTACCAAGACCATAACTCAGTAAGTAGCGGACAGGAATAGTACTTCTAAAGGTCCAAAATTGTGCTCTCCCCTTATTGAATTGAATACCAAAACTTCACAAAAATCCATACAAACAGCGTTTCTTAGCAAGATCGTCTAAGTGTACTACCAAAACACTATCGCAACTCCGGACAACTATTTTAGCAACAGTAAAAATGGGGCTTCAAAAATACAGTGACATTTTTTTCTAGAGTGGAATAATGTGGATATTAAAAAATTCAAAACACCTGCTAGACATCTTGAGGTCTGGATCTCTTTCCCATTGTAACAGCATTAATAAATATGCGGCCGTCCGTCATATGCAGCTTAAAACCAGACTTAAAGATCTTATAAAACGCTTCTTTTTCAAGACAAACGGAAAGAGACGATATAAATACCTGGTAATTAGTCATGACAGAACTTACTTTGTCATCAATGACTCTAAATCTAATACTAAATATACTGAATACCAAATCTGTCATATGTTAAATTTTCTGATTGAAAACATATTCATCATGTTTGGAGGACATGTTTTTCAACAGACTTGGTATTCCAATTGGTACTAATTGTGCTTCTCTCCTCACCGACCTGTTTTTGTACTCTTATGAGGCCTGCTGAAGAAGAAAAAAATAGACACTGGCCCAGACCTTAAATTTAACATTCTGCTATGTAAATGATGTTTTGTCCCTCAACAATGCTAAATTTGGTGGCTATTTACATTCAATTTACCCTAGCGAGCTTTAAAAATTAAAGACAACACCAAAACACTATGGTCAGCTTCTATCTTATACCTACTTCTAGAATTTGACAGGAAGACTATAAGCTAGACTCTACGACAAACGTGATGACGTGATGACGTGATATTCCGATTTTCTAGACAGATCACTGCTGTTGCTAAACTACTCAAACAAGGGTTTGTTGTACCTACGTTGATGTTATCTCCAGAAGTTCTAATGTCGTCACCATGACTTAATTGATCGTTATGGGTTATCAATGTCTCAAAGACGATTTGACATTTTCGCTTAGTCATAGGATGTGTTTCCTATTCCTGGATTTGACTTTTCCCTAGACATGACAATAGATAACTCGACGGGTGTCTAATTAGAGGCAGGTACTGCTTACTCGTCTGGAGCATCTGAGTGCACCCATGTTTTTTATTGGGTTTCTGTTTTTCGAGTTTTTTTTTGGTTTTCGCGTTTGTCTTTATCCGATTTATAACTGTCCTTTGACTTTTGGCTCTTTTGTTCCGTCGGCGGTTTTCTTTGCTATTTTTGTTGCTAATTGTTACGTGGACTACAACAAATGTCCACAGTCTTGAGCAGGATGTGTTAGTAATTATAATTTTTACCAAAAACCTATTTCTCCATCCATTTTCATGCTTATTTAAAATATTAATAGCAATAGAAAACTGACACCATATAACAATAATAGTTTGTATTTTGTCTTAAAAACCTATAAGTTGAAATAAAACAAATTAATAAAAAAATATACGAAAGTCGCTATCCTTCCCACACACGTGTCACGGTCATGCTCCAAGCTGTGATTTCCTTATATGTGGTCATTAACACGAGTTATAAATTTTTACTGTATGCACTACAAGTTCTTTCTGTCAGTTTTAATGTTAGTGTAATTTCTCTTCAGCACGTGTTAGCATTTACTAGTACATGAGAATTGTACAAAATCCTCGGATCAGTTTTTATTCGATGTATTTCCCTTATGGGCTCAACTCTCACCTTCATTTTGAAACTTCAGTGGTATGCCAAGACCAATTCAAAAACAATTTTTGAAATGAACTCAACACGGGATTCACAAGATTTGTGAATTGTGTTTGAAATTAAAAAAACGAGCACTCGGTTCGTCGTAAGAAGAACTTTACTATCTTAGTCGAGTTGGACTTAATCCTTCTGTTTCAGGGATATTGCGTGAACTGCACAGAAACCTAACTTTTAGCTATTTAATGCTTGGTGCAAGAGTCAGATAGATTTATCTGCGCACGTGAACCGAATGTGGGTCATAGTACTGGAGTTACACCATCGACTATATAGCATCTAGAGAAGGTCGGAGTACTCGGATGAATCCAACAGCTGCGGTGAATCAATTCACGACATTAAGATGCGGGCTCGGTGGCTGAGTGGTTATGGAACATTTATAGTGACTCAACTGTACCGCGTGAATCGAGCAAAGTTCAAAGTACTAATAGAACCATCAGAAATACAGCGTCGATAAGAGTACTCATATTCAATGGTTATAGAGCTTTGAGCAGGAGGAGATCTGATACATTAATACTTCGCGGAAACCATCCGCTTAACCTTCTGAAAGAATAAATAGGTCTTGATTTTCTTCATGGAATTAAATGGTTTACCAAGTTGGCAACAGGAATTCTGCGAATCCCGAAGGAATAGCCAGACTTGTCGAATAGACAGAGGATGTCGGACTTAACAGTGTGAACCTTTGAATAAAGTCAGTTGGTCTAGGTATTGTCAGTTTTATAATTTCATGAGAAGAGTGATATAGGTCGTTAATTGCTTGAATTGTCATGATTGTATTACGTACTGAGTTTGATATAGAAATATACAACGCCAACGTATTATTAAATATTTATTGAATATTCCTACCTTGTTTCTTTGAAGTTATCACAGGAATCTTCTACTATTCAATTTGCCTCTACGCTACTTTCCATTGGTGGTTTGAATCACACGTCACAAGTTCTTTCTTTGTCTTCTTTGATATCTATATGGTAACAAAACGCTGCATTCGTCAACAGCTAGTGTACTGTCATATAAAAAAAACCGTTATAATAGGTGCATCACCTATAATATATGCAGCAGTATTGCACATCAAAATCATTCTCTCATTATAAAGTCCAACGATAAGATATGTAAAGTAAATAGATATAAGACCAAATTTACAGCATTTAAACATTTTTAATCTTTATCGTATTTTTCACTTGCATTGGTCAATAACGTTATCTTATGCCGCAATATTTTCACAAACTTTCACGAAGACATCGCTGTTTTTACTTAAGCGCTATTTTAAAACTGAAATTATTAGAAACATATAAAACTTTTTATATAAAAGTTAAAATCTACATAGTGACATATGTATATATATATATATATATATATATATATATATATATATATATATATATATATATATATATATATATATATATATATATATATATATATATATATATATATATATATAATATATATATATATATATACATTGTAGTAATCTGTAAGATTGTTGACAAAAAATATACACAAAAAGTCATTAAGTTTAAAGACAGAACTGAGAACTACAAAAAATTATTTTACAACATTTAGTGTTACTTATATTATTCCTTACCTATTAAAGTCTCTTTGCTATGTGCTTCGTATATTCTATGTCGTTAGTATATATTTAATTAAAACTGACAAATACTTCTTTAGCTTTTGTTGTAGTTATTAAAAAGATAAAACGATAACAATTGGGTATGGTTTGTTTAAATACTTCATTGTATTGCACGGAAGTGTAACGTAACGTCAGATATTTGTTACCGTATTTACAAACTAACTATTATATATATTTAAAAGTTTCCGTTCTGTATGCATTAAGAAAATAAACCGGATTTAATCATTTCAAAGTTGAAGCAATGTTGAAAACTTTGATTATTTTGAATCTCAAATACATACCCCTTAAATGCAAAACACTTGAATGAAGGTAGTAATAAATACCGAACATCAAAGAAAACTGTCAAAAAGACTATTCGCAAAGCAAAGTACTAGAAACTGGCAAACATGAGTACCAACAACCAAAGATATAGCGACTACAACTATGTTCTTTACTTGGTACAGGTTTTAATAGTAGTACAGTAATGCAAGGTGTTGTGTGTTTATTCAACACTACTTATAATAGGTTTATCCAAAGATCATCGCATTACAATCACTATGTACTAAATTCTAAATTTTGTTCAAACAATTATAATGTTTTATACAGAAAGTCATCTCATTTTGTGGGGTGGGGTATTATTTTATTTTCATTCGTTCTTTTAAAGTCCAACGATTTTGTATAAAAATTATCTTATACTATCTATACTAACAGCTGTAATCTATATAATGTAAATAGATATAACACACTATTTACATTTTAACATTTTCAGTCGTTATCTATCGTATTTGCACTCTCGGGTAGACACTTTTAACATTATAAACGCATAAAATATAAACAAATTTATTTTTGGAACAGGTTTGTTTACGTAATGTTTAATGAACTTTGCTACATACAAGGTGTACACGACGTCAAAACATTAAGAGTTTTTCCACTGAAAGTCTTGTACCCCAAATACAAACTAAGCGACACATCATGATGATTAAAGCAGAATAATTGTTGAAAGTTGCGTAAAATCTCAAAACACCACTTCATGCTACAAGGACGCTTAATATAAACAACAGCTAACAACATGTTTATTAAAACTTTTCATATCTTCATACTGGGACCATACTGTGAGGGTTCACAGTCCACTACCCACATAGCGGCCCAGCGCATTACAGGTATCGAATAAGGGATGACCTTTCGTTGGCGTGTTGTCATGTCATAATACGGAAAGCCCGACTGCGGACCACATTGGGTAACGTGTTTGGGGAGTGCCACGCTCCTTGAACGAAAAGACCCCTATTATAGATGTCAATAAGGGTAGGCCCATTGTAGCCAGCACAAAAGGCAAAACTATACGCTAATATTTTCCAGTGGCATTCAAAAATTGTTTTCCCTTTGGTTCATATTTCCGGAATAGATTTCTGTTAACCTGTTCTCGTCCTGAATATATCTGAAATACTGCACGCTGGACGTAAAATCAATCAATCAATCAATCAATCAATCAATCAATCAATCAATCAATCAATCAATCAATCAATCGATTGATCGATCGAATAATTAATCAATCAGTTAGTCATATTTTCATTCTGTCACCTCGAAGACCAACTTTAAACACGAAACTTATTATAATATATGTCATGTCACACAGCCGTTTTATACAACAGAATACTTGGAGTGAACTATATGTAACGTAAACGTTTAACCATGGTGCTTAATGCGTCAGTGTCTAACCACCTCTCCCCCAGAAATGTAATTGTAAATAATAGAATGTGGCAGAATGTGTTAGATAGTAAATCGACCTATCACACTAAACAAGTAATTATGTAATAAAAATCTTGTTGAAAATACGGAAAATTCAGATAGTTTCATGACCTTGCTGTTTTTCCTGTAATTAAACTACGAGGAACATTTCAAATTTCTGAACAGGTTTTACTCAATAATGTGTTTAGAACTTTGCAATATTCCTTAATAAAGTCCACCTATAGAATTATTTTGTTTATTTAACTTGCTGTATGAGACTTTCGACAAATAAACTATTACACACTGCATTTCCGCATATGTCCTATGACCCCCAAAAAGCATCTGTAGAGGAAAGGCCAAACTTTATATTAGAAGTGTAAAGCTATAAAGTTAACATAGCGACATATAAGTATAGCATAATTTTGTAAAGGTATTAAGAAAATAATACACAATCAGTCAATTACACAGAACTGAGAAGTAAAAAAAATACTTTCTCAATCGATTGTTTGTTTCTAATTTAGTATAAATAGTAACGTTTACATGTAATAAATTGCCCGGAAGTAGTAAGCTGTTGTAGTTGTTGGAGAATTCTGAAAACGTATGGACAAAACCCTTTATTTCCGCACACAGGAACCCTCCCAGTTCGCAGCATATACAAATGAAAAGGTAAATATAAAACCACACAGCTTATAGTCACACACTGACTCGTGTATATTGTAGCGTTTTTTCTATATGCCGATTTATTTCGGTAAAAAAGAACAGATAACTGCACCACCTCTGTTAGCCACAGCTACAAAATAACATTCCTTACCTGCTTAATATTTTTGGTATATGGCTAGTATATATATTATCGGTAGTAGTACTGGTTTCCTCAAAACCGTTAATTCCTTTTTTCGTTTGATTTTTAATCATGGTCAAATCAAACGATATTTGTGTTATTGTTTTAATATATATTTCTTTCATTACTATTTAAATGATGTCAATGCATGTATATGAATACATGTCAAATTACATATTTCATTGTGAAGAATCAATAGAGTGTTAAGATATCACAGAGATAACACTTTGCACTACAATGTACACAGCAGGTGCATACCTGTCAATATCTATATCATCCCGGGAAAACAGCCCCGATTAAGTCAGGTCAGTCGGAAAAAGGTTTCATTCCGAATTAACCCGGAGTTTCGGCCGATGTTTTTTCCTTTGTTATAGTTCTTTAAAAATACTTAAATAACGTAGGATTGAAAACAACTAAAAACCTGTTTTGAATCAATTTATGAAATTGATTAGTTAAAGTACTTTACAGTATTCATAAATATAATTAATAAATTCAACGAATGTCGTAGTGATCAATTGTGTAATTTCTTGATTCAACATGCGAAAGAGTCATAGAAAAGTAGGAGTAGTTAGGAAGGCAAGAATAATTTAGCGTTTGTAGATGTTATAATGAGTCTAATCCTATCGTCATTTACAAAGATCTTTATATAACATGTAAAGAGTGCGACACTTTAAGAACACGTCAATCACAATAGGCATTATGCAATATTAATTACCCACCATATACCGAAATTAGAAGATTGTCATTATCCTAAACTAGCAGACATCTTAGGCAGCTAAAATTGTGTTAGTAACATATGTGTGGTCGCGATAAATAATTATTATACCTCTTATAGCTATTTTTTTCTCTATTTTATTCATTCTTTCTCTATTATATTATTATTGTTTTTTTATTTCGATTTTAAATAAACATGATATATCATATTCACTTCATATTCATAAATTGATTTTATTTGCCTGCTAGGAATTAAATAAAGGTAATAACAAAATACCGAACAGTCCTAGAAACCGGCAAACTCCAGAACCAAGAGCCAACATAAAGCAACTACTGCAATGGTCCTGACTTGGTACAGACATTTCAAAAGAAATGGTGGGTTAAACCAGGTTTATGGCATGCCAAACCTCCCACTTCCATTACTGTATAATGTGAGTTGGTTAGTGGATTAAAATAGATGGATATCGTATACCATTAGTTACAAATATTAGTATTATTGTCGTGTTTTGCTGTCCCCTTGTATCTTAAATGTTCCAAACAAATCATATACAACTCGTACATGTTTAATTACCGAATACTTCTAAGAAATTAACTGTTTACTAGCTGTTTTTTAACATCATATAAGTCTATTTATTCAACAAATTGATTAACTTTTAGCCAATTTGTATTTTAATTATTTGTCAAAATTTACAATTTGACAAAAATATTATTTTTTAAAATAAGTTAGAGCTTGTTAAAATTTGTTAAAAAATTGTTAACTTTTTCTTGTTGCTTCTAGTTGGTACAACGGTTTTAATTTTTTTAAAAACAGTAAAAAATTTAACAACATTTTCTTGGATACATTTTTTGCAAATAAATACCTTTTGAACAAATAAAAATATACCTCAAGCAACCTAAAGAATGCACCGGTTCTCATTCTCCATACAATTCCTCATTACCGGTGGTCTGAACATCATTTACCACGACAATCTCAGAAACATTTTTTCCCGTGGTATAAAATTCAGAGAACCTCAACCAGTAGAATGGAATTTAAAATTCAAATCTATTATGTATGCAGTCGAATATTATGCCAGAGAGCGGATTAAGAGAGAATGACCCAGAACTAGATGCACCGTCTAACTGGTTAGAATAACAAGGTCTTTGGTCGTTGTATTAAGAATCTTAGACATTGCATCATCGGTCAACATAAATCCGTATTCATAGATAAGGATGCTAAGAGGTATTCACTTCCCTCTATGGCAAATGTGATGTTGTTCTGCTGACAAGGCTTCTAACAACATTGTATTTGTATGTAAGTCATATTACTATGTATATTCAATATTTAATGTCAAAATTATAAATTTTTCTCACTTATGCAGCAATAATCCAGCTTTTCCTGCATTCGGAGTCTATATTTCTCAATTGCTGAGGTATGCAAGAGCCACCAATTTCTTTGCGATAAACTTATAAACCAAGGTTACCAGAAAAAACTTGACCTCGCCTTTACTATAAATACCATTTCCTTGTTGAAAAATATTCTCGTGTGAAAATATGATTGCAAATAGTTTTGTTTTCAATTTTTGAATTCAATACATAGTGATTGTGCTGGGATGATTATTGGATGGTGTATATGATTTTCATCAACAGACAAACTCAGATACTACAGTAATGGAAGCGGAAGGTTTGGCATGCAATAAAACCTTGTTACCCCCGATTTCTTTCAAAATTTTTCTACAAATCAGTAACATTGCATAGTTGCTATATTTTTTGTTGTTAGTTTTAAAGTTTGCCAGTTTTCTTGGACTTTGATTTTTATATTTTTTTCCAGTTTCCTTGGTGTTTGGTATTTTGTAATAACCTTCATTCTATTCTGAAAGTCAATTATAAATATAATTAAGCGATTGGAATATTGTGACCAGGTGTTGCATGTCTCGTCATTCCTAACATGACTTGTTTTTAACGATAACGTTCCGTTCGTCCTAAGAATGGCAACGTTGGCAGAACAAACAATAAAAATAGTGTACTTAGGAGTTTTTCACTTGGTTCGTCTACCAGTTCATTGTCTATCAAACTAATAAATGTGTTGTTCGTTAAAAAGATAGGTTAGACATATGCTTCATCGATCACCGTATGCGATGTTTACACCCAAAGAGAACATACTTCATTTAGAATGTTTATTTAGTCTTTCTGGTTACTGTTTATGCCCAACATAATATTTAAATGTACCGATATCGGCAGCTGGACATGTCAAATATTTTTGTGAGAGGTTTCTTTTAAACATTTTGTAGTTTTCATGATGAAAACAAAATAGTTGAGCGTGATAAATCTGATAACACCGGAGGTGAGTTGAACCAAACATATGACAAAGTAATGAAATTTCGGCATCGACTATACAGCAGCAAGAGGAAGTCGGAGTACTAGGATCCAACAGCTTTACTGCGTGAAAAAGGTACTGACATAACACCATCAGCTGTGTACAGTCTGCAACGAATAATCGTGGTGAGGCGTGAAGAGAGAAGAGACGGAACATTTGGATGGACGCACAAACAGTACCGCGTGAATCGAGCTAAGGTGAAGGTACTGGTCAGGATAGAACTATCAGCTATACAGTATAAAGCAAGAATGGATCACAATACTTGGATAGATTCCAAAGCAATAGCGCTTTGAGAGGGAATTACTCCGTGGAAACAATCAGCGTAACCTCCTGGAACAATAAGTGGGTCTTGATTTGTTAAGGGAACGTATGGTCTACCAGATTGTTAACAGGATTTTGGCGTATATCCAGAAAATTGCCAGGAAGATTTCTCAGTAAATCATAAGATTTAGTGAATTAGGCAAGAATTAGCAGATTAATTATTTCATGAGAAATGTGATTTCTCTGATCAATGATTACTTGGATAGTCAAGGTTGTCTTGGCTACCGATTTTGATGTAGAAATATGTTATACCAACATATTATTTAATATCAGTTGAAAGGTCCTACCTTGTGTCTCTTAAGGTATCACATGAATGTTTTTCTATTAAACTTTTCTACGCCTTAGTTCGTATTTTCATTATTTTAAGTTGTGATCGTCCTTCTGGTTTGGAGTTATTTTGTCTCGGGTTTGTTTGTTATTTCTCTTATAAAGAGTTTATTTTTATCTACACTGTTATAGCCATAGTTCATATTAAACAAAATGATGCTTAAAATGGCATTGGAAATTTTTGTGCACAAGAAAAATTAAAAGTTCCATTAAAATATTACATTCAAATCTACTCTTTGTAATAATCATAACTACCAATGTAATAAATCTAATGTTTTTTCGACGAGATTAAGGATTTGCAAAAGTAATAAGTTCTAGGACTGCAAATATTATTGCGTTTGGTTCAAGGAGAAAAGGTTTTTGTACAAGATAAAGAACTAAACTACATATAACATAAAATGCTTACGACAGAGAATTTGATAGCATATATTGCAGAGTGTTAGTTTTTTTCAATAACCAAATGAAATTATTTTAACGTGTACAACAGACTCATTTTTGCTCTCAAATTTACTCTGTTAAGAAATATATGCCATGCAAATGCTAATAGCAGATATAACAGTGTGTCTGTTCTTCAGCGTCTGTGCTGTAATTATATTTTTTCAAAAAGACATACATTTTTGGTGTTTTCAAAAATTTAATATTTATTATCAAATACATAAATACAAACAGATTAGAATATGTAGTGTGCATATGCTTATTGGTTTTTCTTATCCTAACCTTAAACAATATCTACCTAAATCATAATTAAATTATAAATAAAAAGCTGTATGGTCTCTTTAAAAATTATATCTACAAGAAAAGTCAATAAATGAAGACAAAAATCGTAAAATGAACGTTTTCCAGCTGAATTGGGTTGAAACAATTGGACACACAATTTTATATATTTTCTAAGATGATCAATGTTAAAATCCCACCTTTACGCAGAACAATATGTTCTTAATAATGATGTTTTTCAAGACTTTTGATGGCTCTATTTTTATCTTAACTTCATGCATGTCATATCATCTTGTAGCTCAAAATTCTATTTAAATCCATCTTTTCACTTCCGCTTCATATAATTTTACTCCTAGGGTCCCGTCACCATTTTTACGTTTCTTGATACAATACTTCTGTATATCAAAAGTTTTGGCTTACACATGTATAAATTATATAAATAGTCTACATTTTATTTTAGAGTTTTCATTATTTGGCTAAAAGGTCGTCAATGTAAAACACAAAATATTTTGGTTAACCAGACCCTGAAATCTAATCTTTTGATATCGAATTATATAAATAGCTATTTTCCGCATCTGTATCTGCAATACTAGGGGTTCCTGGGCGTTTTATAAAATTTGACCTTAAGTACCAAATAAAAGGGTTAGAAAAACACACTCATGATAAGACCGCTGAACCACAATTATTACAATACAAAACATTATCAATAATCAAAAAGTAACAAACAAATTACTAAGTAAATGAATTCTTTATTAGTATATAAACACACAATACATTTTGTTGCATATTTCAACAAACCATACGATCTAATAAAAATTGACTGGAATAATGGTTTATGTTTTCACACTGCAGCACATTTGCATATAACAACACATTTGTAATACAAGGCTTAATAATACATAATTACTAAATCTCATTTCAAATATTTGGTCATTGCTTACACAGTTATACAGGTCAAACAGAACAAAACCTACAATTACTGACTTTTTCTAATAGATGTACCTTTCACAATTATAAATAAAACTGGATAAATTGACAGAATTTACTAAATATCTTTTCAAGAGAATAACTTAGATATAATTGCCAATCCGAAACATTACAACAATTACTCCTGAACAAAAAAGTTTTTTTGTTGTTGTTTAAATTGGGATGAAAACTATTCAAATCAAAGTGATAAAAAAAAAATATTTTCAAATTTTAGACAAACAACACTGAAAGTCTGTGACGTCAACACATTAAAAAAAAATCAATTCGACACCGTTTAGATAATATATAAGGAGTTTTAAAAAAGAACAAATGATACCAGTATTTCAAAAATTAAATGGTCATAGGCTGACATGAACCTCAATTGAACAGAGCAGGTCAATTCCAAAAAATAATACATTTTTACTAATTTATAAAACAGAGAAAACATATTGTACATTATAACAAGTATCCTCGTATAATTTGTTCGCAAATGAACGTAGTCCAATCTTTTTAGACTTTTTCTACATTAATGACGAATTTTACAAATAGTCATCAAAATATTTCGACTTCACGTGCTGTACAATTTTGCGTGTAAGCTCGAGGGCTTTATTAGCATCATTTTTAGAATACTTGTCTGCTGGTAAACACGGAAAGCAGCCATCAGGATACCGAAGTGTATTGATGTGTCTAACTACATCTTGTAAGTTTTGGGCTAAATCATTTAATGTACTATCACCTCGTGGTATATTATCCATTAAGGAGTGAGACATCTCAAATTGGTACGCATCGACGGAATAGATTGCGCCTTTTATGGCCTTTTCAGCTGCCTGAAAGATAAACAATAAAATAACTCAAATTTACTGATAAAAGCAATATCTTTGAACAACCTATAAATAGTTAATACTCAAATTATTTTGTACTATGACACAACACTTCAAGCTTTATAGATAGTCATAATTTAAAATTTATTAAAGTGAAAACTAATATTTAACAAGTGCAATACTAAGTTCTCTTCCGGCAAATTAAATACAAGGGCCATAATTTCGTCGCAAACCGTCCTACCGCAACAACATTCTAACTTGATTTTTTAAAAATACTGGTTGAATTGCATTGCTCAGTTAAGTATCTACAATCGTTTTTCATTGTTTGTTTGTTAAAATTGTGTTTAACGCATTTTTGCAACTATATCATGGATTTTAGTTTTTATTGGGTGAAGAAGACAGAGTACTCGGAGAAAACCACCGAACTACTGTAGGAAAACTGGCAATCCTTGTCAATTATTAGATTGAAGTCGACTGCACACTACCCGTAGTGACACTCGACCCCGCAACCTCAGTGTTGACAGACAACGTGATCAATAGTAGATGAACTACGTGGACCACTCGGCTACCGAGTCCCCCAACCGTTTGTATAAAAAGTCCGATAAACTTTTATTTTTAAAAAAGTTGTAAGTCCAAGGACTATAATTTCGTAAAAAATCAATGGACCGGCAATAGATTAAAACTTGATCTGTAACACATTATTTTTGACTTTCCAATCAAATATCAGCTCAATATCTCAAAGCGTTTAGAAAAAAATAAAAAAACTATTTGTGTTACTGACAGAGTGCAAACTTAATGTCCCCTTCGGCGCCTGATATCAAGTTTAACTTGCAGGTAACGAAAACCAGCTTATAGGTACATAATACTTAGAAGATTGAAGTAGTAATCAAGAATGCAAGTCAAAGCTTCTCCACTTTTTGCATAATCTCTACCATAACCATATATTGAACAAAATCGAAAAAACATTTGTGCGACTGACTGAGTCAAACCTATAGTCCACGTCGGCGCCTGATTTCAAGTTTAACTTGCCGGTAACGAAAAAAAAACCAAAAACAACTTATAGGTACAACATATTTACAAAATTAAGGTAGTAATCGAGAATTCACGTCAAAATGCCACCACTTTTTGCATAACCTCCCCATACCCCTATATTGACCCAAATGGCCGAAATCTAAATCTAAATCTAAATCTAGTTCGCTATTATAGTATATTATTTTATCTCTATTTATTGTTTGCACGGCTTTTGTACAAAAAACAAAATGTGTCTTAATCGGAATTATATGATCTAGGCCGAGCGCCATAAAACCTACTTGAGTAAAAAACAACACGGAAAAGGATAGATTTGATTGGATGAAATTAAGAATAAAAATATTCTCAGCAAAGAAAATATTTATGGCGCTGAGCCCATAACTATCAATTTCTGAGCTTTTATATTCTTTTGATTTTTAAACAGTATTTTTACGGACTGATAATTCAAAACATAAAAAATATTTTAAACAAAAATATCCCAAAGGATAAAAAAGCATTGTTAAAAATATACTAAGAAATACACTGTTGTTATATTGGGAACTATAAAGGCATTAATAGTGTCATACATAGGTCAATCCCTGCACACTTTTGTCACATTTTATTCTTAACGCAAACCAAATAAGGCAATAACGTTCGGTCTGCTAACGTTACATTGAGCGGAAATCCAATATTTTCGTAGTTAGTTTGCACTTTAAAATCCACTTTGACAAATTGAAATGATAGTATTTTATTATCCCCCGTTCTCCACAAAGTCAACAGGAGGGTATAATGTTTTCATTCTGCGTGTTTTAGATTGATTATGTGCAGGCGTTAGTGCGTTTGTTAGTTCGTAATTATTTTCGTCACTCTTTACTTAGAAATTATAAATGATACAATACTGAAATGTTGTACGATCATGACATATTGTGGGATTTATTTTCAGACCTTTCTGACTGCTACTTTCTGTTTACTTACGTAGCCAATTTTCAGCCATCCTTAACAATTTGCTTAAATTTATATTGTATTGTATAAAGTTTTAGAGGTATCATTAGACACCTGTAATGCTTGTTTATTAAAAAGATTACAAGAAACCAATTTGTTTACGATACATCGGAAAGTGTTTTTCCCCCAACATAGTATACAGAATAAAATACACAGGCATCTGCTTGGATGCTGTGGTTCTGAAAAAAACAGAACTTAAAAATAAACATTATTGGCTAAATATGTTATATATTTGGTGAATATTAATAAGAGCCTGGAAAATACAGCTTTTAAAATCTAAATGGAGTTTAGACATTTTGTAAGTTTCATTCAGAGCTGATTGTTTATACCAAAATGTCTGGTAATTTTTGCCGCAAAACTTTTTTGTGCATTAAATAAAGAGGATTTTCGCAAATGATTCAGGTACCATGTGTAAAAAGACTTTGCAGATAATCATTAGTTAAAGGTCAAAAATTCAGAATGTCATCTTTGGGTTTCTCCTTAAAATCACCTGATGTATATGACCTGCACGGGATTAGCTTTCAAGCACAATGTAGAACGTAAGGAATTGTTTCTTTCAACATTAAAAAATATAGGTCATATATATCCGTATTAAATTCCTTTTTTACACTAGTGGAAACATTTTGAGATTACCTTATTTTACATCTAATATATAATAGGACAATACTAAATTGTTTAATTTCTTAATTCGTGTTGGAGCTTACAGATAAAATAATTGTACACATTTAGCACTATTGACATTCAAAACAACGAATGTATTCACTGTTGTATTGAATCTAATAACCATTTGTATTGAATGTAGGGTACAAAATCTAACGACCTGTTACTGGTACACATTTACTACTGTTGTACCTTAATCTTCCACTAGGCAGCACAAGAAAAAAGGGACATGTGCACTATACTAAATAACTAATGTCTATTTACCTGCTGACATTGCATGCATACCCAGTTGTACCCTTTCACTTGGTCTAAATCGACCGCTTCAATTGTAGAAATACCAATTTTCAAATCGTATATTGCTTGATTCAACCATTGCCTTCCTGTGTTCACTTGTGGATTTGGGTTTCCAGAAGAATAGTATGTTCTTGAAGCACTAACAGTATCATAACTATCAACACTATTGGAACGGTATATTCTTGTACAATAATCTGCAACACTATCGGTGAATAATACTCTGTCTTTAAAGCAGTCTTGCGGTTTTTCCGGTTTTTCATTTTCATAGAAATTATACGATACATTGATCTCAAACAAGTCATCAGCTGAAACTTCTATGTCATTATAAGTTCCATTATTCAATGAATATTTCCTCGATACAGAGTCATATCCTGTTACTATTACATAAATGTGTCCGGTTTCAATCAAGATCACAGCATATTCCTTTACAGCAATAACTTTAGATAACTTCTGTAGATAAGGTATCAATGCTTGTGGTACCAAAGATCCTGGAGGAGGATGCCAAATACGACGAATTTGTTCATCTTCTAAAAATGGCATTCCAATGTCTGTTAGCCAGTCATGCATTTTTGTGGACTGAGCATTAATACGATAAATCAATGCCAGTATGCTATTTTTCTTGAATTTGCCATAGCACAAAACTCTTATTATATTTTCGAGTTCTACGCCAAATGATTGCAACCATGTATCAATACCCATGTGATTATCGTTGATGTACACTATTTCTTTCGATTCATCTAAGACACATGGTTTTGGCTTGAGATTTGACACAGATTTGTCTTGGTTTACAAAGAACGTTTCCAAATCTGACACTCCTTTAATTCGGAGTCGCCGCAGTCTAGCAGAAATATTTTCCATTTCATGCAAATTGAATACAATTTTCAATGAAATTGAATCATATTTTATTATGCGCATAACAGCATGAATAAATTCATCACTTGTAAGGCAGGTTTGGAGCGATAATGCAACTGGAAATTCTATGGTCTGACGAAACCGTATCTGTTCGGTTAAAATTAGGGATACTGGTATCGGACGGTTTGTATTTGGTAGGAATGAAAATATTTCATGTAATTCCGAGACGTTCAAACCGATGCAACGCATGTCTGCAATGAACCTCAGATTTGGGATGCCTTCTAGTCTATCTCTTGGAATCTCAAGACAGTCATAATAAAGCTCATTTGACGGGGTTAAAATATTATCAGCAGATAACAAATATAACACATCGACGTCCAAGTTGTTAATAGGTTGCGCTAGATTTTGTAAAGCTTTTATCAGCCCTTTTAAAGCTTTCTGGATGAGATCAAGATCAGGTGGAGATACAACACGTTCAGAAACGGATCTATGAATTTCTTTTAATATTGTTGCGTAGTTATTAATTGTTGGTACAGCGTTCATACCAAGTTCATGAAACATGTTGAAAAACTTCCCGTAATAAGTCGGGGCTTTAAATAGAAACGGTGCTATTTCTTCTTCCTCAGTTAAATTTGTAACCACCTGATTACCTCTCACAAACGCTTTGGGTGTTAAAACATGAACAAGTGGCACATCTTTTAAATCTGAAACATTCCGACTCCCATGGTTGAGATAATCATAAATTGAAGTCATAACTTCAATCAAAAAGTCCTCGACATGATGGGCACCCGATTTTACTAATTCAAAACAGATATTGCGCACGTGATTCTCTACAAGGTTAAAATCAGGTTCAAGAATGATTTTCAATTGAGATCTTGTTCGTTTATCTCTGGGCATGGCGTGCTTAGGTAGCACTCTGGCAGAAGTCCAAAGAAGATTTATATTCTCGTAAGCATAGGAATCATCATATGTGATGAATTTAGCATTTGGTGCAAATAATCTATATAGTGTGTCACACTTCGATTCTTGTATGTTTAGTATGAATGGTATCCCCGCCATTTTAGATAGGAACGAATCGGTAACGTTCTGTCTATCAATGAAATCAACAAATGCTTCAACAAACTGAATGTTTTGATTTACATTTTGTGCGTCTACTCTTTTTGCTAAAGATAAGAAAATGTCTTCTGACATATTTGTCCTCATACCAGCTAACATCATAAACGGTCTCCAAGTAGATTCACAAAACGGAGAAGGCGGAAACTCTGCTTGCTTGCACATTGCAAGGAAAAGGTTATTATTGGGGTCGTAAAAGTCACTCCCTTGGTAAAGACCGTGACCAACTGGAATCAACTTATTCCATTTCAACGCAGAAGCCACATGTTGGTTACTAAGTAACGCGTCGCGCACAAATTTAAGATGAATCATTCGATGTTGTTCGCCAATTTGTTCAAAGTTTGGTATAATATAGTTTAAATACATATGCACTTCATTTGTCCGATTACAACCCAACAATTCAAATAGTCTAGTAGCCCATATCTCTTCGAAATCTAGTATAACATCAATTTTTAGCAACGAAAACAAGTCGTCTAAGCCATCTTTTGGAATTATAGCCATCTTGCAATTAAATACCACTATTTGCCTACCTGTTAAAGATACAGTTTCATTGCTGATTGTTCTGTACAGTTTCAAATCTTTTAATTTACAAATACTCTCCATATTACTAACTGTTATATCTTCAATGAGATATTTAAGCACCACCAAACATTCATTTCCCTCCAAAGTTATTAATTTGTCAAAGTGACTACGCCACTTATGTAGACAGCTTAGGGTAGTAACTCTGTTTTCATATTTTGCTATTAAAGATGATAATACAATTGATTTTAAATCTGGTCTTGGTAAATCCATTTGGACTAAAATTGAATGTAGTTCTTTGCATTTCAAAAAACTATCATAATCTATTGTATATTTGCAATCCTTAAGAGGAAACAAGTAGGTCTGGCCTGACCAAATAACTGGCAACAAACACCATTCATTTAATTCATCTATCAAGCTCTTTGTCGAATCGATAAACTTCCAAACACCTTGAAAAAATGTGTCAAGTATTTCGGGTTTCTTAACCCGCATAATTGTACCAACTTTGTATTTATTAGGCGATTTGGAAACTGGTAGTAGTTCAACAAATTTGTTTAGAGTCAATTCTTGGAAGTGTTCTTTATATCGAACCAAAATGTTCACTATCAACCAATGAACAAATAGGTCTGCTGACTCCGGTAGTAAATAGTAAAATCCGGACAATATTAAATCGTTTTTCATCTTTAATCGAGTAATATTACCACTGTGATTCAATAGAAGAGGTACGCCACATATGACTTCCCATTTAGTTGTCATTAAACAGTACCTTAAACACGCCCGAACTTTTTGTTCAGACGATTTAATTCTTTCAATATCAAACCTGTCCTTGTATTTAGACTCGTAAGATTTAAAAAACGCAATTGCAATTTCTGGAGATATAGAGTGAATACATACACATGTTTCAGAATTGTGCTCATAGTTGTCAGCAGACTCATGACGGATAGAACGATTTCTGCTGTGATAATATCGACACGAATCTGACATGCTTTGCTGAATAACACGTGGTGTAAAACTAATTTTCATGCCAATATCTACAAGTATTGATCGGAGTTCATTTGCATCTTTCACAGACATCTGTGCATTAAGTGTGTCGAACAGTACAGGCATTTCATTCAAACTATGTCTTGCAACCCAGAACAATGGATCATTTCCAACTTCATCAACCAATATTTCCATATTGGAGTTAATTGTCCGATGTATTGGAAAGACACAAAGTCTACGCAACTTCATTTGTAGGAAAAGATTAAACATCAGATCCTACCAAAACACACTCTTTGCATTGCTAAATAACGGAATCAATTTGAAATAGTTCTGCAAATTAATCAATAACTCACCTTCGTTAAACATACATGTAGTGAGGTTACCAATACATGATGCATATGCATACGATATGTTTAATCGAATAAGTTCTGAGTTCCAAATTCCATGGATGTCCCTGTACTCCACATCTGAACCCCACAGTTTGTTCCTTGACATATCAACTGCAAATTGTCCGTTTATATGGCAGGTAAGACCGGTTTCTATTTCCAGAGGAAGCAAACAAAATACCCGGGGTCTTATCCCTACAACTGTGTCTTCTGAATATATTTTGATGGCTACTCCTCCTCTTGGTATAATTACCGTTTGTTTTTCCATCATTGATTTTTTCAGACGATGATCTATTTCTTCTGGTTTGCTAAAACCCAATGTCTGAACAATTAACCATTTCGCAATGACACCGGTTTGATTTGATAGATCAATGATGTACTTGAATTCATTTATTTTGAGAGAGTTTATATCTAGTGGCGTTTTAGTCATAATGTCATAATATTCCATAAATTGTTTCTGAAATCTGACATGTGTATTGTCCTGGTGTGTAACATAAACTTCACTCTCAACGTGGAACCCAGATTTCACATCAATAACAGACACACTGATTTTTCTTACATTAAGTAAGAAAAGTAGGAATTCTTGAATGTCTTCTTTCATGTTACTTAACAACTGTTCGATATCACATGTTTCTTTTCGGATTTCAGAAGTTCTCGCCATGTCTTCAGTTCTTAAAGGAAACCGAAACCATGTGCCCTCGTCCCTTTTGAGTTCATTTGATGATAAGAATGTATTGAAAACGTCAGGATAATCTGTACAAAGTTCCTGTAATGGCATTAACATTCCAGGTCCATACAGTTTGGCTTCTGGTGCATAATAGCAATGAGGATCAAGCACTACAAACATACCTCCTAAGGCAGCAGTTTTACCTTTGGACATAATCATAGGCGCATCTGTTAAATGATACACAGAATTAAATCCCAGCCCGAATTGTCCAGTTTTCGTTTTGTCCTCGGATTTACTTCCTATACCCAGATGTTTAATTCCTTCTAAGTCTGAGGAAGTAAAACATGCATCATTAAACACACACAACGCAGGACCCTGGAGCGGCTTCCAGCTCGAATGGAATATATGTTTAGTATTATGTTGACGCATGTCATACACAAAGTGAACCTCAGATGCTCCCGCATCATCAGCATTTTGGAGCATTTCCTTTAATACGGAATGATCTTCTGGGTAACCAAATAAAATTCCCTTAAGTCGTGTTACAAGTTTTTCTTCCTGCCCAAATGAAATAGCTTTTGTACGTCTTGGAGACCATATATTGCCACTAAGTCCTACGTATGACTGAACGTTCTCTTTAAGGGCCGGCCTGCACTTACAAAGTTCCATTATTCCTTCCAATGATGCAGATTTTATATAGTTGTCGATTCCAATAATTTTACTGGATTCAATTACATTGTTTCCTGTAAGAACCACAACACCGTCTGTTGTCAGCATAGTAACAATCGCAGAAGGCAAAGGTCTTTGGTCAGCGGTTTTCTCCAGTACATAGTCACCCTTAAGTACGTGAAAACTTTCAACTTGACTAGTGTTATCTGGTCGTAATTGCGGAATTAACGGAACTTCTTCATAAGGCCTCAAATCACTTTGGTATTCTTGAAATCGAAAGATCATACCCCACACACCTGTAATCCATTTGGTATCCAACGGTACTTTCGGTTGATTTTCCACGTAAATTCCGTTCGTACATTTACAATAATTTTTGAAGACATCAATCAGCAATTTTGGAATATATAGCTTTTTTAAGGTCCTCAGCTGAAATTTACCTGAAAGTTAATTAAAACAAATGTTAGGTAGGCATTTGGCATATGAAGTTTGCTGCAATACAAACAATATCTGTAAAATATTATTTTACTCTGCAAAGGAACTCAGATAGCAAGAACATGTGTCATTTCGCAACCATTAACGTAAATTATCCTTTCCGACATAAGTTAAAAAACCTTGCAAACATGAGGCGCAAAGAAACAGATAATCGCTCATCTGCCGTGCAATTTAAACATCGATTTGAATGCTTGTTTTATCAAACAGTTTTTATATATCTAATCGAATCAATTTAATACAAATTATTCGTCCAGGAAATATTCAGGAAATGTCGACTGTATCAATTTAAAAAAACCATATACTTATTCAAAAATGCAGTAAAAAAAGGAAACACGTTTTAGAAAACCCATAAAGAATGACAATTAAACGGTAATTTTAAATGTTCTTGCAACAAAAACCAACCCTGGATAAATAACCACAAATTGATGAAATATTGTACTTACTACTATAAGCTAAGTTGGTTAATTCGTCGTGTAAGCTCTTTGGAAGTTTTGTCGACACGAATCTATGTTCCAACCCAGGAAACAAATTCACATCCTTCTCATTACAAACAAATACTTCACTGGATTCATTCCGGAAAGTTTCAAAGTTCTGACTGTGAAGTGGTAAAAGTTTCAAGCCTGAAAATTCTCTCCGATCGCCAAGCATTAAGTATTGTAATAACTCAATCTTCATGTGCAGATCTAGAATTTCATACACATCAGGCGACTTTTTCAACAAAGCTGGAAATTCATTTGGGGTAATGCTTTTCAAATTTCCATGTTTAATCAGATATCGCATATCATGACAAACTTCTACCACAGCTTTGTCTAGCTCAAGCAAAATGTACTTAACCGTTTTTTCAATATTAGGTTCACGTACATATAATTGCATATCGTTTATTTCAAAAAGTACAGCTTCGTATTTGGATACCCAAGTACCATTTTGTAAATGAGTATAGAATACAGGCATTTCTATTACCTTTCTATAAAAGGTGTCAACCAATTTTTTCCATATATTGTCGTATTTAACTTCTTCCGGAAAGCAACCATATACAACTTGGACCATATCCTTTGACCTCTTAATATCTTCACAACATTTAGCGTTATTAATTAGGTGTTGCACAACCGAGATGTAAGCATTTGATAGAAGCTCCTCTACTAATATTTCATTCCATTCTACAAATTTATCATCTAATCGTCCATCAGATAGTTTAATATGCCTTCTATTTTGACTTAATGTAAAGTTACCATTCACATGAACTGGCAGTGACGTTGTACTTGTAGATGGTAATGGAAGGAAACTAAAAATGCGTCCTTCCGACCTGGTTTTGTTGTCTCGTTGATAAGCGATTCCAACGCACGGCAAACATGCTATTTCTTGGTCCTTTGATAAAGTAGCCAAGCGCCCTTTAAGACCTTGAGGGTTAGCAAAATAATGAGCAACAGTCCAAGATTGCTTCTGTTGTTGGTTACAAGAATTTATACATAGTTCGGCATTAGCTACAATATCAGTTTTCCCTGTAAATTGTTTCCCGATATTTGACCACAGAGTTTTCAAATCGTTCCTTGTTTCTTCATCAGATTCAAAATTAATTTCAATGGACATATATGATTGTGTGCGCCCGAATTCGTATAGTTCAATTTGTTTCAAATATTTTAAAAACAACAGCACAAGTGAAGCATCTTCTTCAAACAATTGCATGATTTTATTCATTTTTTCTGTAGGCCATTCACTGTTTGATAATATATTACCTTTTGATCGTAAAGAAAACCAAAAGAGAGTGCCTGGATAAAAACCATCTTTAATACAGGTTGGGGTAAAACCAAATGTATTAAACATTCTGGAGATCACTATTTCTCTACCTTCGTCAGCTAGCTTTAATCGCTTACATTCTTTGTCCTCTCTGAAAGGGTCTATTAGCAACATCCACTTGCCACTGACGACAACTGGATAATCTAAAATAAAGAATATAATTACAAATTAATACGTTTATAGTCTTTAATGTTTCTTTGAACCTTCAAATATAACGGGCGCATCGATAGTTCGTCTACTATTCACCACTTGGTCTGTCAACACTTGCAGGTTTGGGTCTCACTGCTGGCAGGGTGCGCTCGACTCCAATCTTAATTGACAAGAATTGCCAGTTTTCCTACCGAATGTCTGGGTTTTTCTCTCTCCGAGTTTTACTGATTCCTCGCCAATAAAAACTTAACGCCATTATATGGCTGAAAAATGCTGTAAGTAACGTTATACAACATTCAAACTAACAATTAAATATAACGGAACAGAAACTATACATTTCTTTGAAACTACCTTTTAGAATAAACCAATCGTACACAGTTAGACTTCGGAGCACATAATTGCAAATTTAATATAAAAATACTTTTAGGTTTTCACCAATACCGGACATAGTAACATAAATCGTAAATGGAAGAGCTAATATCTTGGAGTTTAAACATCTTTGTTGTGGCGGTGGAACTATTCCAGCACACCAAGTGAATATATCTGATGAGTTTTGTTTTAATTTATTCGACAGTTTCAAAGAAGCATTTTAAAACATTTTGTAATTAATAGCTAAAAATAAGAATTCAATTTCTAATCGTTGTAAAAAAAATACACAGTATGAATTTGTCAGATTGCTGCTGCTCAGAAGAAGGCTATAGAACATTTTACATACAACATATATGAGTACTGCAAAACGTTATTTACTGTACATGTATATCTCCAACAGTTTAAGTATATGGCTGAAAAAACACTTATAGCTTTGAACATTACAAATCCAGGTGTTCACATTTCCAAAGGTTGGTTTAAACATTTAACACAGAACGTCCGTTCAAGCATTTAAACGACAGGTATAAGATTTTTACAATTAAATTTCCCAATGGTAAGAAAGACTAATGAATAGTGAAAGCCATTAACTACAATTGACAAAAATTGTATATGGTTATTAAGATTATGTTTTATACAAAAAACCTTATCAAAAATGTTTGAGGAGAATTTTGGTATTGCGGAAGAAAACATAGGCTGGTGTAAATATATTAATTGACACACATGCTGATTTTAGCTTTGTACCTGTTAAATGGAAAACAGATTTGAATCCCTGTCCATACCGTCCAATCTTATCAACTTTGTCTTCTTTATGACTTAAGCATACGCTGGTGATACCTTCCCAGTCGTCATCATCAAACACACCATCATTATATACACACAGCGCCGGTGACTGAAACAGACAACTGCACGTTTTAAAGACTTGTACCATTTCTTGTGTACGTGTATACATATATCCTGCACAAAAAATATTAAAAATATTTTTTGAAAATTGCTTAATTCATATCAAATAACAATATTTTCTTAATTAATTCGTTTTAACAATAATAGACAATTGATGAAGCATTTTTCACTGAAATACTGAAATACTGAAATGTTATCAAAGATACAACGGTTATAAAATTAACTACGCCAGACGCGCGTATTGTCTCATCACGACTCATATGTGGGTATCAAAATAAAAAGATATTGCAAATCCAACAAAATTGATATGGGGTAAAGCTTTTATCACTAGAATTACAAAAAAGTTGTACAATGTGTAAATAATAATATTTATTGATGATTACCTTAAGGTACTTCCCAAGTGTTCCACCTGGATCGTAGCTTTGTTTGTCGTACGTGATTTTCATTATGGTAGCTCTGGCATCCTCGGCGTTCTGAACGAGTTCCTGATACAAAAATGAATATGATGACATAGTTTATAGGTGCGTTCCAATAATATAATTTATATGGAAGTAGCAGGGAGAGACAAATTATCGATATATTTTGAAAAAATATTGTTTGTTTTTATAGTCTCTATACAAATGAAACAACATATTTTGTAACAGAAGCAAATCTTTACAGTAATACATAATCAGAAATACTATGAAATAAGTTACGACTCACGTGTAGGAGTTGTACTGGATCATGGTACTCTCGCAATATATTCTGTAGCTCTTTTAACAACGATCTCCGTTTCATAGAGAACCATCCACCATCATCCTCCATTGTACTGGTCAGCAATCAAACTAAAATTATATTATGTGTTTCTAGCAACTTATAAAAATAAGTACTGATTCCATCAGGAAACTGACTGAAACAATATTTTTGCGATAAACCTTGTAACGTGGACAAAACACGAGAAGATTAACAATTTAAAGAGTAACAAATAAATAAAACGAATAAAAGTACCTATCATATATATATACAAGTCTAGAAGATTATGCAACGATACAAATGACTCTGTTCCTTGTCAAAAATCTAGAAAAAGACTGACCAACGAATGGCCTTAGTCATTGAATGTCAATATAAATAAACAAGTCATAACATATTGATCTTAAAATTTCTCACTCCAACTGAACCCAAAACTTTTATATAGTTGCTTCCCAGTCCGCCACCTGTGGACGTGCCGTGCTATTACTTGGCTTTGCTCAAATATTCCAACAAGATGTAATCAAAATTACCAAGGTGACAAATTCACTACGCCAGACGCGCGTTTCGTCTACATTAGACTCATCAGTGGCGTTTAACTCTAAATGCTTAAAGTATTTTTTCATTTGGCGATGGAATAATATAAGTCCACTGGGATCGTGTAAATACACAATACAGGTAGTTCAAAATATTATATATAAAGTCTAAAGAATGTACCAACCAGTAAACTTATTAAGTATCGGATCGACAAACATGACGATACAGCATAAACAAAAAATAATATACAAGTCTAGAAGATTATGCAACGATACAAATGACGGTGTTCCTTGTCAAAAATCTAGACAAAGACTGACCAACGAATGGCCTTAGTCATTGAATGTCAATATAAATAAATGACGTAAACAAGTCATAACATATTGATCTTAAACTTTCTCACTCCAACTGAACCCAAAGCTTTTATCTAGTTGCTTCCCAGTCCGCCGACAGTCCCCAGACCGGCGGACTGGGAAGCAGACCCATTCTGATTGTATGAAAATCGTTGTAATTAAAGCTCAAGTCGCACAAAAACATTGTGTATGTTAATGACATGTTCAACCAAAAGTAACACTAGGCCAGTGAAACTCCGTTTTTTAGCGGACGGATCTGGTCTAGAGGTTACACCTCTGTCTTAACATGCTAGGCGCAGCAGCCATAGATGTTATAAACTGACACGAGATCGATTCCCGAGGTGGGACGACTCAAAAATCAAATCTGTGTACAGATGATTTCCAGAGTGGAAATTACAGCGACATTGTTTGGTTAATTCATTAGACACTTATACATATCATTTATCTTAACTATGTATCTTTAGTACATTTCTAAAGATCCAATGTTGAAATACAATAAAATGTTGGGCATATATAAATAGACAATTATAAATAGAAATTCAAAAATGAAACTATATGCACGCATCTGTATAATTGCTTACAGATCCATTCTGATTGTATGAAAATCATTGTAATTAAAGCTCAAGTCGCACAAAAACATTGTGTATGTTAATGACGTGTTCAACCAAAAGTAACACTAGGCCAGTGAAACTCCGTTTTTTAGCGGACGGATCTGGTCTAGAGGTTACACCTCTGTCTTAAAATGCTAGGCGCAGCAGCCATAGATGTTATAAACTGACACGAGATCGATTCCCGAGGTGGGACGACTCAAAAATCAAATCTGTGTGTACAGATGATTTTCAGAGTGGAAATTACAGCGACATTGTTTGGTTAATTCATTAGACATATATATAAAGTCTAAAGGAAGCTGCCAACCAGTACACTTACTAAGTAGCGGATCGCCAAAATAACGATACAGCATAACAAAAAAATAATATATATCTAGAGAATTATGCAACGATACAAATATAGAGATGTTTCTATTATAAAATAATTATATTAATAAATATGGCAAAATTTTCGACCAACTGATGGCCTTCTTCAGTGTCAATATCAATCTATAAATAAACGATAAAATTTGGTTATTGATACATCAGCATCCGGTGGTGACGCAATCGGGTCTGATTTTATTGATCTTGAACTTTCTCGGATCACATCTATTAGTCATTACATAAGTGAGTACTGTACAGTTGTATAAACCATCTAATCTTTAACTTCTTGATATTCATGAATTTATTATTAATTTATATTTAGAATAATATTTATTGTTTTTTGTTTATTCCATTGGGGTGTACAGAGCAGAGCTCTTTAATCCAGAGTCTCTCTCGGGCCTCCCGTTCAGAGTCTCGCCACTTGCAGTTCTGCTCGATAATTAGGATTTTTATGTGATCAAAATCCTTTGGAGTGTGGTCGGGCAGTCTGAAGTGTTGGCTTACGGGCAGAAACTGTTTCTTAGTTAGGTCACTTCTGTGACCATTCAGTCGTTTGTGGAATGGCTGTTTGGACTCGCCGACATATTGTAAGCCACAGATGGGGCACTCAAGAATGTAAATGACATTCCAGCTTTTGCAGTTAACAGTAGTGAATATTTTGTACTGTTTATCTGTTACTTTGCTGTTAAGGAGGCTCGAGGGTATAAGATTGAAATTACAGACTTTTTTCTAATTTTGCACATTGAAACCTTTTGGTATAAGGATAAAAAAAACGCACAAAAAATTGGGGGTCACCGATCATCTAAGCAAGATATCTCATTTTGAAAAGTGGGTCATTTTTCGCTAAAATTATCAAACTTTAACAAAGAATAATAGGGAATTATTCATACATTGTACCTAAAATGGTAAAAAAATAATAGATTTAAATTACAGAATTTTCTTAAACTTTCTGTATTTAAAGGATTGGTTGTAAAGGTTAGGAAAAGACAAAAAAAATCATATGTCACCGTGCTTTTAAGAAAGATACACCATAAATAATATGTTTCCATGGCAACAAAAAGTAGCAATTTGGCTGTAAAATCCTCTTTTGCCATACAAATTCTAGTTTGACAATTTTTGAACAATAAATGAATGCATACCTTGAATTTTGGTGTGTTATTAATTCTGGCATTATGTATACATATTTACGACTTGGATGTCCGATGGCCTTTGACCTTTATAGTTAATTTCAAGGTCATTTTACTATGAAATTTAAGATCTGGTCGTAACTTTTTTGTTTTTTAAGGTGCGACTAAGGTATTTGGTATGTAGATGGGCCATTACAAGACCATTTGCCAAATACCAACTTTGACCTTCACAATTGACCTCAAGGTCATTTTCCTATAGATTTGTGTACAGCCATATCTTAATGCAAAGTGTGTCAAAGCTTATAATTATTTGTCCTTTATATAGTAAGTATACTATTATTAGGTATGTTGGTATGTCACCACACGTGCCAACTTTGACAACATAAATTGGAATGACCAGTGTTCTCACATTCTTACACTTGCCAATTGTGTATGACTTATGCTTTCATTAATATCATTCTAGCTACTTCCCATATATAACTCAAACTTGGTATTTGTGAGCAAAACTTGGATTATGTTCATAATAATAAATTTGCTTCATATTTAGTGTACAGAATTTATTGTTATTTTGTGGTACATGTATATATGTGAATATGCAATTTGCATTAATCAGTTATAAGTTTTTTTTCTTGTTTTGTTGTGTTTTTATTTGTACAAATATTAGGGGGGGGTGGGGGGTGGGGATTGCCTCATTGAAAGTTTTCAAATTTTCCTATATCGCAGTACAAGTCATGTGGATAACTGACATCAAAAGCAAACATATCGAAACTGGTGTTGGCTTTAGCTGTAACTAATCTTAACAGTGCTCGTGTGTCTTCAACGGCATTGTGTGCTGTAAAATTTTCACCAAGAAGTTCTGACACTAGGTTGGTTTGAGAATATGAATGAAGCCCTGGAAATGTTTTTTTAATTAATTCTAAAGAATCAATAAATCCACATATATGGGAGGTAAACTCATTCCACATCTTGTGCGCTCTTAGTGAATTATACAGAATATGGCAATCGAAGCGTTTGATATTGTGTCCAATAAGAACTGGTTTTGATGAAAACTTTGACAAATAAGAAATAAAATCTGTGAATGCTTCATGTTGTAATTTATATTCAACAGGATGCATATAAAAAAACATCTTATTTCCTGACACTGTTATTTTGGTAATTTCAGAAGCATGTATTGAGATGCATTGGTTTGGATAAATATAACTGCTAAATTCATCATTGTTTGAAGTAGCAGCAATCTGTACTATATCATTTGTTCTAGACCTAAAAACATACACCTAAATAATGTTATTTCAATATAATTATAATTTTACAAAAGACATCATGTGCTTGCGGACAAATACTTTATTTTTATTTTGATTCTGAAGGGCATTTTTTCTATCTGTTATAGTTGCTGAGTTATAAGCCATTACAAGTCATTTTACAACATGTACCTTATGTTCTATTTTTAGTAACAGCAGCCATGTTTTTATCGAATCATTTCATAATGAAGATTGTTTGTTGCCAACATTTCATATATCATTCCTGCAAAGTTCAGTTACTAGTAAATTTGGTTCAATGGTTTTAGAGGAGAAGATTTTTAAAATTGTTAACAGACGATGGAGACTTATAGTGATGATTGATTGATTAATGGTGTTTAACGCCCGAGCAGCATTATTTCAGCTATATTCAGGCGATCTTATAGTGATGGTATAAGCTCACATATATAGCCTCTGGCCAGGTGATCCAAAAAGACCTAACAATAATTTCTTACAAAAACTTTTTTTGAAATCGGACAAAAAGCAAAAGTTTCATGTTTTGCCCCTACTTTTATAACAGGGAAAGGGGGGGGGCACAAGATTTAATCCCCAATTTTGTATCCACTACTTGACAAGAATAAACCTGCAAAAAATTTTTAAAATCGGACCAGAAATTAAAAAGTTGCCTTTTATGTCCCCTTTTTCTAAATGAAACAAGAATATGTCCAAGAGACATAATGCCCCATCTCGCAACATGTTGGACGGACAGATGGACCCGAACACTGTATGTCCCTCTACTTTCGTAGATGGGGCATAAAATGGGGGGACCCCCAAAACTTCAGAAAGATCTAGTGTTGAGTTTTTGAGATGCAATGCTATAGCGTGACTGACGGACAGAGTGATTTGACTCCGAACCCTTTGGTGAAGCAGGGAAAAACATGAAAAGAAGTGATATTTTACCTACTAGTAAAAGAGGGCATTAATCCTTATGAGGAGTCACCTGATGGAAATTTTTATTCTAAAGAGCCTAAGATAAATTGGATTTTTCCTTTTTATTATAGTTTTATGGGTCTAATGCCATTTAAAGTGGGTTTACCATGTATTATTTTTAATTACGGGGCCATGTTTTGTTGCTTCTCTATGAATTCACATATATTATAATATAAATTTGTACATGTATTAAGATACACAAAATGTAGGTCATGGTGCTATTTTGTTACTTTGTATAGCCTTGTGTGTGAATTATAAGATAAGAGTCCTAAAATCTATGTAATTCATTATTGCTTTTACACGTACGTATTTATTGAGGTTTGAAGATATAAATTCCAAAAATGTACCTGACAAACAGAAATTTCATATTATGAAATCTGAGAAGTCATAATTTACTGGAATGATTAAGATCAGATGTTTATTTATTGTGAATTTCCCTCTTCTATTTCTTCCAGACATTATTAGCAAATGATAGAATGGTTTTTATGATTGTCGTGATTCAAAATGAATAATTTTTCGGTAACAGGACATCTCGGACCTCGGAAAACTCATACAGCAGTAAGGACCACCCTGCCCGTAGAAAATAGGACAACTCGAACCGCATTTATTTCTTATACTGTGATTAAAAATAGGAGTCCTGTTTATAATATTTTACAATATAACGTTATAAATTTTGTTCTAGTAAATTATAGTTTTTCTACTCGAATGTAGATTATATTTAATTATATAAACGTTAAATGTTAATAATAACCAGGGACAGTCTATACTAAGTATTCTTAGTATAGACTGTCCCTGTAATAAGATATGAGAATTGCGACACAATTAACAACATTAAATCTTAAGAATTAAGAAAACACTCACAATTATCTATAATAATCGTGTTGATTTGTGTATTTAGCAATAGATAACGTATGTTTAGAGATGTAGTAAAACAAATTAAACTTGCATGTTGTCTAATATAAACTAAAATACAAATACAATATAATACAATACAGAAAGGTTTCAACCGGTTAATGGAGTTTAATGAAATAATCATACAAATTATTTGGCTGTCCAATTTAGCCAGGCGATGTCCCAGTGCGGGTAGCTTTGGCAGTGAAACAGCGTTTTAGATTACTGCTGATATTGAACTAGTGTAATAAGAGATTTCCCTGGCATAAATTTAAACAAGGCTGTATTAGTAATTTAGTTGAGAATGTGAAATATATTTATATATTTATTGCTAAGTTCACTATGATTCAATTATTGACCAACTTCAGATATAGATAAACTTATTTACCTTAATAACTCTGTAATTTTCAACAGAATGCTTTTAATTTTACTGCATCGATCTATAAAATGCAAATAAATATAAGAATTAAATAACTGTATAGTTCAATCGTTTTTTCGTATGTATTCACATTCAATAAAATCTGAAAATAAATCATACTGAAATAATGGTTGGATGCACTGTTTCAATAACTCTTTTGTGTTGTGGTTCAGTAACTTGACTGAATAACAAATATGAAGGTAACTTTTGAAGTTAAAACTATTTAAATAATCATAAATCTTGACAACCATTAATAAGTTATTAGAAATGGTCCTACTTTGATTTGATAAAACTTTACAGAAACTACAGGGAGATATTTAATAGCAAAGAAACCGGCCGATCATCAAGTGACTGAAGACAAGAGACAATGAAAATCCGGATATAGGTGTATTTATGTATATAAATGATTTATGATCCTTAAACTTATTTCTATAGCTATCCAATTTTTCCTGGATACCATATTTGTATTTGTTTTATATAATCATTCCATATTTTACATATGTCCTTAATTGCTGTTTGCCATAATTGTATTTGGTTTGCATAATCATTTTCCACATTTCACAAATTTTGATCAGGGTCAGGCTTTTTTTGTCAGCGTTGTGGAGAAATTGAAAATTTATTTGATTTATTCCTTTCCGACCTCCCTCCTAATTATACAGTAAATTTACCATAACAGGATTTGTGATTACTGATTGACTGTATATTATATATATGCAATGTTTGTATGTTTTAATACTATTAGACAGGATGCTGGGATTAAACCCCAACTTCGCTTAAAATGTTTGTTTATATATATATGCAATTTTTATTATTTGATACAATTAAGTCTTTTTTGTATGTTTTATTTCTATTTGATGTTTATATGTTTCTTGACATTTTTTTAAAATTAAAATGCTCTCTACGACACTCATTGTTTGTTTATTTGATGTTTAAAGGAAAGGTCATAACGCTTCTCTATTGTCATGTCGTTTAATTGAACATTTATAAACATATTCAACGCAAAACAAAAACCAAACCTGAAACTAAGTAACCTGAACCCAATGAAAACCATTCAGGTGCTCCCGACAAGTAACTGTGCCTGCATCTATTTGAACACCGTCGAGTTACTCATTGTAATGTCTGGACAAAAGTCAAACTCTAGACTAGAAAAGACTGCTAAGACTCAGAGAAAATGTCCTTTCGTATTTCATAGATTGATTTCAGACGATCAATAACCTATTGGTGACGACTATAGAATTTCTGATCAAACATAATTCTTTACAGCAACAACTTTTTAATGGGATTGTTTTAAATATCTATCATTGTCATGTCTGGAATCAAGTCAAATCCAAGAAAAGAAAAGACTAGCTTAGACTCAGAGAAAATGTCCGATCGTATGTCATAGATTGATTTCAGACGATCATAATGTATTAGTAACGACCTTAAAATTTCTGATCAAACCATATTTCTTTACATCAACAACTTTTGAATGGGATTGTTTTAAATATATATTTTCCGATTTTAAGCCAGAAATGAAAAAGTCAAATTCAAACAAAGATGTCATATAGTAGCAAAAGTTTTACAAGTGAGAAAGGAATACTATCAAGCAACATACACATCCTTTTATCCTCTAAGAAATGCTTTAAAACGCTGTCGATTCTGATTAATCATAAATTTTGAAATGTGTATTAATGAATCAATCAAAGAAAATATCCTGGAATCCGAGTCACATACTTTCACTTATACAGAATCTATGTTCGAAATTTTATCCCCATGGTCACAACATATTACTTTGCAACAAAACCTTTTTAAGATTATTATTATTTTAAATATCTAAAAGATTAACCTGTCAAAAAATAAGCCAGACATTATTATTAAGTCCAATTCAAACACAGATTTTAGAAAAATCCAGTCCGATTAATTTAGACAACGAAAGAAACTGGTTCGTAGATTTTAAACAATATATCATCAGGCATCAGAAGCAACTGTTTAATCCTCAAGTAGTTTATTGTAAACGCCGACTATTAAGGCTTATTAGAAAGAGTACCAACATTAAATTCAAAGACAGAGAACTTTATAACTTCTGTTCAAGTTGAAGAAAAGAGAATTGTTCTACTTGGTTGAGTTTATATCAGTCGTATAGAACATTATGGGATATAATTCAAATTAAAATGTCCTGAATATCTTTAATAAAACATACCGTTAATTTCTGGCTATCTGACTGTAAAAATCAGATCATCTGACAGTACCTACAAGTACCTTTTAAATTATACTTATCTGTCCCTCTTAAACTGCAAAGCTGTCCAACACGTAACTCTCGATATGGATGCCGGTTTATTTATTTTGTATTATTTATAAATTATTTTTTTGTTATTGTATCTTTGCCAAAATTTATCTAAAATGCTACTTAATAAACGTAAGCAATCAGACAGTAGAATATAAAGTATGCAAGCTATGACATTAGACTTATTAATAAATAGGAAGACTGACGCGCAATCAGACGCAAAAATACACATCAGTGTATTGATTTTAGACATTTAAAGATATAAATCCTTGACACGTATTGATAGGAACATAGATATTAAAAATATGACGTAATTGTTAAAACGAGTTTATATAAAGGTTATTTATGAAAAAAGTCTTAACATGTTAATATATGATTGACTGATTGTTGTTTAACCTCCAGCAAGCTTTATCTCGGCATACTCCAGGACGTGAACAGTATAACAAATTAGTAACACCTAATACATAATAACAAAAACATTGTTTTTACACAAAAAATCCCATCTAAGTATATACATTTTCGCATAAAAGCAACTAAAGATAAATTATAAAAGTTTACATAATGTCAAAAATAATAACAGTAAAAATGTATTTTACTATGTGAATTAAAAACATTTTAAAACTTTACAATTGTGATAATCGCAAATAGATTTGCATATAATTAAAAGGACCCAAAAATCTCCGAATGTGTTCCACATCAAAACAGTAGGTTCTTTATTTAAAATATAACGACGTGTATTTCTAGTATGACAAAAACGAAACAACGGCGTACCAACTCGCTTATGATCAATTATATAACAGGCATTCGGCCATTTTCTGTTTGTGATGTAATGAATGGATATTTTGACATAAGTTATGAACTTTGAAAACCATGCAATCTGCCACAAAATATAAATATATTTAAATAAAGGTTTTTAATCACTTAAATGTATTAATTAATTAAATAACTTCATCATTAAAGGTACTTTAGGCATCATGATTTGCAAATCTGGTGCCATTGATTCCCACATGACCAAGAAACCTAAACAATTTTTTTTAAATCGATGCTACACATTCGTGTTTCTCGATCCTGTCATCGTTATTCCGATTTTCTAGACCTATCATTGCTGTTGACCTCTAAACTACTCGAACAAGGGTTTGTTGTACTTAGGTTGATGTTATATCTCCAGGACTTGTATGGCCGTAACCACGACCTAATTGATCGTTATGGAAAATCAATCTCTCACATACGATATTTTCGCTGAGTCATAGGTAATTTTTCCTATTCCTGGATTTGACTTTTTCCTATACATGGCAATGAGTAACTCTACGGGTGTATAATTTAAGGCAGGCACTGCTTTTTCGACCGGAGCACCTGAGTGAAAATGGTTTTTATTGGGTTCGGTTTACTCTCATTATGTTTTTGTGTTTTTGGTTTTTGTGTTGCGTTGTGTATTTTTTCTACATCCGGATTTGAAACTGTCCCTTGACTTTTAGCTCTTGTTGTTCGGTCGGTTTTACTTGCTATGTTTTTCAATTATTTAACATAAATGAGTTTTTAATTTAGTTAAACAGTAAAATCAATTAGTTAACTCTTTTCAGACAAAAACAAACTGTTGAAGCAACTTTATTGTCGTCGTTTGATCCTGATATTATTTATGCAAATGATATATCATACTTAAAGGTTTGCAGCAAAATTTGTATGTCTTCTGAGATTCTCAAATAATTTTATTTTGGATTTAACCATTGGGTATTGTGTACAATTGGCATAGCAGCAAGTTTATTTATTTATATCCGTTGTTTACAAATGGGGTTTAATTCTTATGCCTAAAGATTGAATTTTTACCGTTTACGGTGTTTTGTTTTCCTTATACTGTATCTTAATATTCACTAAATAACGTTCTTTAACAATAATTACATATATCAACAGCTTTTTTCATTCCCCTTTTCTCGTTTCCTGCTGCTTTAGTGATTTTTTTATTTCCTGTTTTATACTTTGAGCTGATGAGTTATTTTTTTCTAATATACGCGTTATTTAGAATTGAACTGTATTTATTTGCGCAATTTTAAAATGATTTATAAAGATTTATTTTAAATATTTACATGGTTACCTTTAAGACATTGGACAACATTAATATTTTTCAATTTTTTAAAATCTTCGAAAATAAACAGAATTGTCTTTTTGTGTCTCGCACAAAAACACATATTAAATACACATATAATATGTTCGGAAAATGTGGTAATTTGTACTATGTCAACTTTTCAGAATAAATTTATTTATCGAAATAATCATGAAATACAAATAACGAAAATTATTTTCTTTGTTTAAATTATATCATGGACATGAACAATTGACAATTTAAATAAGAGGTAAGGTGGTAAATAAAATACAGCACATAGTGCAAAATACAAATAAGATTATTTATTGTTTGTAATTTTCTTAATAACCACTCCTTTTAACAAATTTTGCTGTTCGGAAATCACAAGTTTTCTAAAATAAGCCCAAGCAAGTTACTTCATCCAATAGGACAATCTTATAAGTAGTGTCATGCTTATCAATGATTTTTGAAAAGACGTTTGCTTTATTCAAATTGCCGTTTAGAACCTCGTGACTGTATATGAAATTGTAATGAGCAAAGTTTTAAGATATATCATAAAAATAACAATTTAAACTCTGTAATTGTGCAAGAAAAATAATAACAATATAGATCTTGATAAATTACATGCTTAAATAGGCTTTATCTCTGTTTCTAATTTGTATCATGAAATAAAGATGACTAAATAAATAATTCAATTAAAAATAACTGATGCAAAAGCCTTTATAAAGCCTGAAAAATATTGTTAGCGGCGACACAGTTTACTTTTAAGGTAGAAGTAGAAATGGCTTCCAGAAAATCGAAAATCACCACTTTTACTTTCTCTTTCAATATCGTTTTTGATAAACGATCTTAAAATAACTTAATAATTACCATCCCCGGTCTTATTTGAGTATAAGGTACATGATTGGCTTAATTTATAACTGTCTCTTTTTATCCATTTTCTTAAAATGGTAAGCGTGACATCTAGTTCATTTACCATGTAAAGCACGATAGTTATACGCTGGTATACTAAAATTCATGTAAACCCTTCCTTTAGCCATTTGACATAAGAACTGGAAATCCTCGTAACACAAAGAAGTTTTGTAATGTTTTGTGATAAGTAATAATTTTATTTAAACTGGCAAATCCCTATTTGGTTCCGTTTTAGAAATTGTACAGGTAGCAAAGGATAACAATATAACTATATATGTAGATTGCAATTTGCATATTATTTATTAGTACAAAATTAAATATTTGTCGAGATATCAGAGATACTTTACAATATAAATAAAAACAAATATATTTTTTGAGGTAAAACACAGTTTAGATCTGTATAAAGATATGTGTTCTTTTTCTGTATGAATGCTGAAAGTAAATCTAAATTAATAATTTCTGATTAAAAGAATTATTAAAAATACTTATTATTTGGAGCCTCAAAAAGATTGCTATTGCGAGTTAAACATTTTTTTCTTGAAATTAGTAATGCTTTCCAGGAAAACTACGGTTTTCTTTCATTTTCTCTTTTATCGTACAGATATATTAATAAAAAAATAATCCCCAGGTCACTATAATTTTAATGTACATATACAGGTGCCTCGAAAAAACTTTAAGGAAATTATGGAATGTATACTTCTATACATCTATACATCGTAAACAGGGTCTTTTGGTCTTGCAAAGCATTGTGGGAGACTGGGTCGCTAATAAAATCACTGAAGATAAAAATATAGGAAATTAGGTAATTAGAGGTACCTACTGACACAAATTAAAAAAATCGTATTCAAAATAGTATTCTGATTTTTATTAATTGTTTATTTCTATTTTCCTTCATATAGTAATTGGTACATTTATAATATTTTCTCGTCGTTTGTGTAAGAAAAAACAGAAAAAACACGACCAAATAATTTCTTTCAGCTCTGTTGATCAAAACCTGGGACCCCGTCCAGAATATCAAAAGAGTCCAATTTTATAGCGATAACGATAAAGTTGTAATCGACATAAATGGCACATGTATTTTGTCGCATTTTGTATACATGGTGGAAAAAGATACACTATCGGTTAATAAAACTCAAAACTGGACTATGTTGGTTCATTAGAATTATATATTATCATTTCTATATAAAATCTGTTAACGATTCTTTATGCTCTGTCTAAGATATATTTTATCGGTATTATTGATTTGTCTTGTTCTTGTTTTACTTTCTTTTTAATTATATGGTTCAAATCAATCGATATTTTTGAGGACTACTCGACAAATATATTACTATTTTGATATATTTCAATATGTGTATATGGATTCAAATTAAATATACATAATTTATTGTTAAGAATCATTAGATGTTCAGATATCACAGTAAAATAACTTTGCAGTGAAGATTTTGTAGCGTCAATGTTGGAAACACTGACGTGACGTAATAAATATAAAATAGGTATTCTATGATGTTGTTATAGATTTTTTAAAAGTAATTTGTCTAAAACCTCAAAGACAAAAGCTATTGAAGGCAATCAAATAAATATTCCTTTAAAGTTTGTTGCTGAATAAATGAAAAAGCTGAACTATTATTCATGGCTGATATAAACATTAGAAATATCCATTTACAAGACGTGTATGTTAAATATTATTTGCATTTTGTATGCATACATGAAAGAAATAACAAACAAAAGTAATTTTGTTGAAATAAAAAAAAATCGTTGTTAAGTGGAGCTACAGAGAAATCAATATAAATTGCTAAACTACTGATAAGTAGCTCTAGAAAAAGATCGTTTATTGTAAAAATAAGGTTTCAGAGAACTTATGTTTGTTTTGCTTACTATTTGATTATTGCATGAACAAACAAAATACAAAACCGGAAAACGTTCTAACGTTGATTGTAATAAATCAATTTGTTGACGAACTAACATTGAAACTGGTGTTTTCAGTGAGGTATTGCCCGTAATATCTCTAGGTATTAACTCTAATATAGATACATAAACTAGAAAATCCCTCAACTATGTGTATAAATGCATTTGTTTCCAAATATGTAATACCTCTCAGCAGTGTAAAGTAAATATCTATTATAAAATCCCTCAAAATAGCCTTATATTATATTGGCTAGCCCTATTATAGTTTGGAAGCTAAATGCCATATAATATAACTGGCATGTTTTTCTTAAATAGCTGGGGATTGTTTGCGTTCATTTATGTGTTTAGCAATAGATAACGTATATTTAGAGATGTAGCACATATTCGAGGCACATATATATGTACATTAAAATTAGAGTGACCTGGGGAGTATTTTTTAATTAATATATCTGTACCAATGTTGTCTAATATAAACTAAAATACAAAATACAAAACAATACAATACAGTAAGGTTTCAACCGGTTATTGGAGTTTAATAATATAAAATTATTTGGTTATCCAATTTAGCCAGGCGATGTCCCAATTTTTTTATGTGGGTAACTTTGGGAATGCAACAGCGTTTTAGATTACTGCTGATATTGAACTAGTGTAATAAGAGATTTCCCTGGCATAAATTTAAACAAAACAGTATTAATAATTTAGTTGAGAATGTGAAATATATATTTTTTATTGTTAAGTTCAATATGATTCAATTATTGACCAACTTCAGATATAGATAAACTTACTTACCTTAATAACTCTTAAAGTCTCTGTAATTTTCAGCTGAATGTTTTTAATTTTTCTGCGTCGATCTATAAAATGCAAACAAATATAACAATCAAATAACTTTATAGTTCAATTGATTTTCCTACCACTCGGCAAGTATGTATTCACATTCAATAAAATGTGAAAATAAATCTATAATGAAATAGTGGTTGAAAGCACTGTTTCAATAACTGTTTTTTGTTGTGGTTCAGTAACTTGACTGAATAAAACATATGAAGGTAAAATTTGAAGTTAAAATAAACACAGATCTTGACAACCATAATGAGTTACTAGTATTAGAGATAGGTCTTACTTTGAATTGATAAGAGTTTACAGAGAATAAAGAGAGATAAATAGCAAAGAAACTGACCGATCATCAATAGACAAAAGGCAAGAGACAATGAAATTCCAGATATAAGTGTATTTATGTATCTAAATGAACTTATAATGCTTAAACATTTTTTAATTTCATACCACATTTTACATGTATCCATAATTGCAGTTTGCCATAATTGTATTTGTAGTGTTATCTCACATAACATATGTTTTACAAGACTGCCGTCTGCATTACATTTTCAGAGGTTAGCGACTTAGGTCAGTGACCAAGTTATTTTATTTGTTTGTACCTATATATTTTAGATATAGTTGTAATAAAGTTAGTTTAGCTGCATACGTTTTATTGTAAACATGTTCCCAGGCAATACCACATGATGGCAAGTATAAAGTTTTCTTAACTTACACAATATACTTTGTTAAGACTGTTCTAACAAAAGTTGACTAAAAATAATAATAGCATAATTTAAAGTATTAAATCTCAATTGGAAACAATAAAATTCTATTTGGACCAGGTCAAAAGCAGCTTCATGTTCTCGGAAAATTTAAGTGTGAATTAAAATTACAAAGTGTTAAATCAAATCAGGATATATATGTGTTTAAAGGATTAAAGAATTCGCTATTGGGGGACCTGCAATTCAATTGTGGAAAATGTTGAATCTGGAATATAAATATAGTGTTTTATTTCACGGATTAGGCAAAATTAATTGTGAATATACTATTAAGCTTAAATCTGGATATATACCGTTTGCGTTCTCAGCGCCAAGACGTGTGCCACTTCCGTCAATGAAGAAAGTGAAACAAGAACTTCAGAGAATGGAAAAAATGAGAGTTACCTCGCGTGTAGATAAACCTACAAAGTGGTGTTCTGGAATGGTAGTTTTGCCGAAAAGCGACGGAAAAAACGATAGAATCTGCGTAGACCTAACAAAGTTGAACGATTCCGTCCTTCAGGAAAATTATCCGCTGCCATCTGTGTACCAAACTCTAGCACAGCTAACAGGGGCTAAAATCTTTAGCATATAGACTCAAATTCAAGTTTTTAGCAAGCCAACTTGTCACAAGAAAGTAGGCCGGTGACTACTTTCATAACGCCGTTTGGCCGGTACCAGTTTGAGCGTTTACCCTTTTGGAATTTCCTCTGCACACGAGTTTTACCAAAGCGAATGAGTGAAACTCTAGAATGATTCGAAGGTGTTGTTTGTCACATGAATGATGTACTCGTGTACGGTAAGAATTAGGACGTTTAGATTCCGTTCTAGATAAGCTTAAAAGACTGGTTTCACTCTAAATGAAGAAACATGTGAATTTTCACGTAGTCAAGTAAAATTTGTTGAGTATATTATTCACTATAAAGGCATACATGCTGACCCTGATAAAGCTCGAGCTATTGCCGAAATAAAAGCGGCTACAAATGTGTCAGAAGTTTATCGTTTTTTAGGAATGGTAAATCAGCTAAGTAAATTCTCAGCACGTCTTACGCCAATTACAGAGCCGTTACATGAACTTCTTAGAGAAAGATAAGTGGAACTAGGGTCATGCACAAAAAGCAGCATTTGTTGAAATTAAGAATGAACTAAGCTCAACTCCTTGTCCAGGACACTATGACCCAAAAGGAAGGACAACAGTATTCACAGACGCGTCATTGTTTGGCCTAGGAGCTGTCCTAAAACAGAAAATGTCTAAGGATAAATGGAGGCCAGTTGCGTATGCAAGTCGTAGCCTGTCGTCTACTGAAAACCATCGAGAAGGAACGCCTCGCCACAACGTTTGCATGTCAGAAATTCTCAGATCACCTTATCGGGAAAACTTTCGGAATTGAAACTGATCATGAGCCGCTAGTGTAATTTATTGGGAGCAAGCATCTAGAGAAATTGACTTGGAGATTGCAAAGATTTCAAATGAGACTGATGAGATTTCAGTTCACAATTTCATATGTTTCTGGAAAGGAATGGATAATTGCCGATACTTTAAGCCGAGCAATGTCTGGTACTCATGAGAAAAATAATAAAGATTTTGAATCCAAAACCACTGCCTGTTAATATATCATGCAGGATTTACCCGTGTCAATCAAAAGACTCAGTGAAATTCGCGAACAGCAGGCAAGTGACTGGATAACTAGTGAACTTTCAATACTAAGTCAAGAATGGTGGCCTACCAAATATAAAATTAGGAGTGAAATAATACCGTATTGGTCAATACGTTCGAAATTCTCTGTAACTGGTGGAATACTAATAAAAGGCACGTGTCTTGTCATACCAAGCGTCATGCAAAGAGACATTATTTATAGATTACACGAAGCACATCAATGGATTGTTAAATGTCGCGAGCTAGCGCGTAATACTGTGTGATGGTTAGAATTAAATAGACAGATAGAAGGCGTTGTTTAAAACCGTCGAAATGTGCAAAGAATAGTAGTGATCATGCGAAACCAATAATAAATTTGGAATTTCCACACCGCCCATTGGAAAAGTCGCATCCGACTTGTTTGAACACAATAAACAGTCTTAATTGCTCGTTGTGGACTATTATTCCCGCTTTATTGAGATTGCAAATTTGTATAGCACTGCTGCAAATTCAGTGATAAATCATTTTAAATCTGTCTTCTCTCGCTATAGAATTCCTAACATTTTTATGTCGGACAATGGACCGCAGTACAAGTGGATACGCTTTCCAAGAATTCGATAGATAGCATAAGTTTGAGCATAGAACGAGCAGTCCAAAATACCCGCAAAGAAATGGATTAGCAGAAAGACCTGTCCGAACCGTTAAACAAATGCTCACAAAATCGAGTGACCCTTATTTAGCATTATTGGCTTATCGTTCAACTTCCTCCGAGACGATATAACAAACCATCAGTTCGATCTAGAGAGAGACATTACAAACAGCAACTAAACTTTCACTACGATAAACGCCATCGTGTCCGAGTTTAGAAAAACTTTCTACCAATGAGAATGTCTATGTCAAGGATCAACATATTAAGGGGACAATTAAACGTGAAGCTAAATCTCCCTGTTCCTACATAGTGCAGACAGAGAACGGAAAAGTTAGGAGAAACAGACGAGATTTAGTGAAATCTGAGTTGAATGATGACAATAGTGATAATAAACAGATTAACGCTGACCTTCTAAAATCAACTGATATCAAAACACAATCAGAATCAACATATTACATTTTGAGGTCAAGGAGCGTGTCAAAACCACCAGTAAAAAATTGTTTCAGTTTTTAATTTCTTTCGCAAGGTTAAGGTTAATTTTTGTTAAGCCGATAAATGGGGATGCAGTGTTATCTCACTTAACATATTTTTTACATTATCGTCTGCGCTACATTTTCAGGGGTTAATGACCAGTGTTATTCTATTTTAGATTTAGTTGTAAAAATAAAAGTTAGTTTAGCTGCAGCCGTTTTATTGTAAACATGTTCACAGGCCATACAACAGTATTTGTTTTACATAATCATATTCCACATTTTACAGATTTTGATCAGGGTCAGGCATTTTTTTTGTCAGAGGATTGGAGAAATTGAAAAGGTGTAGGGGCTCCAAGGGCCAAAATTGGCCCCATCTCAGATGTTTTTACCTTAATGCATTAAATATGCTAAGGATGTCTACTTTTCATATTTAAGACAAATAAAGAATTATTACCCTGTACTTCTCAACAAGAAACTATAGAAATGAACATCACATGTAAGGAAAATCACATACATGGTTCTTTTTTGTGTGAATTCAAAGTTTTATTGTCAAAGAATAAAATAATCATGATAATACAATAGGTATGTACATGAATGCTGAACAGGCCAGTCAAATAATTATGTATTTCACGATAGTATGTAATTTTTTCATCAGTTACCTTATTTTTTGTTGTAGGTTTTACAGTTACTATGGCAACAAAGAAGATGTAAAACTACAAATGCATTCATAGGGTGTATCAAACCATCTGAATCATAATTTTTTAGCAGTAAAATATCATACTACACAAACAGACAGACAGACAAAAGACTGACTGATTGACTGAGTAACTAATTGATTGATTGATTGATTGATTATTAATGAGTGATTTATTCATTGATTTGAAAAACTATAAAGTGGTCATTTACAAATTCTTCCAAGAGTGCAACGAAATGGTGCATGTATTTATTTGTACAGGTGTTGTTTGTTTGAATTGAGTTTTATGCCAATTTCTGCAATTTTTCAGCTATATCATGGCGTCCAGTTTTTATTGGGAGAGGAAGCCGGAGTACCCGGAGAAAACCCCCGATCTGCAGTAGGAAAACTGGCAATCCTTGTCAATCAGGATTGGAGTCGAGTACACCTTGCCTCCAGTGAGAATCGAACCCGCAATCTCAGTGTTGACAGACCACGTGATCAATAGTAGACGAAATACCTTAACCACTAGGCCACCGAGGCCCCTATAGGTATTGTCATTATAAATCAAATATGATAAAATCCTTAAAATACAAATGTTAAACAGTTGTGTATTGCTATGTATATATGTAAGACTTTGTGTATTCAATAAATAATTCATGGTAGTACGTATAATGTTTATTAGTTTTACTATGTTTATGAACTTTTTATCACTCATTTTAACACCATCTATTTTAGTACACTGTGCATACCCTTTGTAAAATAATAATCAATACTTAAGGAATGCCATGAATGATTTTAGTTCTAACAGTTTAATTCAGTACAAATCTGCACAAACTAGTCACATATGTCATTCATAATTTTACTACGTTAGCTGTTATAGAATCCTTATACACTGAGTCATGTTAACATTCTCCATGTCTATACCATTTTACATTATTATTCCTCTGGTTCGCTGTCACTTTTGTCAATTGCGACTGCCTGAAATGCTGCATTTTTTGTGAAATCCTTATACAGTTGAGGTGTTGGTAAGAACGACTGGCGACAACCGTAACTTAAATACAGACGCTACGTGGGCACACGTACCAATAACTCTGGCACCTGCCTTACACTTGCAGTACCAAGAAGTAATCTGGCCTTCGCTGTAAGTGATCCACATAATTGTGACACTTGTTAGGATTGTGCCTACTCTGAAGTTTTGCCCTGGTAAGTCCCTTTTCTTGTTTCATAATTTCGAATTCATAATTTGTATCAGATTAATGATCCTGTGCATAACTTTTAGCGAATTTGATTTGATAGACGCCAAGTGTGAGTTCACGCAATTCATCTTTGGTCAGTCTCGGAAAAATTACAACTGTCTCTGTAGAGTATTAGACATCCCACATTTTAACTATGTTAGATAGATTAATCTTTTCCCAGTTACTACCTCTTTTATCTAAGCTTTCCTTTTCTATTATCTCTTTCAGTGTATTTTTGTTCGAACAAATAAATCATCTCTGCTCCAATTGTTTCATCCTCGTTCTCACTTCCAGCATTCAGTGCTCTAAGGTACTTGTTGCATAACGCGCAAACAAGTTGTATAAAATCCTGAAGCTAGGGAATCTGAGAATTAGGTAAAACTCTACTTAAGTATACGCATTCCTTTATCCTTGCATTAGCAGATTCCACAACCCAACGTACTTTTGTGATTAGACGGGTTTCATTGGCATCTTCTGTTTAAAGTTGTTTTTCATTATTTTAAGGAAACTCGGCATTTTAGCATGAATACCGAATTCTTTCAAAAGTTGGATACTGTCCCGAAAACCACGGTCGACAATTACTTAGTCTTGTTGGTCAAACTATTTTTGAACATCTTCAATGTTACATGTCATTATTTGATTTAGAATACGTGTGTCATTGTTCTTTATGTTCGATAAGTACGGTCCCATTAGTCTTATGAAATAACCTGTTGTGGGTTACAAAGATCATGGGTTTTAACAAATTCCTGTGTTTGTGAACATTATATGTTTCTCGCTGAAATTGAAACGGCTGGATTTCTGGATATAAATGTAGGTTCCCTCAATAACAAGAATAGCTGTTGCTTTTTATATATCCCCAAAAATTTTCCGCAAGCGGACGAGTGTGCGATTTAATAAATTCTTCCCCAGATATGTGATGGAAACCAATATATCTTGGAGTAAATGATGTACTTGAAGGTCAGTTCTTGCTGATGATAAAGCTTTTCTAATGGAATCTGATAATGTTGAATATAGTTGACAAAATAGTATTAGACATCCCACATTTTAACTATGTTAGATAGATTCCGATACATGTACGTGTGGTGCGGACACTAGTGTTTCTAATATTTGTAACATGTCCACATAAATCATCGAAATTTTCTTTTGTTAGTCCTGTCAAATTCGTAAGATCGGTGTCATTTATAGTCAAGTATGTCAAAATCTATCCTACCTTTATCATTTCGAAGAGCAGCATCCTTATGTTTCGAATAAGTTCCATTAACAATGTTCTAATAAATTCTGACGTAGATTTAACCCCTTCAATCATATAAAAAAATCTCAGGTTTAAAGGCATCGTCAATGACAAATAACAAAATGACCAGGACCGCTTCTTGCTCCGTGTGGCAACAATAGTTCCTTTCTGAGAAAAACGTTGTAACGTGCTACGTTCGGAATTACAATCAATTTTGGGCTTCTCTTTTTGCAGAAAAAACACTGAGAATGACTTTGACGGTTGACTTATTGATAAAGGGGACGCTAGTTTAGCAATTTTAAAAACGTTTTTAGGCGGTACATCAGCAGGATCAAACTCATCTTGGGATGCACCGCAAGTTTCAGTATTCTGTACATTCCAGGATGCATAATAGTATTTTTGCTTGCACTTATTGCATATCATATCCTTTTTACATTTTGAAACAAAAAATTATTTCCTTAAAAAGTCACGTTAACTGTTATTGGTGTCCCCACATAAACTTCGTCTTTCTTTCAGTTCTTTTTCAACACAAGACACAGTTGCAAAACTCCGGACAAACATCTTTATTCCTAGTTGATAACTGAAATAAAAACAAAAGCATTTAACATGTAAATCTCGAAAGAATTATTACCTCTGTGGTCAATTCTTTTCTATTTTAAACATAAATAATATTTACATTATTAGTTCATGACTTGAATGATTTTTTATTGTTTTATTGTTCTGTTTTGGTTTTTGTTTGTTTGTTTTGTTTTTGTTTTTTTTGTTTTTTGTGTGTGTCTTTTTGTTTTTGTTGGTTTTTTTCTAACCTTTCATTTCTGCTCTTTTCTCTTCCTTTGTAATGGTTTCCTATCTTGGTTTCAACATTATATAAGTTACAATCTAATTAAAATAAAATCTTTCACGATGCGACACAAGTTAATTTTGGGGCCCCGGTGGCCGAATGTTACGGTAATTCGTCTACTATTGTTCATGTGGTCTGTCAACACTGAGGTTGCGGGTTTTAGTCTCACTGCGGGCAGGGTGCACTCGACTCATATCCTAATTGCCATTTTCCGACCGAAGGTCGGGGGTTTACGCCGGCTTCCTCTGCAATAAGAATGGGGAGAATGATATAGCTGAAAAATTCCTGAAAGTGGCGTTAAACACCATTCAAATACCAAGTAAATGTAATTGTTTTACGCTAGATCATGGTGACCAGTTTCATTGACTTCAGGAGTATCCATAGATTGACATTGAGCAAGTAGCTAGTAAACAATTTTATACGATATTACCAGAGAATCGATTGTAACATTTTTGTAATTGTACTAGCGCAAACCAAAACATCGCGGTAATAATGTAGAGAGAGATGAAAAAATCAATTACCTTAACCTATTTTCTCTTTGTATCAATGTAGAACAATTCATATATAGCGTCAAACGATGCACGTTTTAATCGTCAATAGACTTTCAGCTTTGCTGTTCGTCTGGTTTATTTGATATTTTTATTCAGATTTGTTTAATTTTGCTGTTAATATGCTTATGACATAACTAAATATAATGAAATATAATTATAAAAATATCATTCGGCGAGAAAAAAAATAATGCAATTTTCAAGATTTGATCTGTGGGTATCCGCTTTCAGAGCAGCGCACTAGTTTTTGTTAAATCTTTTTATCACGGCTATTGTTGCATATTGTATAACATTTGTTAAAAAGTAGTATATAAAGATTATTTTAATATTATTACAGAGTTGTAAAAAATATTAGTTTTACTAAGTGTATATATTTTGTGTATTTATAATTTGTTTTCTTTTTATAACTGTTTCTAGTTGTCCGCTTTACCGCTTTATCAACAATTTTCTAAAACTAATGTGAAGAACGGAACCGTAACGAAATCGTCTGCTGGCTTAAATTACGGTTTGTCAGATTTGACGATCAGATTATTATACCGTATATATTTTTATAAAAATAAAGAAATTGTATATATTTTCTAGAAATACAGAAATAATATTATTGAAATAGAAATCTATCACGTAATCAACAGGTTAATTTCAGCCATAAGAACATGAAAAGTACACGAGGAAAAGTAGCAGCTATATCGATTCGTTAGGCTAGACCTTACATAACTTGCATATCAGTCTATATTATACTTAAGAGTTTTTTGTCTTGAATAGTTTTTAGTTGTTTATGCACGTTAATCGTTCGCCAAACGTATATAAAATACATACAATAACATGCCTGTATTAATACGAAACTTCATGAGATGTTCATATTGACTGAATGCTCGTCTGCATGTATATTTTGTTCTAAAACGCCGTTTTCAAGATAGGTAGTTAGTTGTATCTTATCACGAGATTTTATTTAGGGCACTTTCCTCAACGCAGCGTCATTTACCGTCGTGTTAACGAATACAACCGGATAAAACTCGACCCCCTTCCATAAATTTATGTTTAGTGTGGGTTTTGCACCCTGGAACAACACATCACAGGTTTCGTTTTTGTATCGTCTTTCTTCCCAAGTTCGTACCTTGGAACGTAAATAGCGGGTATCTTCACAGTAAATCAGGTGGCCAAATCTCGAAATCTCATCAGCAAAGTTTTCAGATATATAATGGCACACACAACTAAGAGTAGGGACAATGAAGGAATGATAATATTTTTTGTTTAGAATATTTCTTTTGCATTAGTTAAGGCAAACATATTGATTGATCGATTTTTTATTTTAATTCTACCCGAGTGTATTCCGATTTTCTAGACTGGTCACTTTTGTTTGACCACTACGCTCCTCAAACAACGGTTACTGTATCTAAATTTAATTTATTAATTTAGATGTTCAAGTATGATCAAATATTTTTGATAATGAGTAACGGGTATCTTATTACAGGCAGGGCTTGTTTTTCTGTCCGGAACGTGCGCCCATGGCTTTTATTGAGTTTGGGTTACTTCACTTGAAAAGGAAAACAATAATCAAATTTGATTCATGTGCATGGCTATCGGATTTAATATTGAGAGAGGAACCTTACATGATTACCCACAAGAATTATTTCTCAAACAGCTTACGTAACTTAGAAAAGTATTCAAAAGTACAATCTCAACGGAAGGAATAACGACAGAAGCATTGTGAAAGATTTCCAATGCAATAAGTGCGTTGTTCTAATATTTGTAAAAAAATCTATTTTATTTTAATTAGGCCAAATACAATACACGTTTAAATTATTAATTAGCTTAAATAACTATTACATAAAATATAAAAAGAACTGCACTTGCATACACGTATTATTTTCACACTCAGATTTCATGAACCAGTTTGCTACAATGTCATGTTTTTTGTTGTTTTATTAAACAATTAAACAATCAATTATCGCATTTGACAACATTTAGATAATTCTATTTCCTGTAATAGAGAAGAAACAAAATCGCTCAAAGCTTGCCAATTTGATAAATTTGTTGTTAATATAAAATCTCTGTTAAGTGATCTATGTTTTAATTATTGGGATTTAAGTCAACTTCTGACTTTGGGTAGTAAGTGTTCAATTCAAAACTGATTGCTAAGAATTGCTAGTGCCCCTGCAAAGACCCGACCTGGCACATAGTAACGCCTTTATAAAAAAACTGGATATCATGACATATTTAAAATTAAATCTTAGTGAAAAAGTGACATTTGAAAGTGCAAATAAATGTGCAGACTATAGATAACATGTATTTAGTAACTCTTAATGACAAAGTCAACATAAATGAGCGTTAATCTATGTTGAAATACTTTAATTATCTATAATATTACTAGTAATGACGCGGTTCTTTGTTATGATCAAAATACATGTAGCTTCTTGTTGGCTATTAACTAACAAATTAAAGATTACATATATATAAAATATACTCAAACAGACGCGCGATTCGTCAAACTTACAGAAAAAAAACCGTTAAAATGATGCTGGTCTTACAGTACGTTTGTATTTTGAATTTTAAAACAAAGAATTATGAAAATACATTAAATATATAATCATGTTTAACACGTCTAACGACATTTTAGAAAAACATATGTTAATATTAAAATAGGAAATCTACATCATATAAATATCAAATATAAAACACATGTTTTATTAATCCACAAAAAACACATTTTGAAATTTTAACGAGTTACAAGATCCACGCATAAACTACTACAACAGCAAAACGTGAAATGAAACAATACAGTTTAAAACTCAAAAAAGTGAAATAAAAATAATACCGTTTAAAAATCAGAATATGAAAGAACACAATACATTTTCAAAAAATCAAATAATGTAATAAAACCATATAGTTTAAAAAATATTTATCAGAGATCATAAAAATTATATCTTTAATAGGATTTGTATGTGTTCAGTAATTGTTAAAGGAGTGGTCGATTAAGTCGATGCAGAATGAGAATTTGCTTTCTCCTCTCAGTTATTATACAAAACAAAATCTTAGTAATAATTTATACTTTGGATTTTAATACTACAGAAACGCAAAACTTTACAAAATCGTTCCCCACTTCTTCCAGCTGTCCAGCAAAGAAATATATAAAGTATTTATAAAGTTTCTAATAGGATTAATCTATTGTTAAGCCTATATCAAAATGCAGAAGAGACGATACATGAATAATCACACACAATTACGTCAAATGGTCTTAATATTCAAATCAAAAGGTTGCCTAATAACTCGAAATATATTTGTTTTATGCAAAAAATAGTTTATTTGATAAAACGACCTTTAACGGGGGGGGGGGGGGGGGGTTAGAGGGGTCCATTAACAGGTTATTTTTCCCAAAACAGATAACAGTGAATTTGAAATGATAATAACTGATAACAGCAATTTAATGACGAAACAGAAAACTGCGAGTTCAAAAATCGAAAAAACAGATAACAGGAGAATCCTATCGAAGGCCGATATGGCGAGAAAATGCATACATTAACATGATTAATCAGTGTTAACTAGTATGTGATCATATTTATATTCCTCCCTTCATTGGAAGACTCAATTACATTAAAAAGTGGTGAATAAAATGAATTAAACAGATAACAGCAAACAATGTTTTAATTTTCATCATAACAGTTAACAACAATGTAAATTTTTAAGAAAACAGATAACAGCTAATGGTTAAAAACAGTTAACAGTTGCTTTATTTTTTAAAAAAAGTTGACATACGTGTAAAAATGCCCAAAACACACTAACAAAAAAGATCTTGCCCCCTTCTTTAACCTAATATACCCTTTCTGGGCAACATGATACCAACTGTTGCCCCATAAAAGGTGAACATGCAAATTGTTTACCCGAGGTGGGTTGTCTTCCCGAAGGCTCCGCCTGAGGGAAGACAAGCTGTCAGTGTAAACAAATTGAATGTTCACCTTGTATGGAGGCAACAACTGTTTTATTATACCGAAACTACAAATAATATTTCAATAAAATTTTTATGATGTGTTGATCCGGCCAAATCTGTTTTCACTAAAATGGCTTTCATGAAAGCGCTTAATTTCCAGTTTGAAAAGTCCGAATCGTTTGAGGACAAATTTCCGCTACGAGATGAGGCAATTGATTTTCCGACCGATCGACAATTGTTTTGTCCCATCTCTAATCGAAAGGTTTCTGCTTTCATAGAAAATTTTTGAAAAACAACCTAATTGTGTTACTAAAATGTAAGGTATAATAATATATTTTACTTAACATATGAATAGGTAAAATTGTATTGACACGTACACTAGTCGGAATAATGCTTTCAACAAGATAATTTACTTACTTTTCCAGATTCTTGCAGAAATTATTTGTTCGATCTTTACTTTGAGACCATGGATAGCGCTGCCTGTTAGACTTAGAAAATTTCACGTCCAGCACAGCCTCGAGAGACCAAGTTATTCTTATAGTACACAAAAATGTTTATACTTGTCAGAATCTTATGATAACTGGTGTGCACATGTATAAATGTATAATGTGTTCAGGAAAAAAATGTGTTTTATTTTCACTTCTTACAATCAACTTTACACTCAGATTTGATTATCTGTTCGTCCCATCTCATTATATATACATACACATAAACATCACACAAAAATTTATAAAACATATAAAATGCTACCATTCTCTTCTCATATAATAACATATACCTAATTGATACATTAATTAGAAATTTCGTTATTAGTACATGTAGTATTATACTTTAAATGTGTGATGTATTAGTTTTATTACCAATCATCTAAGTCAGTACAGTTACCAAAATATTCAGACTTCACATACTCAACGATTTTATGTGACAGATCCAATGCTTTGACTGCATGATCGTTCGAATACATATCAGCCGGTATATTGTAAATGTCTGGATATCGAAGTTTATTGACATCTCTAATTATATTTTGTAACGATGAAGCAAATTGCTCTAATGTAAAATCACCATCCGGTATATTACTTTGTAAGTGGTGAGACAGCTGAAATTTGTTAGAATCAGTCGCATATATAGCACCTTTTATTGCCTTTTCAGCAGCCTGCAAGAAAAAAAAGGTCATCAACAGTTAATTCCTTTGATACAGTAAGGCTTGCTTCTGTAGTATATATTGTAGATGCTACATTTAATCATGATGATAAACCTTAACCGATGGAATTTACCATTAATCGTCATGTAAGTACATTTGTGTATTATTATAATTTTTCATCATTATGTAAACAGATGCATTTTATCCATACCATATCGGATGCAGTTAGTCAAAATAATTGGATCGATAAGTGACATTAAAACCAATTTTAATAATATTAAAGAAAACAAACTCATTCTATATCTGTTAAAGTTAACGTCCACAAAGAGTTATTTGTTTTGAATGATGTTTAACGCCACTTTCAGCAATTTTTCAGCTATTTCATGGCGTCCAGTTTTTATTGGGGGAGGAAGCCGGAGTACCCGGAGAGAACCCCCGACCTTCGGTAGGAAAACTGGCAATCCTTGTCAATTAAGATTGGAGTTGAGTACAACCTGCCCACAGTGAGACTCGAACCCGCAACCTCAGTGTTGACAGACCACGTGATCATCAGTAGACTACCTTAACCACTCGGCCCACAAAGAGTTAGTGTGAATCAGAATTATACTGACAGTAATTCACACAAAATATAAAACTACAGTCAGCAGTGATGTTAACCAGGGGTCACCACACTCTAAAAAAGTAGGGAGAAGTGACTTTTCCCTGGCAGCCAAACAGGGAGAAGTCAGGCCCTGATAGAGAGACTTCAGGAGACACTAGGGAGAAGTCAGGGGGACCGTACAAATAATTAATTTCGCAGTAGTTACATACATTTTTCATTATTTACATCAATTTCCTGGATTATTTCTCTTGTGTTAATATTCCTAACAGTTTGTTATGAACATGCGATGTCTTTCTGATCAAATTTCCAAAGAAGACGACAGAATAACATTACATTAAGCCCAGAAATAATTCTTCTGTTCAGCACACTTCCCATGGACAAAGTTGTGCTGATCCAATTTGCTTCATAGGACACCCATCTACAGAACTTAACATGATGTCATTAATTTACTATACATCTTTATTCTTTCAAGTGGAGCTCATATACTTATCAAAGAAAATTTTTAAAGTACAATACTCTTTGAAAGAACTGAAGTTTGACACCAATTAAAAGTGTTTGTTTATAAAAAAATTACGATTTTTCATTATGGGCCGTTGTACATTACTTTTCTTCGTTGTTCACTTCCGGTAATAAGTCATATCCGGTAAATAAACAAATGGCGCGTAATACATTTGAAAGACGTAAATCGTTTGAAAATATGTTAAATACGCATATTGTTTGCCGTTTTTTATTGGATTTACACATTTACAGATAAATTGGTTGTCTGGGTGAAGTATTTGGACCATATTTACAAGTATCTTATGTGAACCATCGGGCGACTTAAGTGAAATGACAGGGCGACTTCGACTTCGCTTTTGAGGCGCCTTAGGGCGACTTCTGGTCCTAGTAGGGCGACTTTGTCGCCCACTTCGCCCAGTGTGGTGAGCCCTGGTTAACTTCAAGTAATCTGACGATAAAAAAAATTGTTTGATTGCTTAGTGAGTGACATACGATTGTGTATCAATAAAATCAAATTTAATCTACTTCACATAACTTTTGTACGAAACATTAACTTAGCCTATAAACGGAAAACATTTAAGACTAAGAAGCGTTGAAAACAGATCGAAATAGAAAATGGAAAGAACGAAGCCAAATCTAAAAAAGAACTGATAAATACAGACAATACAGACACACAAAAATAGTTACGTACAAATACTGAAAAATACTGATGATCATCACGATCGCCAGTAAAAACTAGGGTTGAATTATATATGCTAACTAAATAGCAATAACATTTTTAGAATTGTTTTACCTGTTGGGACTGCAAGCATACCCAGTTGTGTCCTTTCACCTTTTCCTTGTTTACTCCCTTAAGAGTCGCAAATCCAGTCTGTAAATCGTATACTGCCTGATTCAACCATTTCCTACCAACGCCTATTTGTTTATTCGGTTTTCCAGATAGGTGATATGTTCTTGCATATTCGAGCGTACTATGTCCATCAATATTATCAGTCGGTAAAAATGTGTACGTATCATTTCTTCTTTGCTCCTCTATTGTATTTTCGTCATTAGAAGATAAACTTTGTATCTCAAATAAATTATCTTCATACATTTCGATGTCCTCATTTTGTCCAATATTTAAGGAATACTTTTTAGAAAGAGAGTCATATCCTGTCACTATAACATAAATGTATGCATCATCAATTTGATTTCTGATTACAGCATACTCTTTTATAGGAATTTGTTTCGATACCTTCTGAAGGAGTGGTATCAACTCTTCTGGAACAAACGATCCCGGACAAGGATGCCAGATACCACTTAGCTCTTCATCTTCTAGGAATCCTTTTCCAACTTTTGTTAGCCGGTCATGAATGTTTATTGACGGAGAATTAATATGAGTTAGAAACGCAAGAATACTACCTGGCTGGAATTTGTCATGGCATAATACTCTTAATATGCTTTCAAGTTCTACGTCATAAGATTGCAGCCATGAATCAAGCCCCATGTGATAATCGTCAAGATACAATATATCGTTTAATTCGTCCAAAGCACATGGCTTTGATTTAGGGTGTGACATACAATTTCGGTCTACAAATAACGTTTCCAACCCTGACACCGCTAATACACGGAGTCGACGCAATCTGCGGGAAACAGTTTCCATTTCTTTTGTATTGAAATCGTTTTTCAATGATAACTGATCATGCTTTATGATTCGGAGAACAGCATGAATAAAACTATCTGATGTAAGACAATCATGCAGTGACGATGCGACATAACTTTTATGTAATTCCGTAAAATTAATACGTTCTTTTACAAGTAAGGATACTGGCAAAGGGCGGTTTGCGCGCGGGAGGTAGGAAAATAGTGCATGCAACTCCAAAATATTGAAGCCGATACAGCTCATGTCTGCAATGAAACGGAGATTGGACAAGCCTTCTAATCGGTCTCTTGGAATTTCAAGACTGTCATAGTACAACTCAGTAGACGGTTTTAAATGATTATCGTCAGATAACAAATATAAAACATCGACGTCCAGTTTGTTGATAGGTTCAGTTAGATTTTGCAACGATTTCATCAGCCCTTTCAGTGCTTTGCGAACGACATTAAGTTCATTTGGAGAAAGAATGCGTTCAGCAACGGATTCATGAAGGTCTTTCAATACTGTTGTATAATTATTTATTGTAGGTTCTTTGTTCATACCTAGTGAATGGAACAATTTGAAAAACCGTCCGTATTCAGTCGGCGCTTTAACCAAGAAAGGTGCTATTTCGTCTTCCTCAGATAAATATGCAACTACTTGATTAACTCTTGCAAATATTTTGTGTGCCGTAACATGAATAAGTGGTATATCTTTTATGCAAGAAATATTTCCGCGCCCATTGCTAAAGAAATCATAAATTGAAGTCATAACCTCTATCAAAATGTTCTCGTCATGAAGGGAACATGTTTTAACCAGCTCATTACAAATACAGCGCAAATGGTTTACAACTAGATTGAAATCAGGTTCAAGAACAATTTTCAATTTAGCTCTTGTGTGCTTATCTCTTGGCATAGCATACTTTGGCAGCACATTGGCAGACGTCCAAAGAAGCTTTATATTCTCATGACTATTAGAACCGGCATATGTTATGAATTTCATGTGTGGTTTAAACGATTGATGTATTTCCTCGTATTCTGATTCATGGCAATCCAAAGGAATGAAAGGTATTGACGCCATTGTGTTCAGAAATGAATTCTCTACGTTTCTTTTATCCACAAACTCCACAAATGCGACGACAAGCTGATGGGGATTTATATAGTTGTGTGCTGCTCTTTTTGCAAAACATACTAAAATTTCTTCTGAAAGTTTAGTCCGCATACCTGCATGAATCATAAACTCCCTCCAAGTAGAGTCACAAAACGGAGGAGGTGGAAACTCATTCTGGGAGCACGCAATGGCGAAGAGTCTATTTTCAGGATCGTAAAAATCACTTCCTTTGTAAAAATATTGACCGACTGAAAAAAGCTTATGAGACTGCAATGCATAAGCCACGTTTCGATCAGTAAGCAAGTAGTCTTTCACAAATTCAAGATGGATTATTCGGTACAGTTCGTCTATATACTGCAAATTTGGTAAAATGTACTGTAAATACATCTGTACTGAATTTACCCGTTCACACCCTAGTAATTGAAATAAACTGAAAGACCGTTTCTCTTGGAAATCAACAATAACATCAATTCTTAGAACAGAAAACAATTCTGCTAAACCATCTCTCGGCATTATAGTGTTAATATCAAATACGAGTATACTTTCTCCACTTAGAGATATGGTTTCACCATTCAGTGAGGTGAATAGCTTCATTGTTTTCAATTTATGTATTTTCTCTTTCTGGTTAACTGAAATATATTTAGAGAGATATAGAAGTATATGCACACATTCTTGACCATGTAGCTTAGTTTTACGGTCAATACGGTCACGCCATTTATGCAAGCAATTTAAGGTAGCATCTCTGTTTTCATATGTGGCTACAACAGTTGACAGAACAGCTGATCGAACATCTGGTTGTGGTAAGTTCATTCGACCCAATGTGTATAGTAGTTCTGGATACATACTGAAGCTGTCATAGTCTATTGTGTATTGGCAATACTTCAGAGGAAACAAGACTGTCTGACTTTCCCAAACAACCGGAAGAAAACACCATTCATTCAATTCGCTGATAAAGCTATTGGTCGAATCAATAAACTCCCAAACACCTTGGAAAAAGTCCATAAGTTTGTCGGTCCTTGTAAATGGCACAATTTTACCTAGTTTGTAATTAGTAGGCAATATGGAAAATGGCAGAAGTTCAACAAATTTTGTCGACGTCAATTCTTGGAAGCGGTCTTCATATCCAATCAACATGTCAATTATCAAACAATGAACAAATAGGTTTGCCGACTCCGGTAGTAAATAGTAAAATCTAGACAAAATTAAATCATTTTTCATCTGTAACCGAGTAATATCACCACTTTGATTCAGTAGAAGAGGTACCCCACATAGGCCTTCCCATTTAGTTGTTCTCATACAGTACCTTAAGCACATCTGAACTTTTTGTTCAGATGATTTAATTCTTTCTATGTCAAACCTGTCCTTGTCACCAGAATCACAAGATTTAAAAAACGCAATTGCAGTTTCTGGAGATATGGTGTCAATGCATACACATGTTTCAGAATTGTGTTTACGGTTGACAGAAGATGCTTTACAGAAAGGAGCATTTCTGATGTGATAATACTTGCATGATTCTAACATACTTTGTTGAACAACGGATGGTGAAAAACTAATTTTCATGCCTAAATCAACAAGTATAGATCGGAGTTCATTTGCCTCTTCTGAAGACAACTGTGTATTAAGTGTATCGAACAGTACAGGCATTTCACCCACGCGATGTATTGCAACCCATGACAGTTTAACATTTCCCATATCATCAACCAATGTCTCCATATTGTAGTTTATTGTAGGATGTATTGGAAAAACACAAAGTCTACGCAACTTCATTTGCAGGAAAAGGTGAAACACAAGATCCTGCCAAAATGCACTCTTTGCATTGCTAAATAGAGGAATCGACTTGAAATAGTTCTGCAAATTAATCAATAACTCACCTTCGTTAAACATACATGTAGTGAGGTTACCAATACATGATGCATATGCATACGATATGTTTAATCGAATAAGTTCTGAGTTCCAAATTCCACGGATGTCCCTGTACTCCACATCTGAACCCCACAACTTGTTCCTTGACATATCAACTGCAAATTGTCCGTTAATATGGCAGGTAAGACCGGTTTCTATTTCCAGAGGTAGCAAACAAAATGCTCGGGGTCTTATTCCAACAACTCTGTCTGTAGAATATATTTTGATGGCTACTCCACCTCTTGGTATGATTACCGTTTGTTTTTCCAACATTGAACTCTTTAGACGATCATCTATTTCTTCCGGTTCGCTAAAGCCCAATGTCTGAACAATTAACCACTTCGAAATGACACCAGTTTGATTTGATAGATCAACGATGTACTTGAATTCCTTTATTTTGAGAGAGTTTATATCTAATGGAGTTTTGGTCATTATTTCGTTATACTCCATAAAATTTTCCTGAAATCTGATATGTGTATTGTCCTGGTGCGTTACATAAACCTGACTTGCAACGTGCAATCTCGATTTCACATCAATAACAGAAATACTTATTTTTCTTACATTAAGTAAGAAAAGTAGGCATTCTTGAATGTCTGTTTTCATATTTTTTAACAACACTTCTATATCACATGTTTTTTGTCTAATTTGAGAAGTTCTTGCCATGTCTTGAGTTCGTAAAGGAAACCGGAACCAAGTGCCCTGATCCCGTTCGAGTTCATTTGATGATAGAAATGTATTGTAAACATCAGGATAATCTTTACACAGTTCTTTTAATGGCATTAACATTCCAGGTCCATACAGTTTGGCTTCTGGTGCATACTGGCAGTGAGGATCAAGAACTGCAAACATACCTCCTAACGCAGCATTGGTGCCTTTGGACATAATCATAGGCGCATCTGTTAAATGGTACACAGCATTAAATCCTAGCCCGAATTGTCCAGTTTTCGTTTTGTCTTCGGTTTTACTGCCTATACCCAGATGTTTGATTCCTTCCAAGTCTGATGTAGTAAAACATGCATCATTAAACACACACAACGCAGGGCCCTGGAGTGGTTTCCAGCTAGTATGGAATATACTTTTAGTACTATGGTGACGCATGTCATACACAAAGTGAACCTCAGATGCTCCTGCATCATCGGCATTTTGAAGTATTTCTTTTAAAACGGAATGATCTTCTGGGTAACCATATAAAATTCCCTTAAGTCGTGTTACAAGTTTCTCTTCTTGTCCAAATGAAATAGCTGTTGTGCGTCTTGGATGCCATAAATTGCCACTAAGTCCAACGTATGACTGAACGTTCTCTTTAAGCGCTGGTCTACATTTACACAATTCCATTATTCCTTCCATTGATGCAGATTTGATATAGTTGTCGATTCCAGTAATTTTAGAAGATTCAATAACATTGTTTCCTGTAAGAACCCCAACACCATCCATTTTCAGCATAGTAATAATCGCGGGAGGCAAAGGTTTTTTGTCAACGGTTTTCTCTAATATATAGTCTCCTTTAAGGACGTAAAAGCTTTTAATTTGACTAGTGTTATCTGGTCGTAATTGCGGAATTAACGGAACTTCTTCATAAGGTCTCAAATCGCTTGTGTATTCCTGAAATCTAAAGATCATACCCCATACACCTGTAATCCATTTCGTATCTAACGATACTTTCGGACGTTTTTCCACATAAACGCCATTCGTACATTGACAATACTCTTTGAAAATATCAATCAGCAATTTTGGAATATCGTCTCTTGTTAAAGTCCTGAGCTGAAATTTACCTGAAAGTTTCATTAAAACAAATTTTAAGCAGGCATTCGGCAAATACAATTTGCTGCAATACAAACAATATTTTTTTAAATATTACTTTGTTCTGCAATAGTAGTAAGAAAATTAGCAATAGAAAGTCATATAGCAAAAACATATGAACAAGAAAATGTGTCTCTGGGACAATGATGTCACACTTATCACATGTAGGTAAATACCCCACTTTTCTCAATTTGCTTAAGCGTGAACTATTTGGCACATTCTTACATAATTTTACAATTAAAAAATCTTATTACGTTACTTTGTACCAAGTTTCATGAAGATGAGAAGTCATCTTCATATAAAGAGCTTCAACGCAAAGGTAAACCTAAGGCAAAATTTCTCCTTTTTCTAAGTTCATTCAAGCGTGCAGTATGAGGCACAGCCTTACAGAATTATGCCAATGATGAATCTCATCACGTTCTAACTGCGTACCAAGTTTCATGAAGACGTAAAATTAAACCTGAGCTAAGATAAACGGACAAACAAACGAACGATCCGACCGAAAAGCTTGCTTTGCCAACTTTCGTTGTAACTGCTTACCAATTTTCATGATCATAAGTCATCTGCACACAAAAGGTTTCAACGCAAAGGTAAATCTGAGCTAGGATGAACGGACAAACAAACGAACGATCCGACCATAAAGCTAAATCTTATTACTTTACAGAAAATGTAAACATTAGTCAAAAAGATCATAAATGAACAATAAAAAAATTATAACAACAAGAAGGCCAAAAAAAAAGGTAATCGCGCATCTGCTGTGCACTTGATACACCTATTTGAAAGCTCTTTTAAAATATGGAATCAATTGTATCACACAATATTCGTTTACGTTCACGAAATTTGCATCGAATAGCCAGGCCATATTATATAATTGTCACAGTAAACATTATCATAAAAACCATATACTCATTTTCCAACGAATCAAATCAAAAACGTTTTTAAATAAATGATTTGTTAATAATGCACAAACTTAGATGGATGGCATAGATAGCAAATATAGTCTTATGACATTTATATTCTTTTCTACCCTGTTGTATATTTACAGCAACAATGAACGTGTTGCATGTATGGCGACGATGTTAGAAAAAATGTGAAAAACAATCCGTCACATTGTTTTACTGTCCCAGTAGTGTCAAAGAAGGCTTTTTTCTATTTTGTAATTTAATACGACAGATAACATATAAAAACGAAAAGTTTTAAAATATCGAAAGCAGTAAAAATAAGCTAAATTCTTTTAACGAATTCTTTAATTTCTTTAAGTTTAACACTAGTTAGTTAACAAGAAACGCGAATTTTCTAGATTATAAGTGCAAGTATAGCGTTAGATTATAGCTAACATTAAGCAATGATACTATAAAAACAGTAGGCACTTTCTGCAGCAGCAAAGAATGTGAATTCAAATAGTAATATTCAATCATCTTGAAACAAAAATATAACACCGGATAATAACCGTAAATTTATATAATGTTGTACTTACTACTATGAGCTAATTTATTTAATTCGTCGTGTAAGTTCTTTGGAAGTTTTGTCGAAACGAATCTATGTTCCAACCCAGGAAATAAATTCACATCCTTCTCGTTGCAAACAAATACTTCACAAGATTCATTCTGGAAAGTTTCAAAGTCCTGACTGTGCAGTGGTAATAGTTTCAGGCCTGAAAATTCCCTCAGATCTTCCAGTATTAAGTATTGTAATAGCTCAATCTTCATGTGTCTCTCTAGAGTTTCATACACCTCAGGCGATTTCTTCAACAAAGCTATTAATTCCTTTGATCTAATGTTTTTCAACTTCCCATGTTTAATCAGATATTGCATATTATGACAAACTTCTAAAACAGGTTTGTCTAGCTGAAGCAAAATGTACTTGACCGTTTTTTCAATTTTTGCCTGTTGGCTAGGTTCAAGTGCATATAATTGCATAGCGTTTATTCCAAACAGTACGGCTTCGTGTTTGGATACCCATGTACCATTTCTTAAATCAGAATAGAATATAGGAGATTCTATTACCTTTTTATAAAACGTGTCAACCAATTTTTTCCATATATTATCGTATTTGGCTTCTTCCGGAAAGCAATCATATACAACCTGAACCATATCCTTTGACATCTTGGCATCTTCGCAACATTTAGCGTTTTTAATGAGATGTTGTACAACAGAGATGTAGGCCTTTGATAATAGCTCCTCTACTAATTTCTCATTCCATTCTACAAATTTATCATCTAATCGTCCCTCAGATAGTTTAATATGTCTTCTATTTTGACTTAATGTAAAGTTGCCGTTTACATGAACTGGCAGTGACGTAGTACTTGTAGACGGTAAAGGAAGGAAGCTAAAAATGCGTCCCTCTGGTTTTCTTACGCTGTCTCTTTGATAAGCAATTCCAACGTAAGGCAAACATGCTATTTCTTTGTCTTCTACCAAAGTAGCCAAACGTCCCCTAAGACCTTGAGAATTCGCCAAATAATGAGCAATAGTCCAATCTTGCTTTTTTTGCTTCTTTCCCGATATTAAACATACTTCGGCATTTGCTACAATATCAGTTTTCCCTTTAAATTGTTTCCCGATATTTGACCACATATTTTGTAGATCGTTTCTTGTTTGCTCATCATAATCAAAATTAATTTCAATGGACATATATGATTGCGTGCGTCCAAATTCGTATAATTCAATTTGTTTCAAATATTTTAAAAACAACAAAACAAGAGAAGCGTCCTCTTCAAACAATTGCATGATTCTGTTAATTTTTTCTGTAGGCCATTCACTGGCTGATAAATTATTTCCTTTTGATCGTAAAGAAAACCAAAAGAGAGTACCTGGATAAATGCCATCTTTAATACACTTATCACTTAACCCAAATATATTAACCATTCTGGAGGCCTCTATGTCTCTACTTTCGTCAGTAAGTTTTAATCGCTTACACTCTTTGTTCTCTCTGAAAGGGTCTATTAGCAACATCCACTCGCCACTGACGACTACTGGATAATCTAAAATAACGAATGAAAATTATTTAAAATTTCCACTTGAATGTATTTGGTATCATCAAATTTACATGTTTACATTGTGTCATTTTCCTTTTAACTATAAAATATTACGGAAAGAAACTATTCATCCCTCTTAAACTACCTTAAGTGGTTGAACAAAACTATCATACACAGTAAGACTTTAGAGCACTTTACGTACAAATACAATATAAATATACTTGTTTTCTTCAATACCAGAAATAGTAACATAGATCGTAAATTGAAGAGCTTGTATCTTCTGCCTGATTCATATTGAAATTGAAGAAAGATTTCAAATCTAATATCAATGATTACAAATTAAGAAAAATTACTGTAACAGATTCGTCTCACTTAAAAGTAATAAAGTGTAAAGATTGCATGCAACATATATGCCTAAGTACTGTAAACGTGATAAATTGTACATGTATATCGATAACAGGTAACGTCTATGTCTTAATAATAATTATATCTTTGAATATTACTTACTTATGGGGGTTTTTTACGTCCTTGACTACCGTAAAACGGTCTCGCACGGACTTATTGCCTAATGGCTTTTATATAAAAAATTTTTTTAACTATTTATTTGTATTTTTCGGGATTTATAGGCCATAAATATTATAAGTGAAATGATAAAAGGGGGCAGAAATGCCGCAACCAAAAAGACTTAGTGGAAGTAGATTTATCTATCAAGCTGCATCCAGCTAGAGAACCAAGACGCTAGCAGCAAGTACGGGTCGTGCCATGGCAGCGGCGCGTGCGCCTACTCTTATCGAATACTGCCAATGGGATCTTTTACGTGCCAGTTGATGGAATACTGTACACGAGGCACCAGTTTTACGTCTCATCTGACAGACGGAAAAAAAAATATTTACATGTATATATACATTACTATGGCCTTGTATGATTAATTTGAATTTGAAAATAATAAAGTAACTCAGTTATATACATTTCAATGTGGAATTGTATTATATTTGTTGTTAGTTTTCACTAACTAGGTTTTTTTTTATGTACAATATTTTTGTAAATTATAAGATAAGAATGATATACATGTTCTGATGTTTTTTTTTTATTTTTAAGAAATCCATTAAAGTATTCTATAAACATTATGTACAGGGTTTATTGTTCAGAAGTAGGTACCCGCCCGAGACGTAGCTCTTGGCATGCCCTACTTGTTATTATTATTATTATTATTATTATTGTCGTTATTATGCGTATTCATCATTATAGGTGCCCGAGACGAGGCTCTTGGCTTACTCTACCGATGACTTTTATTTGTATTCCGAAGTAGGGAACCGCCCGAGACGATGCTCTTGGCATACCCTCCTTCGGTTTAATAATTTTTTTTTTTTAATATTTATTTTTGCCGTTATTGCGCGTGTTCCTCATATGGTGCCCGAGACGAAGCTCTTGGCTTACCTTACTGAGGAGTAGGTTTGTTATATGTTATAGGGATTGGGTATTTATGAATTTCCTATGTCCTTCAGTAGCTACCCGAGACGAAGCTCTTGGCTTACTCTACCGAGGATTTGATTTTAATTTGTAGTCGGATCTTTGAATATTACAAATCCAGGTTATTAATATACCCCTGGCTAAAATATTTAACAGAGCAAGTCCGATCAAGCATGTTAATGACAGGTGTCAGTTATATTGATTTTTACATTTAAATTTCCCAATTGTAAGAGACGTCGTATTGATTAGAGTGGGAAATGAAAACATTAATTAAATCTGACCAAAAACTGTTTTTAGTGTTTACGTACTTTAACGGTGACAAATTAAGAACGATAAATTATAGGTATATGGATTTACATATAAGCATTATATTCGTGAATACTTTTTTATAAAACATATATTTTGCATTACACACTACTGGATATAGTATTGCATTTTAATCAATCGTAAAATAATTTTAAAATCTTTGTAAGATTTAAAGCCTTCGAACGAAGTGATTATTATAGCTCCAACTATAAAAAGACAAACAAAACAACAATCATTGAGATCAATCATAGACAAGAAAAGAATAATTCAATATACAATACTGAACTATTTGCGTCAATATAATAACATGATTCAAAATAAAGTTTCTATTTTCTATTTTTCAAACCCATGTACAACCTACAATTATCAATAACAAGTGTGGACAAAGAAAAATCTCTCGCCTGCATTCCGCATCAGTAACGAAAAATTGACGTTATAAGCACTACGTAAATAGCATTAATTTGTTATCATTTAAAATATACAATGCATGGTTACAGAGAAACGACCTAATCCAAAAACCAACATGGACCAGAACTAAGTCGTGCTAAGTATACCCTCAATCGACCACCATTTTTCGGCTCGGAAAACAGGGAGTAGATAACTGACTGACCTAGAAAGGGGAGGCACGGTACAACTCCTCATGCTAAAGCTGTGCACCAGATTTAAAATCAATCCCTTCAGTAGAAGCCGAGAAATCTGTTACAAAATTTGTATCGGACGGACAGACAGACAGACGGACAAGGTGATTGCAATATAGCCCCCTCTCTTACTATTGGGGATATAAGAACGTAGACACTGGACGGGAAATTGAGGACATGACCAGGTGACATCTACCAAACACTCATGCACTAAACATGAGCAACCTATACACCAAATATTGTCATCCTACCATGCATAATACAGAGGAACTGTCCTAATACAAAAATTTGATAGTCGCTGGACCATGAAATTGAGGCCAAGGTCTGGTGACACCTACCAAACAGTCATGTACTCTTCATCAGTAACCTATATACCAAACATTGTCATGCTACCATGCATGGTTACAGAGGAACTGCCATAATACAACTAGAGGCTACCAGGAGCCTGTATCACTCACCTGAACCTGAAACCAATCAACCCTTTTTTATCCAGCTTTTCTTTCCTATAGGAAATTGCCCAACACTTCTGCAAAAATCATTAATTTTGACGTTTTAAGGGGAATAACTCCTATAAGGAGGAGCTTTTGATGCTTAGGAGGGAGGTTCACTTGACTTCTTGACTCCTCCCACCTTTCTATTTTAAGCCAACGTAGCTATGTAGGTAGTCAGCTGTCATGATATGCATAATTTTGGTAGAGGACATCCTAAAGATGATATGTGCAATGTTTCAAAGCAGTCCTTTCAATGGTTAAAGAGGAGAAGATTTTTTAAAATCAATTAAAATTCATTAAAAAATGTTCAAGGGGAATAATTCTTAAACGGTTCATCAGACAATCTTGACCCTATGATCATTTTTGTAGCTCTCATAGAGCAGAACAATTAAGCAATGCTAACTTTTTCTCTAGTTCTAATAATTTTCAAGCTGTTGAGGCAAAAATGGCAAAAATCATCAATTTCGACAATTAAAGGGAAACAACTCCTACAAGAAGTCGTCATACAACTTTGACCCAACGGAGTGTTTCATAGAGCTTTTGATGAAGGCATGTCTCTTCCGTTTTCCTGTATTTGTTATACTTTTTTAACTATAAGCCAAAAACTATGTTGACCCCCCCCCTCGTTCTATTTTAAGCCATGGCGGCCATGTTGGTTAATCTGCGGCCATAGTTTGTGCAAACTTGGTAGAGGACATTTGATGGATGATGTGTACAAAGTTTCAACGCAGTACTTTCAGTGGTTTCCGAGGAGAAGATTTAAAAAAAAATCATATAAAACCGATTAAAAAAACAGTTCCAGGTGAATAACTCTTAAACGGTTAATCAGACAATCTTGACCCTAGGCCATTTTTGTAGCTCTCATAGAGCAGAACAATTAAGCAATGCTAACGTTTTCTATTGTTCTAATAATTTTCAAGATTTTTAGGCAAAAATGGCAAAAATCATCAATTTCGACAATTAAAGGGCAATAACTCCTACAAGAAGTCGTCATACAACTTTTACCCAATGGAGTGTTTTGTAGAGCTTTTGATGCTGAAGAAGGATAGTCCGTTCGGTTTTCCTGTATCTGTTATACTTTTTGAACTATAAGCCAAAAACTTTATTTTTACCCCCCCCCCGTTCTATTTTTAGCCATGGCGGCCATGTTGGTTCGCCTGAGGCCATGATTTGTGCAAATTTGATAGAGGATATTTTACTAGGGTCAGGTGAGCTAAAAACTTTAAAGTAGTCGCTGGACCGTGAAATTGAGGTCAAGGTCACCTACCAGACAGTCATGTACCCTTCATTAGCAACCTATATACCAAATATTGTCATCCTGCCACGCATGGTTACAGAGACACTGCACTAATCCATAAACTTTAACGTAGTCGCTGTACCATGAAATTGAGGTCAAAATCAGATGACAGGTGACTAACTGGCAAGTACTCATCATAAGCTACCACTGGACCAAATTTGATGGACCTAGGACATAAGCTTACAAAGATATAAAGCAAAAAGTGTTGACGCCGCCGACGCCGCCGCCGGATTCCCATATATATGTCTCGCCTCCAGCGACGATCGTCGAAGGCGAGACAAAAATGTTCTGTATTTATACAGCTTTTAATTTATTATATTAATAAATTTGCATTAATACATTGAGCAAGAAAACAGACGCTGATATAAATAAAATAAATAATAAATAATAAATACTGCAGTTTTTAGCCTAGTACCTGTTAAATGGAAAACAGATTTGAATCCCTGGCCATACCGTCCTATTTTATCGACTTTTTCTTCTTTATGGCTTAGGCATACGCTGGTGATCCCCTCCCAGTCGTCATCATCAAACACGCCATCATTATATACACACAGTGCTGGCGACTACAACAGAAAAAATCCACGTTTAATCAATTAATCTCATCTTGTAGATACATGTTTATTACCGAAGCCAATGAAAGTAATTATGTAATAGACATGTCACCCGACATTGTTTGATGATTCGTTTATTACTGCATTCAAACGCGACCACACATATTTTTTGATTCCATGGCTCGCGTAGAAGGGCGAAGAAATAGCCTTATTATGATCCCACTTTTTGCATCTTTAAAAGCGAAGCTGATGTCGGTCTGTTATTTTGTCGCCCTATGTCGCTTTTCAACTTTATTGCAATTTGCGTCAGAAATCGGCCTATTTTTGTCAGAGCGTCATGTTTACTATGTTTACGGACCATTTTTAAAAAAGGGGAATAATCAAAATATTGTAAGCTGGTTCCAGCCTGACTCTAACTTTGTACATGAAACGTAACGTAAAATAACTAGAAAAAACCAGTACAAAGCACAGTTTCCAAAGCGGATATCAACTTATTGTTTCCAGAGCGGATATCAACTTGATGCCGGATATTGCAATGCGATTCAAGTCTGGTAATAGACAGCCATTCCATTTAATCAGTTTCATTTTCTAGAAACTCGGTGACTACACGAGATCTGCAATAGCAAGCATCATCTTCTTAGCTACGGCAAAAGGTGTAAAAATCAGGTCAAATATTTCATCTCTGTATCTGATAACAGTGGTTTAACTCCGATAACATGCATTTTCCGATATTTTGATTCCAGCCCAAGCTATCACAGAAACACCTTCAGAACGGACGTGTTCTGTACAGCATTGTGTCCGCATAAGGGTCACCTGTCAAGCAGCAAACACGCTAAAGTCCATCATAAAATTATAGACAAAGGTGTGCCCCATCTGCCAACAAAACAGGAACACAAGTCCAGTGACACGATACCCAATGCACATGTATTCGTGTGGACTGTAATCGAACTGTTCGATGACACACGAACAATTAGGAACGAACTGAAGGCTGAATGCTAGGAGATAAGCTACATGCAATATTTCTGACTTTCATATAAGAATATAAACGTAAGTCGGAATTTAGCCTAACAGCACCCTGAAATCAACCTACTTTTTGGTTTATTTGTTCGATCGATGTTTAACGCAACTTTTAGCAATTTTCCAGCTATATCATGGCGTCCAGTTTATATTTGGGTGGAAGCCGGAGTACCCGGAGAAAACCCCGACAATCGGTAGGAAAACTGGCAATAATTGTCAATTGTAGGACTGGAGTCGAATAAACCCTCCCCGCAGCGAGACGAACCCGCAAAGTAACTGTTTACAGACCACGTGATAAATAGTAGACAAACTACCCTAATCACTCGGCCATTGAGGCCCCCGATAATACTTAACAACTTGTGCAGCTTCAACAGTAGTTAAGCAGTTAAGTAATGCCTCACTATATGAAATGTCAACACTGAGATTGCGGGTTCGATTCTCACTGCAGACAGGGTGTACTCGACTCCAATCTTAATTGACAAGGATTGCCAGTTTTCCTACCGCAGGTCGGGGTTCTCTCCGGGTACTATATGATATATATATATATAAAAAACATACAAAGCAATGAACAAACAGTATAGTTCGATGTATGAATTAAAACATTTATTCATGTTTACCTTTAGATACTTTCCTAGAGTTCCACCAGGATCATAGTCTCGTTTGTCGTACGTGATTTTCATTATGGAAGCTCTGGCATCCTCAGCGTTCTGCACGAGCTCCTAGAAAGAGATTAAGAATGAAAAAGGATGGCTTAGTTTATAGATTTGCTGATGGCTCTAATAATGCAGAAGATAGCAGAAAGAGTCCGAATATCCTGATTGATCAAGATGTAATTTGTATTTTTCGTGAATAATTATTGTTTATTTTCCTAGTCTATATTAAAATGAAGCGAAATGCAACGGCATATTTCGTCTGTAATACATATTATTACATCAATATAATTTTGCTTATTTTTGATTGGTCTAAAAATAACTTTCGGGTCACGATAAATCGCGACAGTACTAAAATTACCTAAAATGTTTGTACGCTGCATGATTCCGCTGCATAGAAGTCAAGCGGAATCCGATATCGACCTGGTTTTTATTTTTCAGCCAATCAGAATATCCGTCTTAAAAAATTTATTCGTCCAATCAAATCGATTGTATTAATTGTATTGTAATTTATTGACGTCTGCTACACATACATCGTGCGTGTCAACAACAAAGGGAGAAACGTCGGTCCTGCCATATATTGATTCATTTATATACTCTTCTCAATATATAATTTAATTTGTTTTGTACGCTGAAATCTGATTGGTTAATTCAAATCGAGCAACCCATATTATAAAATATAACTTGCGTGACCTATGACCTATTCTTACGCCGTTAAAATTCAAATAGTTCCATGACGTCATCGACGTTTTTACTATAAAAATTGTTCAAATTTATAGTCTAAATTAAATTATAAGGAATATTTCAAATTTCTGAACAGGTTATACGATATAATATGGTTTGGGTCTGTTTACACCATTCATAAACCGCTTCGCGGTTTATTAGGCGTAAACAGACCCAAACCATATTATATCGTATAACCTGTTCAGAAATTCGAAGTATTCCTTAATTGAACTGAAATTTCAGAATTATCAGCAAATTGATATCAAAATAAAGTATTAAATAAAAATATTAAGGGTAACTAGCAGTAGAAAAATTACAAAATGTAATTAAGTGCTCCAGTAGAAAAGGCCTTCTCTGGAGATGGTGGTTTTATTCATGTAATAAAACAATTGATGACTTTGATATACGGTCGCTATATCAAAGTCATTAATTGTATAATATGAACAACTATAAGAAAAGGTATGACTTACGTGTAAGAGTTGTACTGGATCATGGTACTCTCGCAATATATTCTGTAGCTCTTTTAACAACGATCTCCGTTTCATAGAGAACCATCCACTGTCGTCAGCCATTGTACTGTTCTGCGATCTAAATAAAATTATATTTTGTTTTAAAAGCTACCTGAAACTAAGCAGACAACAACGTTGATTTAACCAGGAAGGTTAATAAAAATTTAGAGTATTATAGTCGCGTTTCACTTCAAAGCAAAAAGATAATAAATAGGACAAGATAAATGTTAAAAGTATGAGACAGCAAGGCAAACCAAAACAGTTCAACAATTAACACAATTTACATGAAGACAAGAAACAAAAAGTCAAAACTCAATAATTCTATTCATGCTGTAATTATTTATATTAAGTGCTTTGATTGGATAAAAACACTTAAATGGCGTATTCTCAGATAATTTATATATCGATATTTCCTCTGAGCGGACTACTTTCAGTATTCAATGTAAACAAGATGGCGTCCTCCTAGCGCATCGTCAGGGAGAGGGGACAATGTTTTCTCTGCCCCAATGATTTCCAATTAAATCGATTGAGATTTTAAATAAAATATAATATAAATACAATTTAGTGTTTCATTTAGTTTTTTTTTTCCTATCAATATCTACAGAACCGCGATTCCTTTGGTACTGTGTTTTGCATACCCCTACGCTTTCCGGCCTAGGTACGTTTTGAGGTCTAGATGAGTTTCTGTAACTGTTTTGCTGTTTTTAAAATCGCAACGATTATTTCACAGAATTATAAGGCTTAAACACTGGGTTTTAGGAAATTATCAATGTGTAAACTCCGGCGACTCCCTCACAAACTTGACATAAAGTCCGAGGTCAAGTTTGTGAGGGAGTCGCCGGAGTTTACACATTGATAATTTCCTAAAACCCAGTGTTTAATCCTATAGTAAACGTCGGACTGGAATATTCTATTCTCCTTAAAGGACATAGCACAGTGAACAGGTGAACCAGGTTCTATAAATTCCTACATCGCTAACCAAACGAAATGGCACAAAATTAGACAACCAAATAGATAAAACATTCTTGTGTAACGTATTTAACAGAAATGTAGAAGAAGTAGATTTCATGTTGATAAAACACAATATCCAGTACGTTCACCATTGAAAGTATGGATAAGGGATTGCATTTGTGTTTGTGTTTTTGTAGAAAAAAGGGGGGATAGTGTAGTACAACCCACTTAACTAAAATAACGATGAATATAGACATGTCAGATAAAGATTATGTCAGTAATATATCCGAAAGAAAACAAGTTAACTCTACATATTGACAGGTATGTTTGCATGTTCTGAGCATAAAGAGAAAAAATAATCTACGATCTGTCATTTCGGGAAAAAAACTAACAAAAAGCAGTTGTACAGCTGCATAAAGCTAACCTTATAGTTGCAATTATTCCATTATTGCTCTTTGGAACTAGAGTATTTTTTTACATATATCGCTTTCTTTTTAAATTATAGCAGAGGTTATCATGGTAATGTTGTTATGTGTAGGACAAATAACATAATTCAATGTGCTGTATCGAGAGTTTATCGAGACCGTATAAATAAACAAGACAATTATACTATTATAAACATTATAAAATGTAAATTTATATTTTCCTATTTAAAAGCATACATTAAAACCAAAATGTTACGGAACCTTAACAAGTTAGAACTTACCTGCTAAACTATTTGATTTGAAAGTAGACTAGTTTGTCAGAAGTACTGGTTTCCAGTAAAACGACAATTCTTCTTTCACTTTCTCTTTCATTATCTTACAGATTAAACGCTTTAATGATAATTATCCCCCTTGGCACTTTCGCAAAGGATTTTCCGTTCCGATTTAAAAAATATTCGTCGAAAACCTTTAATTTTCTGAGGCCTCAAAAAGTAGCCCTTTACCTGCTACACTGTTTGCTCTGAACACGGGGTGGGGGGGGGGTGTTATATTTAGATAATTTACAACTACCAAATGATATGCTTTTCAATGAAAAAAGCTACCTTTTCATATATTTTGGAGAGGTAAAAAAGTGACCCATTCGGGCCGCACATCCGTACCCTATATATACCAAGTTACCCCCCCCCCCCCCGGGGGGCAATCCTGCGCAATCTTTAACATAAAAGGAGATCGTGGTCGAAAGACAACAATCGATTGTGCATTTTTATGAAGAAAAGATTAAATAACAAGTACATACTTGACATTATTTCAGAAAAAATCGTTTTAAAATTACAATTTTACTCTCTAAATCAACCGTTTATTTCTAATTTTGGTATAAATATTAAATGCTTCGTGTAATTAAATATCTCTGGTACAGTAAGTTAGTTATACACTTTGTCGTTTGGGACTTCTGGAACCATACTGGGAGGGTTCGCAGTGCTCGACCCACAGAGCAGCCCAGCGCGTCCCCGGGTGGCGGATAGGGGAGACCCTCTTGTTGGGGGGGGGGGGGAGTTGTCAGGTCATAATACGGAAAGCCTGACCGCGGACCCTAGTGGGTAACGTGTTTGGAGAGTGCCACGCTTCTTGCACGATAAAGACCCCTTTTGTAGAATTCGAAAAAGAGTAGGCTCATTGTAGCCGCTACAAAAGGCTAAATTTTCCGCCCCTACCCAAAACTCCTACTTTTCCAGTGGCAGTCAAAATTGTATTCCCTGTGACCCATCCCACCCCCATTTTCCGTTGATTTATTGTTTGTTAACTTGTTCCCGTCCTGAATATAGCTGAAATACTGCTCGCTGGACGTAAAGCAGACATCCAATCAATCAATCAATCAATCAATCGTTTGGGACTTCGGGTAAAGAAACGACTGAACCCTTCATCTCCCAACTATATACTTTTTTAGTGCATAAAAATGTAAAAATTACATGGGTATAATGTAGCATTTTGTGGCATGTGACAAAATAATACACAATGAGTCGTTTCATCAAAAAACATATAAACTGAAAACTATAAAAAGTTTTGTTAAATAAATAGTGCTACAAAATGATATTCCTTACCTGCTAAATGTCTAGTTTATTTTTTGTCGTAAGTATTGATTTCCTCAAAACTGACAAATCCTTCTTTCGCTTCCGTTTAAGCTATTACACAGGTAAAACAAGAACAAAATATCTATCGTACAAGATCAAAAATGTGTCCAAAATACTTTCCAGTATGAAAAAATGGACATTTAATGTTTAACATTAAATGAAACTCGGCCAAGCTGCATTGTTTTTAATATTTATGAACAAATTTTATTGAATTCCAAATCAGCCAATAGGAACAGCTAAGCATACCATGATCACTAAAGACAATTTTTACCTTGACCTAGTGTACAGTTGTGACGTTGAAATAAATACGAAGAAAATTAACAGTTTTCAATATATTTATTTTATGAAGCCTCAAACATGTCAAAAGGATATCCCACTTTGGATACCTGGTCAAAAGTAATGGAAGCAGTTTTTTTTCATAAAACGGTTCCTCGGGAACTCCGTAATTGTTTTTACTGCAATTAAAATAAAATTGACGATGAAGCTCCTTTCTTTTTACACTGTAATCAAAATAAAAATTACAGCGGTCCTGTAGTAACACATTGAAATGTTCTAGACCAAAATTCCGACCTTAAACCCCACAACTTTTCGGCAAACTCATAGTCTTTCCTCCTTCATTTAACAGTCTTTGGAACTGAAGAATAGTCTCACATGTTTTGTTTTTTTTGGCGAATTTTGTTTTATTTGTGTATTATCTGACAGTTTGCTGTCACAAATCAATTAAATGTTGATTTAATGACAACACGTGTGGAATGTGAGCTAATGCTCACTAGTAATACCCCCGCATTCCCACAAATTTTGCATGTATAAAAATCAGAAGTATTCGGTAAACAGGAAGTAGATGACCAAGGAGCATGAAATCGCTTTACACCATATGGCACTATAGGATAAAGCAATATGCAAAATATCAGGCTTCTGCAACCTATAGTTGCTTAGAAAACTGCGATGGAAATTTTGCATGTATGTAAACTATGTGTAAAAATCTAAGTATTCGGTAAACAGGAAGTAGATGACCAAGGAGCATGAAATCGCTTTACACCATATGGTACTATAGGATAAAGCAATATACAAAATATCAGGCTTCAATATGCTATAGTTGCTTAGAAAACTGCGGCAGAAATTTTTGTTGCGGACGGACGGACGGAAGGATGGACGGACATGGGTAAAACAGTATACCCCTCTTCTTCGAAGCGGGGTATAATAAAGTATATTTATTACCATACAGGTCAGACAAACTCGGAGTAATTGCCCTCTTAGACATCATTTTTTAAAAAGTATGATTTTACTTCGCGATCGATTATTTCAATTATTATATTAATAGTAAATATTACATGTAGTATATTTCCCCGGTGAATGCAAGGTCTAAATCTTGATGCAGGAAACTTAATAAATTATTTAATTCAGCTCAGTCAGTCGAACCCTCCGGTTCATAGCATATAAAAAGGAAAAGGATTAACCTGAAAATTTTAAGTTCAAATCGACACAATGACTAATGCATATCGTAGTCTATATATTTCTGTAAAAAAAGTACAAACCGAACCACCTCATTTAATTATAACAACAAAATAATATTCTATACTTATTAAAGATTTTTGGTCCGTGTCTAGTATATATTTTATCGGTGTGCAACCCGTATTGATCTCCTAATATACAATTCTTTCTTTACCATTTAAATAAATTTCCATATATTATATGGATTCGTGTCAAAGTACGTATTTTATTGTTCTGAATCAATGTGTTAAAGATATCACACTTTGTATAAAACAGGTGCATACATGTCAATTTCTGACATATCTATATAGCTAGATCACATGCTCAAGAACCAGGGGCCGATTAAGTTTCGTCCTTCGGAAAACTCAGGTTTTATTCCAAGTCGACCATGAATTTCCGCGGGTGAATGTCGATTTATTTTTAACTTAAATGACGAAAGGTTGAAATACACTGAAACAATGTTTAGTATCAATTTATTGAACCAACATGTTGTTAAGATACAAGCAGTATAAATAACTTTATACAAAGGTTGAACGAATGTCGTAATGTATACGACTGAATGAAAGATTGAACATATTGAAAGCCACTTCAAAAGTGGGGATAGTTGGGACGACACGAAAAATTGTAGCTCCTACAATTAATTAGCACACAAAAACATATAAATAGGGGCAGTGCATACACGTCACCCACAACGGGTCATCTGCATTATAACACGTACCCACCTTTCCGCAATGAGATGACCTTCCTTACTTATCCGAAACTAGGGCAGCTATGTGAATCGGTGCCTTGGAACCCTTCCAATATGGTTGCAGTGTCGTGATGTCACGGAAATAATGTGTTGTCTTCAAAATATACTAGTGATTGTACATTGTTACATTTTAACAAAGTAGGGCATTTAATGGGACATTTAATGATACCCCGCCAGGTTGCGTTGCTTTTAATATTACCATCATCATATTGTGTAGCAATGACATTTACATAACATTGTCATACTATACAGAAAAATTTTTATATATTCACAATTGATTATTTCATTATAATCATTTAATACATAAAAATACACCTTTATGTCAATAAATGTACTATGTTTATGTATTGGATTACACAATATTGTAAACTTTTTAATGTACTTGACTATGCTTTATCCAATAAAATAATTTGAATTTGAATATTCATGAATACATGAATACATTTGACTGAATTACAAATCGGCTTAAAGAAACAGTTGAGCATGATAAAAGTCCATCTCAGAGACAATTTTACCTTGACCTTGGACCTTTTTCTAATTTCAAATTGGCCCAACTCTAAAACTACAAATGGGAGTGTGCTGAAAATTAAACTTTCTCTTAATTTTAAAGACTTTACAGTTGTGCAAAGTTTAAACAAAATCTGTTCAAGTTATCAACTGGAAACTACCAACTGTTGACCAATAAAAGGTTTAAAGCCCAAGTCGAAACCTACATATTGGATTGTACTGAAAATTGAACTTAATCTTCATTTTATAGTAATTAATAGCTGTGCAAAGTTTAAACAAAATATGTTGATGCGTTTTTAAGTTATCATTTGGAAACCAAAGAGGTATTAATTTGTTTGCCAACTGTTGACAAAAAAAATTTTGAATTGGCCCTAGTCGAAAACTACAAATTGGGTTGTTCTAAAAATCGAACTTGATCTTCATTTTATAGTACTGTGCAAAGTTTAAACAAAACCTGTTGACGTGTTTTCAAGTTATTTGGAAACCAAAGAGGTATTAATTTGTTTGCCCACTGACAACGTTCATGTCATAACTTCATTAGGAATACCTTACAAGCAAACTGACAAAATACATGTACAGCAAAGGATGAAATCCTTGGTATTTCTTCATGGGTTTGAAAGAAGTAATTGTTTTCTATACAGTGAAGAAACATAGGACATATCAAGAGAAAGGAGTTCTTTTAAATTTTCAATAGTTTTTATCTGAATAAGCAAATTGGCTGATCAGTATTGGTCAGTATTGTTTGCAAATTTTGTTCCAGTTTTGTGTTCCTTACCAGCTGTTACAGCCGATTGAAAACAATGATATTTTGAAACTGAACAGTAGGTATACTTAAAACATTCTACTATTGTATGTTTACCAGTACTGTAACAACATTACATAACACAAAATACACAAATCGCATGACAGAATTCAACAGAATGTATTGCACTTAAAATGTATCCTGGTATTTGGTCCAGTTAACAGATTTCTCCACTCCACTATTCTGGGAATTTGATGTCCGGCAGAATGGTACATGAGGTAATAGTACCTAGTGTGTTGTCCATTTTGAATATATCATTTCCAAATAATGATGTATTGTGCAACACATCCTACAAATCATAAAAAACAATAAAACAATAAAATGTATAACCTCCTTGACATGTAAGCTGCTTAATGGCAGTTGTTTAGTGCAGTTACATTCAACATCAACCTCTATGTACAGGTGATGTCATACTTCACACTTTTCCACATACATGTTTAATTTTGTAACAAATGAAATAAAGAGCTAATATACAATTAAAAAAGCTTTTATTTTGTTATTCTCAAGCAATAAATTTATACAGTTAGTGGAAATTTATTGGATTGTTTACATAAACAACGGATCATTTTTAAATATGGAAATGATTTTTATTAAAATTTGGCAATATTTTTTAATTTTTTTTTCAATAAAATAAGAAACAATTTGATTATTTATCACAACTGGTGCATGTGCAGATCTATTTTAATCTAAATTAAAATAATTAAAATAGATTCAGAAAAATGTCTTCATTCAATACTGTGCCTATTTAATAAAACATTTTCTAAAAATAATATGTGATCAACCATTAAAAAAAAATCTGGTTGCTCATTTAAGTAATGGATGGTGGTGTTCATGCTAGGTGTGACCACATCTGGGTATGTCATACATGTATAATAGATTCACAATCATCAAATCTTGCTTGATCTATATACAAATTCAAGAAAAAAATCTTTTCTCAAATAAGGTTTTGGTCAAGATTCAAGGTCATCAAACATGTTGATGTGCGACACATCACCTTTATATTATCTACCAACATACCAAGTATCAAAAGCATACTCCAAAAGAAAAAAAAAGTTATAGCCCGGACAAGATAAGTTTTAGAAAGACAGATGGGCAAACAGATTAACAGCTGGACAGACTGATCACTATAAGGAGTCCTGCACACAGTGGCCGGGCCCTACTAACATTTACCATAGAGTTCCTAAAATGTCATACCAAATGCATGAAAATGGGAGGTAATCCAAACTTTAAAACGGCATTTCTCATGTAAACAAATAAGCTAATAGCGAAAGCTGCCAATGGTCCCCTTATATTTGCTATAAAGGTACTCAACTTACAGTTAAATATCCTTGTGTTTTATGAAGTTGAAGTGTAATGTTGTGTAGGTCTTTAGCAGAGGAAATATACATCTGATGGACAGAGTCGACCAAATGCCTTCTTAATGCAATGTTTCTTTCTCCTGTAAATTAAAATTTATTTATTCAACAAGTAACTTACATTTGTAGATTCAACTGTCAATGGTGACCATCTCCTCAACCAAACGTCACTTTACATTTATGCTTGTAAACAAGAATATCCCCACCTCGTCAGAGACCACACATTTCCTTAATCCACCTTTCCTGTGCAGAAGGAGTGGCCTTACAGGAAAGGGACTTCTGTACTATTAATAATAACTTCTGCAAATGTCCAGTTTTCATATGCCACTAGTAAAGAATTTTACTGCTGGTATAATAAGTATTGGTGTAATACTATGTGATACTATATAACAATGCATTAATGTATTACTGCATTTAAGGTATAGATATTTGAAACATGGTTTCATTTTCCAATGCCTTCACCACAACAGCTGTATAACAAATAAGGACAGACCCTCAGTGGCAGAGTGGCCTAGTGGTCATCAACTATTGATTACTGTTTCAACACTGGAGTTGTGAGTTCGAGTCAGTCTTCTAACAGGGTGTGCTCATTGCCAGCCCTAATAACCAGTTTATTTGGCCAAAGGTTGACAGTTCTCACAGGGTACAGTGGCTTCCTCCCCCAATAAATACTAGACTACAGGAGAATTGCATAAAAACTCATATCATACATGCACATGTATATATAAAAAAACCATTCACCTAGAGGAGACTCACATTTCAATAACCACAAAATTATGAGATAACATAAATCAATGGAAAAACTACAAAGTTTGAAATGTTGATCCACTCGCGGCTCCATGTTATTGCTTTTTAGCTCTACCTCACTACTGTAACATGCTTAGAAGATAAATTCTGCTGATAAATTTTGACTTCATCATCTTAAATATTTGTCAATTGTTTGAATGGTGTTTTATGCCACCTTTAACAATTTTTCCTTATGTCCAGTTTGTACCCCCAAACTTTAGCAAAAGTAGCAATCCTTGTCAATAAATGTTGGAATCAAGCACACCCTGCCACAGCAAAGCTCTAAACCACAACCTCAGTCTCAGTCTTGACAGAAAACTGATCAATAATAGATGGCTAACTAGGATTTACCGTAAAGCCACACAGCCAATAAATTGTGCAAGGGTGGCTATTTGGGGTCAAACATTTGTTCATATTGACTTTCAAAATCATATTTATGGTTGTTTTGTCATCCTGAATGACAGAATCAAGTGAAGATTTAAGGTGTCCTGTTGGCAGTTGAAATTGAAACTGTCAACAATATTCCATTTGTGTCACTTCAAAAACTGTTGCATGCTAGCATTTCATGTATCTGCGTGTAAACTTGTCATGACCTTCAATCGATCCATACTGTTTGTTTGAATGTTTTTCCACTATATTGAGGCATCTAGTTTTATTGGGGAGGAAGTCAGGGCACACAGAGAAAAGAGTGGAGTTGAGTACACAGCCAGCAGTGACCTGAATCTACTGAATAGTAATGATGAATTACCTTAACCACTTTGGTCCAATTTTTCCCCAAAATTTTGCTATTTTTCCGTCTAACCACCCTGGGCAACTTTACGGTAGATTCAGGTAGTACCTTAACCACATGACCAAGGCTCCTCATTTGAAATGTACAGTTTAACTCAAAAACATCAGTTTCCTTATCATAGTACAATTTAGTTATAAAATTCTAAAATTTACATTAATTTATAACTTACTCAATTTTCTATGAAGCAAGCTGAAAAAAATTTATTACAATATATATATATAAGTTGTATCGTATATTGATTGTAAATAATAATATCAAAATGCCTTTCTAATAAAATTTAAATAATTAATGCAAATGCTTGCACAAAATTGAAAGTAAATAAGTTATATATAATACTCCACATGGATGCACGGGTCATGCTCAAAGTAAATTTGTTTTGCAACCACAAAACATTTATTTGTTTCAATTTTCAGCAATTTTTTTTTATTTATTAGTCACAAACTCTAAGAATGATGGTAGATACTTGACACAGATTCTTGAACATTAATGATGGAGAATTCTACATATATATGTGCTATTGTCAAGTTATTATATATACTAGTAAGACATTTCCTGTTTATAAAAATTCATAAATTTAAACACATAACAGTCAATGTATTAGAATGGAGAACAGTATTTTATTTAATCAGATGACAATGTCAATCCTAAAATTTAACAATGCAAATGTGTGTTTTACTGCCTTAACTTTATTTGTGCCGGTAAATTCCAAGATTGAAACATAAAACAGTTTATCCTGCAATCAGTACATTTACTGTCCAATAAAGGTAGCCGAATAAATTTTTGCTTTATTAGGCAGTGCCTAATAAAATCTCCTGGTACCCTTGACCTCACTTCTTACGACATTTAGTATTCTGTTCTGGTTTACAACGTTTGTGATGTCAGTATCCCTAGAATACGCGCCGAAAATTTTAACTGAGAAAATCTGCTAAAAGTGAAGGTTTTTCAGTATTATAAAATGTATTTTAGGGTTGCAGGATAAAAACAATATTCGTACAGTGTCAGAAAATATAAAGTTTATTAGTACTCACCGCGAAACAGGTGAGAAATGCTCTGCAGAGCCTCGCATCTCTACCCGTTTCTAAGGCTCGTACAAATATATTTTATATTTTCTGACAATGTAGGAATATTGTTTATTTATCTCCTAATTGTAAAAAAATGTTATATCCATGGATGATTACCTGTCATATTTTGACATGCCATGACCAATTAAATGTGGTCTGTCTTCTCCATGAAAAGCAGATGTGTCCACGATGATCAAGTCTTCGTCTGATCTGCCATTTTTATCAACTAAAATGTATAAAATACAAACGAATAAACAATTTAAATTAAAAAAGACATAAAGGAGCAGACCCACAGAGCTGCTTAGCACATCCCCAGGAGGCGTGGATATGGGAGGCCCTTTTTCGTTGAGGGGTGGGTTGGTAGGAGGGGTTGTCAGGTCATAATAAGGTAAGCCTGACAGTGTTTGGAGAGTGCCACATTCCTTGCATAATAAAGACCCTTTTTATAGATTTTATAGATGTCAATAAGGGTAGGATCATTGTAGCTGCTACAAAAGACTTAATTGTCCACCCCTACCCTTACCCCATACTTTCCTCTGACATTTTAAATTTTTGTTATTTGGTCAATCTTTCTAAAATTGATTTATTGTTTATTTACTTTTTCTTATCCTGAATATACATGTAGCTGAAATACTGCTCACTGGACGTAAATCAAACATCCAATCTATCTATATATTCTCCTCATGTACATGTATATGTATATGTTATATTTACTAGTATATGTATTTCTAAATTGCAGTGTATCCAATCAAAAAATACTAACATACAATATGCAGAAAGGATCAGTGTTGTTTTTGTTAAATGTTTGATTTTTCTCTACTAAAACCTGTGAATTTAGTCTTGTGTACTAGCATTCTGTTATAAATTGTGTTTACCATGTAAGGGAGGTAACTCAGTGGAATGGCTGGTATCAATTTCTTCATCTGATTCTGAGGCTTCTCCAGATACTACTACAGCTTTGGTAACTGTCTTAGCAGGGGGTTGGGTAGCACTAACATTCTCAGTAGCATGCTTCAAAATTAAACAAAACTAATAAAAGTTAAAGCAATACACTTGTATATATCTGGTAATTGCATTTATACCTAGATACAACATGTAATGTAGGCCAAAGTTTCAATTTCTTACAGTATTGGTGATTCTTGCCAGGAAAGCAACTCTAGACTGGTAGTAGTATTGTCTTTCAAAATGTAAAGGTGTGTACTTTATTGTTTGTTTGTTTTTATGTTTTGTGTTTAATGCCACTCAGCAATTTTTCAGCTAAATGTAATTTTATCATGATGCTGTAGTTAATATTGGTGGAGAAAACCTGGACCTTAGGTAGAAAAAGTGGCAATTCTTGTACTTTTTCAATTAAGATTGGAGTCATGCAAGCACACCCTGCTTGCAGAGAGACAAGAACCTGCAATCTCAGTGTTGACAGACCACATTATCAATAGTAGATGAACTACCTTAACCACTTAGCCACAGTGTTTACTAGTACTTTATGTAGATGCAATGCGGCTTAGTTACACATAAAAGAATAATTTAATTTACTAAGAATGTGCATGCAATATCAAAATCAAATCACCATAACCCACATAAGAACATTTTTTTTGGCAAAAACAATTGCATTTCTCACATTATGGTACCCATACGCATCAAATTCAAGAAATCATTAAAATTTTATATAATAATAACATTTTTGCAAAAATGACAATTGCACAGGCAAAGAAACGTACTAGTATATCAGGCTATTAAATAAATTAAACAGCACCAGCAACTATTGTTCGATCTTATATCAGTCGATTATGGTTCTTAATTAAATGTCAGATATATTCCTTTTAATTAAGATCAGAAAGTAATCTTCAGCAAGTTTAAATGTGGTAAAAATTTTTATTAAAAAAAGCTTTACTTGTAACATGATTTACTTTTTCTCTGTTCAATGATTATAAATGGCTGTTTCAAAGATTATAATTATAATTCTTTAAAATCGCATTAAGGAATTAATTTATCTAACTTTTTCTCAACTTCATATTTCTTGTGTATTTGGTAGCGGGATTGACTGAACGTATGAATATTTTGTTTATTTTTACGTACGATTATTCCATTTTCTGATTTTAATAAACACAATTAAGTTTTATATCAATCTATAACCTTATTTTCTGTATCGAACACAAGGAAAGTTTTAAATTTAACAAATCATTTATGATAATTCATCAAACAAATAATTTATAAGCTGATCGCTACTTTCGATATTGAAAGCCGCCACCTTTGTTTACGTTGGTACCAGTAAAATAGTTCGGTCAACGTCATTTATCCAAAAATAAATTAAGTCAACTTCATTTATCAAAAAATAAATTTCGTTGAAAACCTCTACCGGAAGTAATCTCAACCAATGAAATAAACGTATTTCTAAATATGCAAATCATATTAGAATTATATGGAGATAAAATACAATAAAAATACATTTTAAGGAAGCTAAAATCAACTATATGTGTAGTTTTTAATTTAACATTTCATGTGATATCTCAAAGAGCGAGTTTACATACATGTATTATACATGTACCAGCAAGATAAAAACCTGTCCAAATTTTCCAGAAAAATTTGTAGAGTCTGCACCCCATCTGTATTTGATTTTGAAAAATTAATAAAAACTATCCCTTTCTCATGCATGCACTTATAGCTTAAGACTTAGAACTAAATACTTAAACTTTAAGAGATAAAGATTTTAAATAGAAACCAACACTTTTTTTCATTTCATTGTAGTGTCGATACCCTACGGATGTACATGTAGTGTCCATTCCCCATATTTTTTATCAATATTAATCAATAATTGCATAAGAAGAACCATATAAACTTTCTTAAGGCCACACAGAATTAATTTCTTGTTCTTCGGACTTTAACTCTGAAAATAAGGAGCGAGCGAGCAGGCGAAATTTTTTTTTTTAATTCTGATTTTGTGGAGGGAATGATTTTTTTTCAGGCAGGCGACATGTTTTTAATTTTTTAAAAAGATTTTTTTCAGGTTTTCATGGTTAAACTGATGCGAGCGCACGATTTTTTTTAATTTGGAATAAAATATACTGAAATTTAAAAAAATGTATTTGATATTAAACAAGTGCTTGTTCTCAGTGTTTTATGACTTAACCAATTGATTAATAAATTATATAGCAGAAAAGAATTGTCTTGAATTGTTTTTTCTCTTCTGAAAAGATGCTGCCTTGGCTTTCTATCAATAGGTACAGACGGACCAACAGAGAGCCCATACCACTATTCTGTTATGTCTCCAAATTTTTTTGGCAAGGCATAATTTCAAGATTGATTAAAAAGAAATAATAAAAGACTACCTGTCTTTATTAACAATAACAAACAGTAAAAATAACACATATAAAAAACAAATAACAATTTGTAAATATTTATTAAAAAAACCAATAGGACTGTATTTTCATGGATGGTGTAACTATTATGCCATCATTTTCCCTACCCAAAAGCTTGGGATTGTCCTTAATTTTGATTCTTATAATGTTGTCATAACTAAGGTTAGAAACATTGGCGTGCGTTGAAGGCTTCCCTTGTATGCATGTAAATAGGTTGATAAAGGTTCGTCCATTTGACATTCTAATGCTGTATTTGGTAGCAGTACTTTAAACTGGGTGGCAACTGTTGCCACAACCACACACTTGTTTTCTGTTATTGTTTTCTACATTTTACTTTCGGTTTTGACTGTATAAGGTACTGAAAAGGTATTTTAACCTTCTAAGTTCTGAATGAATCTCCAGCTATTGGAGCACTTGGATGAAAATTGTAAAAGTGGAGAAGATTATTTTTTAAAGACAACTTCCTGTTCTGGAGTCGGGCGGGTTTCCGGTTAATGAGAGCGGAAGAAATTTATTTTTTTTCTTTCTGAAATAATTTTACGTGCGGGCTAACAAGTAATTAATTCAGCGTGGCCTAAAAATGTTTTTATGACTTAAATCCTCTTTTAACATTTATTTATCAGAATTTTCCTGTGAAATAACAGTTTTTTTATGAAAAATTTAGATAATTTTACTAGTTGGTCATTTTTTAAACTAAATAATAGAAACTTGAAGTTAAATTGTTGTATAGTGGTAAAAAATAAATTATGAGACATGTGTGCAAGTGTCGTCTGTTCGTTTTTTTGCAAATGGTTGTCTGTTCTTAAAGGTTAAATCTGTTTTTATCTTTTAACATCTGTTACTAAAATTGTGTATGTTTTTAATTCAGTCTGCAATTATCTTTTAACACTCTGGGTCCGTTTGCCCTAAAACATGTTCGCCCTATTACCTGTTTGCCCAGAGTCCGCTCACCCTATTTTTGGTATATATATATTAATAATTATATAAGATGTTTTATATACTAGTAATAATGATAAATTGAATGATTTAATGATAAACACTGAATGCAGATTATTTATATTAATTATTACACTAAAACTAATTTATTTTATCAATTTCTCCGTTCAAGCTAATTATTTTAAGTTTTTTTCTGTTTCTTAAATTAGTTATTACACTAAAACTAATTGCTTTTATAAATTTCTCCATCCAAATGCAAGCTGATTATTAATAATTAAATCATTTTACATGTATTAATGATCAAAGAAACAAATTGGTAAGTTGAAACTTGAAGCACTACAACATCGATAATAGTTCCAATGCGAAACCTAAAAGTAGAAAACAGCCAGTTAAACACAATCACAGAAATAGTGACAACTGCATTGAGAGGGAATATATTGGACAGCTAGAATCTGAACTTGAGATATTGAGGTCAACTGTGGAGTTATATAGAAAATCAGAAAGCCTTAACAAAGACAGTATTAATGGGAATAATATAAGAGACAGTCACCCAAATACACAGTACTCAAATATGGATACAGAAATGAGGTTGTTAGACCATAGAATGAAAGTTATGGAAATGCAGATGACCCAGAATCTTAGTCTGTTCCAGGTACAGCAAGCACAAATAATGACACAGTTACAAGTACAGCAATTAAATTACCAACAACTAATGTGGCAACAAAATCATATGTTCTTACATAACGCTCTCACTCCAGCGTTTACCTTTACACCGAGGCCATACCCAATAAACTACCGACCTCCATATCCACCAATTGTTAGTATGCCAGCCTATAACCAAATGCAATACCAACATCAGTCACAGATGCGACCTCAACCTCCACCACCTCCTAGGTTCCATAATCATCAGAAGCAATTTCCATCAGCTAATGATAATGTGAATAGCGCTCAACCTCAGCACCTAAATCTGTGTCAACCGATGCATGTACACCATATACATCAACATGTAAATTCACATATAGATGCTACACAAAGGATGGCCGCACAACCGAGTATAAAAGTACCAACTCAACAACATCCTGTTACTGTCAATAGTTTGGCCCAAGTTGTTCAGAACAAAGACTCAGAGATTAACAAAAGAGATAATTCCAACATGGAAAAAAATCAACCTAGTAGGAGTGATATGTTACAGAGGTTACATGTGACTTGTACTTCAAATAACACACATAGTGACAATCAAAATATATATGACAACAAATTTATTCAGGATAGGGAAAATCATAAGAGTGATCTTGAGCAACTAAATAGACCAACCACTCACAAGGAGTACGAGAAGGAAGATTTAAAGAACAACGAAGAAATTCAAAGATCAAATCATTTTTTAGAAATACCAACGACAGGCTGGAAGCCACCAGAAGGGATAATAGAAGAACAGCTAAGAAACAACAGGGACTAACAATAGCATCATGTAACATCGAAGGTATCGTGGCTAATTCTGCATTTACTGAATATATAAACTCTGGCTTTGATATCATATGTATTCAAGAACATTGGTTGTATGACTGTCAAAAGCATGAATTTCAGAAATTTTTTCCACAAAAATTATGTCATATTAGGTGTTCTGATAGTGTAGACCCAATACAGGGACACAGCCTTCCAAGGGGAAAAGGTGGAGTAGGCATTGCGTGGAACTCTAGTCTGGCAGGTAAAATAACTAAACTCGACGAAGGAAGTCAAAGAGTAATACCTATTCTTGTAAAAACTAAGCCTAGTGTCTGTTTGATATGTGTATATCTACCTACAAATAATAGTTCTAACCAATCACATATAGAATATGGAGAATGTCTTGACATCATAGACAGTATTATTAATAAATACAGTAATGATAATAAAATAGTTATAGTTGGTGATTTTAATGGAACGCTATTAGCCCCAAGGCCAGGAAATAAACATGATGTATTACTCCAACAATTTGCAAAGGATCACTTTTTGCAGCATACAAAATCAAGCGCTAAGACTTTTTTCCAACACTCTGGGCCTGGAAGCTCTCAAATTGATTACATTATCTGCAATGATACATCTTTAGTCTCAGAATATAGGATTCATGATAACTTTGCAACTAATCTCTCAAGTCATATGCTAATTTCTGGGAAATTATTAGTAGAAAATGAATGTTTCCAGAAGACAAAAAATAAAGAGGAGGCAATCTGGAAATTCCAATGGAAAGACATGAATACTTTAATATTCCAACAAAATCTGAGTAATAACATACAAAACCTAACAAATAGTATAGACGATAACGTGTCAGACTCTAGTATGCTCAAGGAGATTATGAACTGTCTTCAGACAGCCACTTCAGCATCTACTCCTAGAAAAATTGTCAGGCTTAAAGGACCAAAATGGAAAGCTTCACCCTGTGCTAAATTATTAATTGAAAAGTGTCATCAAGTTCATAAGGACTGGGTTGAACATGGTAAACCGCTAGGTCCTCTGAGAGACCTAAAGATTTCTAGTCAGAGAGACTTAAGGCGACAGTTCCGGCAAGAAAAATGCCAAGATAGACAAAACTTGTATAAAGCAATTATGGATAATCCATCGACTGAGTTGTTTCACCGCCTGATTCGAAGAAACAGGGGCACTAACAATGCCCAGACTACATGTATTACTGTAAAAGATATTGACATTTATGATACCAATGATCAGAGACAATGCTTCCTTAGGTACTTTGAGGACTTAGCCATTCCTAAAGAAAAGGGATATGATTCAGATTATTTGGCCTTATGCACCATCCGTAATCAACTGATCAAGAAATCTTTTAGTCATTGTGATATTCAAATAGAAACAATTACTCCAAGTGAAATCAAGGAGGGAATAGCTCGTTTACACACAGGGAAAGTCCCAGACGAATTTGGAATATGTGCAGAGCAGATCAAAGCAGCAGGTGACATAATAATACCAACTCTAGCTGACATCTTCAATAGAATTCTTGAAAGGGGTTCATTTCCAGAGATTTTAAAATCTGGCTTACTCACACCAGTTCTAAAGAAGGCCAAAGATGCTACACAACTTGATAATTACAGAGGGATAACTGTGACCCCAATCTTAACGAAGCTATTTGAATACATCCTACTACCAAAGATAGAACCGTATTATAAACAGAGCACTATGCAATTTGGTTTTACAACTGGCGTTTCTATACTCCTTGCCGCTCTACTTGTTTCAGAAGCTAAAGTGGAAACTCAAAGGCAGTCAGTATCGTTATTTATGGTTACAGTGGATAGCCAAAAAGCTTTTGATGTGGTGAATCATGTTATTCTGCTTGATAAATTATATGAGACTGGTATTCATCCAAAGTTATGGACAATAATAAGCGATTTGTATAGTGATATGTCATCTAAAGTAAAATGGTCTAATGGTATCAGTGAAAAATTCTTAATACAGCAGGGAGTGAGACAAGGGGGCATTTTGTCACCACTTCTCTATAAGATCTATAATAACAACCTCTTGAAAGAACTGTATAATACTAAACTTGGTCTCTCAATTGGAAACATATATATTGGCTGCCCCACATGCGCAGATGACATTGCATTATTGTCCGACTGTCCAGTGGAATTACAAAGTATGCTATCCACATTACACCGTCACTCTAGAAAAGACAGAGTTTCTATCCATCCTACAAAGACTAAAGCAGTGTCATTCAGCAAATCTAAATCATTAAAGTCCATATTATCATGGAAACTTGGGGACTCAGAGATCTCTCCCGCTAGTCAGACTATCCACCTAGGAATTCTTAGAACAGAAATAAATGAATCAGGAATTAACATTGAAGATAGAATTAGTATGGCAAGAAGAACCCTATATGCTTTGATAAACACAGGTCTCCATGGGACTAATGGTGTGAATCCAATTGTTGCCTATAAAATATACCAGTCATATGTACTACCTAAATTGTTATATGGACTTGAAATTCTTCCTCTAAAGCAAACTCATATGACGCAACTAAGGAGATTTCACATAGATACATTACGCCGCTTTCAGTCGCTTCCACCACGGACAGCCTGTTGTATTGTATACTCATTGGTCGGGGCTCTACCTATTGAAGCAGAAATTCATAAGAAACATCTAAGTCTTCTATACAACATACTTACCTCTGATAATTCAACCATTCTGGATCTCTTAAGAAGACAAACAGTATTGCAAAGTAATAATCTAGACAGTTACTTTGGTAGAATATTGGAAATTTTACATGTCTATAACCTGCCCGATATAAATGAGATATTACAGCTGTACCCAACAAAACTAGATTTTAAGAATTGTTGCAAATTAGCAATAGAGGAAAGATGGACTAAAAATTTACAGCTTGAAATATCAACAAAATCAACTCTAAAATATGTAAATGTAGGAAGTGTTAAAATTGGTAAACCTCATGTCTGTTGGAAGTCATTAAAATCTACTGTATCAGATGTCAAAAAAGGAATCACGAAAGTTCGAATGTTAACAGGAACTTTTATTACAGAATCGTTACGTCAAAAATTTAACATCAACCATGCTAATGCTACATGTCTATTATGTGGAGTTGATAATGAAGACCTGAAACATGTCATTATGAGATGCTCTGCCCTGTTCACAATAAGAAAAAGATACTTTGAAAGAATTCAGGAAGAAGTTGGTAAATCCAAGTATATGGAACTATTTAATACTCAGGACTCTGTTCTTCAATTAGTATTAGACTGCTCAGTCTTCAATAAACACCTTAGTGAAAACCAGATATTATTAATAACTAGAATAACTACAGAATTATGTCATCAGATGTATATTAAACGTCTTACTCTGCTAAATGAAATAGTTGCTAAATAGACTTAATTAAGGATAGTTGATCATAACAGTTATGGTATAATATGACTTCTGTTGGTCTGTATATAGATGTATTGAGATGATTACATGATGGTTATCTTATGATTTCACAGTTTTTGACATTAAATACCGTTTGAAACGCAATATAAGGAGGAACTGTATATATTTATTGATATAGTGTAATATAAACTGTAAATGTGTTAATTCATTCACTAACCCAGTAGGATTATACTACATGTACAAGATTCAACTGATTCTTGGTGCTCCAATAGTGGAGGAAAATACAAACAGAAGAAGAAGAAGAAGGTAAGTGATTTTATAATAACATTATTAATTACTTGAAGCCATTTACTCCATTTTCTATCATGAAAAATAACATTATATATACCAATTGTAATACATGTGTATAATAAAGATGGTAGGGAGAACAGACCCACTATCCAGGGCGAATGGACTTGAGGCGAGCGGACTCGGTAACCTCTTTTAATGTTATTAACATTTTATGTCTGTTTTTGATTTTTGTGCCTGTATTTAGTATTGTCTGTTTGTTTTTGTCCAACTGGTTGTCTGCTCTTTTTAGAGGTTACGTCTGTGTTTTTCTCTTAACGTCTGTTATTACAATTTTATGTCTGTTGTTAATTTTTGCAGAATGGCTTCCCATACGATCGAAATGGATATGGACGAACGTCCCAAAAGCATCAGAACTCTTGATATAGACCACAATGAAAAAACAGCGGTGCGGAGAGAGCTTTCATTTCAAAATATAACACAATCAAACGACCATTATCGAACACTGGTCAGAAAGTACTGAGAAAAGTCTATAATGATAAGCTTTATTAATAGATCTATATATATCAACGCTATAACATAAAATTCCACATAACAATTTACCTTTGTCATTGGTGCCGTTGGTTCATCTTCGTCTGACTCGGATGCCTCTCCAGGTACTATTGTTTGAAGTTGTTCCATCCTTGTTCCAAATTTTGTTGGACTTTGTAGCAAAACATTAGAGTTATCGTTCTTGATCATAACTGAAAGTCGGTGTAGAAACGAAATTCCGAATACATAACATAAGTAACAATAGAATTTGTCATCTTTGTAAAAATAATATTGAAGATGAGATTCATTTTATCCTAGAATGTAATGCTCTTAACTGTATAAGAACCTTTTTTTTAATAATTTTTGAGACTAAATGCAAGGTAAATTATCTTATATAAATAAATTTATTTGGCTTTTAAGAAAAGAAAAACTATTTCAAATGTTAGAAGAACTATTCTTTAAAAGAGATTCTTTACTTTGTGTTTAAATAAAGTATATATATTGTATAATTTATAATAATATAGATTATATTGTATAGATTCTTATAAGTACCAAAGATTAGAGCTGTCTCCAAAATCCAGACAGAGACTAAAATTGTTTTTAATAATAAAATTATCATAATTTTTAAAAAAATCAAAAATCGTTTTTTACCTGAAATTATTATTAGATCTTATCACACGTTTTGATATTTTGTTTTTACTCATTTAATTTTGTTATGAATAATTGTTCTGCCTCTCACGTGGCTCCATAACTGGATTGAATAAAATGTCATAACATTAAACTATATATGGCATGAATTTTTTTAATATTCCAATTGAAATAATTGCTTTCATGTTAATTATACAGATTTTACTTGTATTTTCTTCCTAAAATTTGTCCTCAAACGAAAACTTTATATTGATGATGTTCTTTCACTAGATTTGGCTGACTTTCTGCATCTCATTTTTAAAGAGCTTGAGATTTAGACACAACATACACTATTAGATCAGAATGAGATTCACATTTAGATTTACATCTCGAAATCAACACTCAAGGAAAACTACGACAAACGTGATGAAGTTCAAACAAGCCAAGAACATACGACTAAAATTACCCATAGACACCATCTTCTACTAAACTGATGTGGTAAACGGTCACAGTGGTCGTATGAAATAACGAAATAACTCGCTTCGTTTTAGAGAATGGGAAACCTAGATATAATGCAGTATATGGCACTGTTATCACTCATCGATCCAAGTTGACATCCCTGTGTTAAGAGAAATAAATATAACTGTCTATAAGGGACAGACCATTTAACTTGAAGGGGGCCTTGGTTTTTTTGTTTTGGTCAGAAAATTTTTATTTTAATTTTTTAAGGCGTCGCGACAGAATATTTGTTTTCATTATTAGCATTATTTTATACAGCAGTAATCCTTCTTCAGAATATTTTTTTTCTTACCCTCTGCTTCCAAAATATTTTTTTCATCAAAAATCATTTTCAAAATATTTTTTTAGGAAAAAACCAAGCCCCCCCCCCCTTGCAAGTTAAATGGTCGGACCCTAATAGGCTATACGGGAGCTCTTTCCACGGATAGTATATACTTGTCATTCTTCCAATCGTTCAGTTCCTGCACGTGCAACAATAACAACATTTCATCTGCCCCAGCATATGTAGTTTACGTTTCTCCACTGATACGTTACTCTTGGGCTTGTGAAATAAATCAGGATTTACTTGATCGAACTATATTCGACCGTAGCGCGGAAACTGCAAACTCAGTCGGTTTTCCCCCAAGGTTGAAGAATTTTAATGGAAGACATCATGTACTTGTAACACGCGATATTGGTCTCTCAAAACAGTACAGATGTATGTTTCTCGTAAAGTTTCTGTGGTATATTCCGTTACCTGGCTTGACTAGATTGACTGCAAACGACACGACGGGTGTATTGCAACATAAAGGAACTTCTTTATCTTCCGGTCCGGAGCACCTAAGTAACTCTCATTTTTTTGAGAATTCGTTTCGCTGGCATGCGTTTGTTGTGTGTCCATGGCTTTGGGGTTTTTTTTTTTTGGTTTTTTTTTTGGTTTTTTTTTTTTTTTTGGGGGGGGGGGTTGTATACTGCCAGATTTTATTTCCACTTCTTTCAGAGCTTTGTCTTAGAGACTAAAGTCAGTAAGTACTTAGTAAGTTTTATTTATTGTAGGAGACAATTATTCATGTATATACAGTTCAACATAAAAACAAGGGCTCCGATGAATTTAAGGTGGACTAAAACTATTCAAAAATAGTCCAATATCATATATTTAATATGTTATTTGCAGGTGCTATTTACAAAAAAATCACAATAAACATATATGTTCTTTTGTCATGTATAAACATGTGTTGTGTATATCTAATTTTATTATAACTATATCGTGTATATTGTTAATTTGTATTCATTGGTAGCATAGAATCTCGTGTTTTGTGTAGTGCCGTGTTGTTACTATACAAATATATTAAAACAATTATATGCATCTATATTTCGATTACCGGCTCGTTAGTTTGAAAGCATGTTATTTTGCTCCACTTTCGACAGAATATATAATGACGTCCAGCTTATATTGGGCTTAGAACTAATGACTTTAAGCTAAAAAACTGGCTTTGTCAATTGAGGTTTGAGTCGAGCAAATGCTGTTCAAAGTCAAACTCAAAATCGCAACCTTAGTGTGAACACCGGTGTTTAATCACTATAAATGTGTTTGGAGTCTAGACATAAATCTAACTGTCATTTATGTTCTAACTTGAGGACATGCTAAACCCTAAACATGTTCAAGTATAGGGTGATGTTTAGGGTTTTCTCCTACTTTTTAACATAACTCTCAAGGCTACAATCTAAGGTCTGTCTTGATCTACATTTCTGTTGTGTTTAATTCTTGTCTTATATTTGTTTACTGCATTTAACTTTTTAACACCCGTCAAGTTGGATTCGAGGAAACCACCGAGGACAACAGCCCGACACGGAATAAACAAACAATGCTAACCACACATCTCAAATAAATATGCATGCTGGAATATCTAAGAACCCTCTGGGAACTTTCTTCTTTCTTTTCGAGACTACTGAGGTACTTCAATTTTCAGTCAGTTTTTTTTTCGTCTCCAAGATGACGTATTTTTTGGACATGGTTGCAGTGAAGTGAGTCTTCAAAAACAATATATGTTTCTGGTTAAAGCATAACTACTTTTACAATCAATAAAGTAATTAGATGATTTCTAATAACTGAGGGTTATGTAAGGGCAGGATGTAAGAAGCCTGAGGGTGTGGGTTTTTATGAAAATTCTGTTTATCAAGACTGTTTTGTTCTAATATTTTTAAACATTTTGATAACCAAATGTACGTTGAGCAATTTCAATCACTGCCAATGTCGAAAAATTCTTTACTGTCATTCACCTCACTGTCAACGCCTTGGTATCTATATGACAATAATGTATTCATCGCCAGGTACATGTATGTTCGTTTGAAATTAAAGTAATTCCTTATTAGGCACAACTTACCAAAAAGCTTCACATTCAAAATCCAAAGCCCTTTTAGCTAGATAAGATAAATTTATACCGTTGTATTCCATTTTCCCATTTAAGAAAGCCTTATCCAATGCTTAGTTTTGTTTTTGGAAAAAAATGCACGAGTGAGTACTTTTTCCCAACATTTCATAAGGGTGTGACTTTTTACTCAAACGTACCCAAATATACCCAAACTATAACCAAACACATTTTTGAAACGTTTTATTCTGGTTTAAGTCAGTTTTTAAGTACTATATTTTTAATGGAAAACGTTATAGGGTCATTATAAAAGGGAAGTTAACAAGAACATATGAAGCCCATTATGATCGGCAACCTTTATTACCCAAATTGTGCCCACCAACTGGTTAAAAAGACATCCTCTTAAAACGCTGCATGTACTCTATTTATGCGGGAAAATGTTACAACAAACTTGATGTATGTTATGACATAAACTACTGTAACATAGAAACACATTTTAGAAACATTTTATATTTAAATGATATGACCTTAATCAAGACATCAATGGAGTGCAGCGGGGGATAACATAATATGATTGATCTCTAATGATTTTAAATGTATTTTGTTTAAAATATTGTTTTGGTTTACTATTTGTTGTCTATTTACTCTAAAAAATGTTATTTAACGAGTGATTGGGTAATGAATTTTACCACGACCATATTAGGGGCTTAATAAGATCGACTTTAACAGTCAACTCCAGTTTATAACATTTATCAACAAAAATAGAGTATGGAAAACGTTTAAATATGATAATACTGCCAAAAAATATGATATTAATGTGTTTTTGGGGTATAGTTTAGGCAAGTTTTGGTATATATTGGTACGTTTGGGTAAAAAGTCGCACCGTATTTCATAATCTTTTTAGGAGTCAAAGCTGCCAAAGGCAAGCACTTGATGTACCGTTTCTTCATTGAACTTATGCCACTAAGCAATGTTACTATAACTACATTAACCACTCGGCCATAAATAAAATGTCATCGAAAAGATACCAACGTTATACAGTTCTTTCACTAAGTACGCCACACGCTTGTCTCGTCTAATCAAGACGGGGCCTCGATGGCCCGACAGGTCATCTACAAGGATTGCCACTTTTCCGACCGAAGGTCGGGGGTTTCTCCGGGTACTCCGGCTTCCTACCCAATCAAACTGAACTCCTAGATAGCTGAAAAATTATAGTGACGTTAAACACTATTCAAATAAACAAACGCCATCTAATCAAGACTCACCAGTGGCGCTTAAACCCCCTATAATATTTATAAATAAGATGGTGTAGACCTTTTATTATCAAAATTTTGAAAACGTTATACCAAACGAGGCTAGCGCCATCTAAACCTCGCGAATAGAACTACCTTTAAACTAAAAATCATCTTCAAAATTCCAAGGTATGCAATTTAAACAATGACAAAAGCACTATTAAAAGAATCAATGATATTCGATATTATACATGTATGCGGATCGAATTGCATTAAATTGTACTCTTGAGCATATATAAAACGCCCGTGTCTATGCCGTATGAAGAGATTAGAATTTATAACTGTTTAAATTGACAAGGACATTAATGACCTGATATTGATATAAAGTAGTTGAACACGCATGATCAGCTTTTGTATTTTCTGTCTAAAGTTAGGTATTACTGAAACATTTTTGGTGTTTCAAAAAGCACATTTGGCAAATTATTTACACGGTAAATTAAAGAATCTTTTTTAAAACGAGAACACAAATATTTTCTTCAGACTTAATACAGGCTAGTAAACTAAAAGGAAATCATTTATCTTTCGCGTCTTTGAAATCTACAAAAGGTATGTTACTATTTATCATAGTGCAATGTTTCTCACATTAAAAAAACCAAAATCGTAGAGGTTTACTATGCATCATTATCTCTGAAGTTTTTAATGTTAGTCAAGAAATCGAAGAAATCGAATACGGTTGCAGAATTCGAGCATTCGTGCATTTGTTATGCTAAGCTTATCAGAAAACGCCGATAATATATAATCAAAAGGGATTACTTGATAATCAAAGATATTTCGCTAAATTCATTGGTTTTTTACAGTTTACTCAGCAAGTCGGTTTGAATCTGCATGTATAAGAAAACGTGCTTTTCCATTTACACCTGGATTTAAGTGTGAAGTATTCAAGAAAACGTTTAATCAAAATGATAATACTAATATCCAGTAACTGCAGGCATTGGTGCACAGTAAGTCCACAGCATTTTACAAATTAAAATCTTTATAGAGATAACCTCGGGACAACAAACTCTCTTGATAACACATGCGACTGAGCTATCCAATATAATCATCAGATCAGAGCATAGGAAGTAATGAATTATAACAGATTAAAGTTTATTAATACCGGAATCTATTTGTGAAATGAGAAAAATATAATTACGAAACAGGACACTGAGAGCAAACGTGCATCATACATTTACGTGGTTTAAAACTTTTTCAGAAAGAAACAGGATACGTGAAAAAAAACAACCCAAAACTGTAGGAAAATAATATTTCGGGGTTTTTTAGTTGACATACATCTGTATACGAGTAGTATAGAAATCAACTGAAAACGCCTAGAATTGTTCATGGATTAATGTTAAAAAATGGACACCTTATATTATATTTCGACAACATTAATCTTAGTGAATCAATTTAACTTGGATGAAAACAGCACATACAATAACAAGACTCTATGACTCCCAATAATATGAGGGCGGAACAAATCGCAGAAGGACTGTTACTCTTAGTAATATGTATAGTCGCACTGTTGGGGAATATATCGATTTGGATTATTATTCTAAGTTCTCGATCGCTAAGAACGATAACCAATGTTTTTCTATTAGTACTATCTGGTTTCGATATATTAGTTTCTAGTGTGAATATGCCGGTAACGGTACTGACCATATTTACTGGTGAATGGATTTTCGCTGACGATGTATGTATAGGACTTGGGTTTTCAAACATGGTTACATTGTGCGGGAGTGTACTGTCTCTCTGTAACATTAGCATAAACAGATATATAATGGTTTGTAATTCAACAAAATTCAGTAACATCTACACAAAGAGGAAGACTGCGCTAATGATTTTTGGTAAGATATGATTTATTACACAGAGAATTTTTAACTATATCCAGTAACAATAATAGTGTACTAGTATCTAAATTGAAAGACAATAGAAATCAATCGGAAAAAGACAATATTACCAAAAATTATGATGACCTCTAATGCGGTCATTTCGCAAGCTAGACTTTTTGCATTTTCAACTTCCAGTATAATTCTGGTCACACCGTTGATATTCGCAGTCTTTATTGTTTCATTTGAGATTTTGCTTCTTGTAAATTCAAAACTTTAAGATAGAGAGAAATGTTTAAGACGTAGTATATAAATATGAATACCTTATAACTATTGAGCGTTGAGCGTAGACTTCCCTCACACCGCGACCAATGGAATGACACTACCGGTCTTCTGTACTCTCTCTCTCTCTCTCTCGATCGATCGATCGATCGCGCGCGTCGTTTTATTGATAGACTCAACCGAATGCCTAATAATTTAGTCTTGACCTTAATTGGTTTATTCGAGTTTCGCCATTAATTTGCTTAATACACGATGTCCAGAAATTATTTTGAACGTCTTCGTGGTCTTGTTTTAGACTAACTAACATGGCTATGAAATGCCTTGAAAATCGGTACCTGTCTATTAGTTTATATATAGAATCAGCTAAAATGTATTGGACATTTGCTTTATCCCTCGTTAACCTCTCTTCCTCCTAAAAGCTCTTCGTTTGGCTTCTCTTTGCAATAGTATAAGGGCTGCCATGCATAGCGAACGCTCAGGAGCAGAAGTAAGTTTAGGAGCGCTTTCACACGTAAATTACGACTACGAAAAACAGACGTAAATTTACCATACGTTTAAATTTACGTTCATGAATTATTTAGAATATTGTTACTGTTACTTGTTTACTCATTGTGGAAAATGAAACCACGCATGCTGACAAATTTACCGTAAGGCGAAATACGACCATCCTCACAAGTCAGGGTTTCTGTGTCCACATGTGTCCACGAACCCCTGACAAACTTAGCTAGGAAATTCCCGGGCTAGAAGTCACTATTTTGATTGGCTACATCATACCTTAATGTAGCCAATCAAATGCTCGCTTTTATTCACGACTTGGTTAGGGGATATCCCGATGTCGATTGTAAATAAACCAAACGGATGTGTTGCGTAGACCATGTGAAAATCAGTGTATTTTGTACAGTAGTGTTAATAGTTTGTTATTAACGCGTTATTATTTAGTTGCGTTACGTTTTCTTCACACTCCAGAATGAGTAAGAATGACTACTGCCAAACACTTGCTTCTTTCAAGCAATTTCATTAGTTGATATTTTGAAGGATTGACGTCATATGAAATCTTCTAGCCCGGGAATTTCCTAGCTAAGTTTGTCAGGGGTTCGTGGACACATGTGGACACAGAAACCCTGACTTGTGAGGATGAAATACGACATGACGAAAAGGGTCAAGCTGCCAGTCGAAGGCAACACTTTGGTAAACTATTCCCAAGGAAGTAATTGATATACTTCATAAAATGGCTACGAACGACTATATACTTGGCAAATGGACTATACCTGATCAAGTAAAGTATAGTACCTTTTGCTAAGTACTAGAATAGTCGCCTGTAGTCAAAATTTAGTTAAAACTGTTCACAAGTAGTGAAGGCTAATCAACTTAGCTTATGGACATGAAACTTAACCTTACATGCGACTGTTTATCTAGGACGAAACAAAGTTTGGGATACCTGTAGTGTATCATCTGATCAGAGAGAGTAATTGAAAATCAATTCCAAACAGTTAAGATATATACGTCTACAAATTAAGCCCAACACTGTTAGAATTAAATTTTTAACACTGCCAAATTTTTGCTACCCTCAGCGGGAAAAATCTAATTCTAACAGTGTTGGGCTTAATTTGTAGACGTATATATAAATATTTGATATTAACCCTGTATTTCTGATGTGTCAGAAATCCGCTAGATAGATATACATGTATTATATGGTTGTCACAATACTTAGACGTTTGTATATAAATTACTTACTGTGACTGTATGACAAGTAACTTTGTCATCCTATATAATATATACAAAAATGCTGAATTAGATTACTGTCAAATTAATACGTATTGGTCACGAAAATTCCATCGTCACGCGCTAGTACAAATGTACTATGTCTATGTCTACGATTCACCCCGGTTAATGAAGCTATATTTTTAAAGCGGATTTGGCCGAGGGGTCTAGACCGCTGGACATAGTAGAGGCGAATTGGTGCCACAGTGTCACAATGGTGTGCGTTCTAATCCCGCTGAGGGTAAGCAAAAATTTTGCAGTGTTAAAAATCTAATTCTAACAGTGTTGGGCTTAATTTGTAGACGTATATATAGATATGTAATTCTGATATTTCAGAAATCCGGTGGATAGATATATTATATGGTTGTCACAATACTTAGACGTTTATATATATATATATATATATATATATATATATATATATAATAAATATAAATATATATAATAATCATCATGTTTTGTTTGCGCGTATATATAGGCGTGAGAGCGGCACGAATTTTTGCAATATTTATATATCGTTTTGTAGTCTTTTTGAAGTGCAATCAAATCATTTACTTTTATTTTACAGTCTCAATTATAGTTACTATCGGAGTTTCTCTTCCGCCATTACTAGGTTGGTGTGAATACTCGTACAATCCAGAACAATATATCTGTTTTGCAAATTGGCCACAATCACTGTCATATGCGCTGTTTATGATCTTCTGTTGTTTCGGAATTCCATTGACCGTAATGGTAGTCTGTAACTATAAAATATATCAACAAGTTAAACAGAGTAGGAGCAAAGTTAAGGATTCGTATAACATGAGATTGTCGAAAATTTACAACGATGGATCGAACGATGCGTCAGAAATTAACAGCGAAAATGTATCCGTCTCGGAAGTAATCCATAATAGAATTAACGAGGTAAACGGTAAGGGGGAAAAAGTTTCGTACTCCATTCGTATTGTTTCTAAACCAATTCAAATGATTGGATCACCAAGTTCAAAGGCCAGTTCCGATGAAATCCGTTTGGCAAGAGTGTTAGGAATTGTCGTCCTTGTATTTTTTGTATGCTGGTTTCCTTACTGCATCAGTATGATATTGAGTATTGCTGCTCCAGGTTCTGTGCATCATAGTTTTTACATGCCGGCACTTCTGATTGGTTATTTTAACAGTTGCTGCAATCCAATCATATATGGAATATTAAACAAAAGATTTACAAAAGGATTTAAAAGGTTGTGTTGTTTCTGGAGACGACAACTACGACTTATATAACTAAATAACTTCAACATTTATTTCAGTCAGTTCTGGAATATTCGTTGCAGGTAAACCATGGATCCTCCGTTATTTCCTTACAATATTATAATACGCCTGGCAGACAAATATACGATGAACAAATTTAAATAAAAGGTCAAAATGTCCACAGTGCTATGACTACAAAACAAAAAAAAACCCACAGCAAAAGATTCAACAGATGATGTTTGTTGGCCTTTTCTGTTGACGTTCGGGCTGCAAGGAAGGGTATAATTCTTTTCATTATACAATTAAAGCTAAAACTATTGAATTTGACTTGCTTTGGTCCATTTTACGAATTTTATAATTTTATGTTGCATGTAATAGTGCTTTTTATTTAATTCTGAATGACAAATTTGTGTCATGACATAAAACTGAAAAACTTGACACTTGATTGTTTTTGTCTAGTAACCTCTAGATTTGAATTTTAGTTTACAATGCAGTCTATTACATGTATAATTAGGAGTTATAAGAAAAATAGCAAAGAAAACCGACCGAACAACAAGAGCCAAAAGTTAAGGGACAGTTACAAATCCGGATATAGACAAAACGCAACACAAAAACCAAAAACACAAAAAACAGAAAGAGAGTAACCCGAACCCAATAAAAACCATGGGTGCACTCAGGTGCTCCTTAAAGTAAAGGTATTGCGTGGTGAGATATAGGGCATGTTGATAGAAGAAGACGGTTGGAGAGAAAAAACGCACGTGAAAAAACGGTATGTTTAAAACGTCTTATAATTTTACACACTCTAATTTTATTATTGTAAATCATTCAAATTTAATACATGTTCTAATTGATAATATTATTTATTGAATTTACTAAATACAAGCAACATTACAATTCTAATACACAAGTGTTGGATTGGATTGGTGTATCTGTACACTTTGTTTAAATACATAATTACATTCTCGAGTCCAAGATATGACGATTAGAGTGATATGCTATTAAGATTTAAACAATTAAACTAAGGAAACTGCACTTGATTCAGACGGGGGCTCCATGGGGAGTTAATGTATGGGAGAGTTATTAATATTAATAATAGCTAGTCGCCACTGAAAATTAATAAATTAATAGTTTATGGTAATCAGAAGTTCATCTATATTGATACAGAAAATGTTTTAAATAATATTCAATTATTTAATTGAAAATACATAAGTATTTAATATATGCACAGCATAGGCAAGTGTTCCTTAAGTTTCCTCAGTGTCAAATGTGTTAATCTTATAGTTGTAAGTAAAAATATATTTACGACATACACATGTATAAGTGTTTAGATATGCATGCTAAAATGCATGTCTATCACAGAAAAAACGAAGTAGTATAGATATGTGGTCAGACGAAAAACCTTAAATTTAAAACGAACAGCCACGTACGAAAATTTTTTCCTAACGATATTTTACGCGTAGAGAGGGGCACATTCTACCAATTTTGGGTTCTTAGGATCTAGCATCTGTAGACCTTATCAGACGGACGCTGTTTGTGCATCTGTGCATACTTCACAAAAAGTGCTAATGTACGCTTTCTCTGAAATGATAAGGCAATGTTCTATTGACAACTTTATACATTGTTTAAAGATTAAGAAACAGCCCCTAATCGATGTTCTGTTTACTTTTATATTTAAACGGAATTTAAAGCATTTTCAGCAATTATTTGGCTATATCGTAACGATCATATTATTTTGACAGAGGAAACATTGATATGCAGAAGGAGCCGCACATGTTGGCCATGTGGCCTACAAACAATAGTTTATATAGATGTCTGTAAAAAAGTTATTTAGGTAGTTGTGCTATTAAGGTGATATTCAAACAGCGGTAGTACATACACAACTATTTAGTTATCTTTCGGGGTGGCTGTATGGTTAAGGTAGTAGGTCATCTACTATTCATCACATCGTCTGTTAACACTGATGTTGCGCGCATGTTGTAATTGACTTCAACCATTTGACAAGGGAAAAAAACACGTTTATAATCCTGGACCATGCATTGAAATTAATAATCGAAAGGTGTAATATTCTATATGCACAAATAATTAAAAAAATTAATGTTTTTCATTATTAAACCGATAGTTCAGTAAATAAGCGAAAAGGATTCTTAGAAAAATAAACAAAAATCTGATTGACAACAGAAAACGATACAAGTACCACATGCAATTATTATTTGCGCAAATCCATCGTTTAGTAATTAATGTTACATGCAGAAATAAGACAACAAAAGACAAATAAAAATTACAATTTAATTATTTATTTATTACAGTTAATTACATTTAATCAATTAACAAATTACAGTAATAAGAATAATGTTGAAAATAGCTGTTTTTAGTTTATTTTTCATTTTTCTTGTTCCGTATTTGATGATATAAATTCACATCAGAATGAATTATTTACAAGTACCGGTATATTTTTAACACCGAGAGTTAAAATTTTGGTATTTCATATCATATTTCCGGCAAAACATTGTGACGAGACAGAATACACGCCGGAAAAAGATATGTATTACGACACTTAGTAAAGACTTATTACCCGGACACGTCTATTTGTATATCATTTTGCCATGTCTTGATATGTTACATGAAGAACACGTCAAAAGCAATATAGTCGTAGTAATATATCTCGAATAAATTGGCATTGCTCAACATGTCAGAGGATTATTCGTTATTTACCTGGATTTTTGTTACTAAGTAATAAGATGCTGCAGGAATCGTATTAATAATATTGATAAAATTATTGAAGGTTTGTAATATTCATATAAGCAAGCTCATTGGTGAGACGGTATTATACGGGTAAGTCTAATTTCTACATCTGTGTTTTTCTTTCATTAATGTTTTGATGTACTTTTAGTAGTTCTTTAAGCTATAATGGCGATTTATATAGAACAAGGAAAACAGCTTGTATATATCGTGTAAGTAGACTCGCCCGACCTAGAAAACATGCCAACAGAGGTTTGACTTGAATACACATTGCCAAACTCACCACCACGGTGTGGAAACACCCTGGAGATAGGTATCGATTGACTTTCTAGATTTGTCGGCCAGCAAAGCTGCGACTGAAGACATGCATTCTATTCTCTGTTTCATTGTAGCTACAATAATGTAGCTCCTTTTTTTTGGGGGGGGGGGGGAGGGGGCGGAGCTATAAAGAGGTCCCATTACTCGTAATGGAGCAAGCCGGGAGCGATTCACACCGGGGGGTTTTATGCATATAATAAGCTATTAAACTGTTTCTCAAAATTGCTACATACGTTTTAATGTCTTTGAAGTTTAACTGATATTTCTACAACACCTAATTCGTTAGTTTTACACTTTATTTGTAATCGTGGCATTGTTGTCAAAATTTGAATTCCGGATGCATAATTTCTGAATCCATTTGGTAAAACATTTATCCGGATCAAAGATTTTCAGGATTTTTTGCATTAGCTGGGATCAAAATTTTACCGATACGATTCTACAATTCTACACTCCACAAACAATGCCATGATCACGAAAAAGTGTTAAAATTATTTAATTAGACAATATTGTAGAAATGTCAACTGAACGGCGGAGAACGGAAAAAAAATAAATTAAACCAAAATAGCAGTTTACTAGCGGAAAATATGTATAAATCCCAACAGTGATTTTGCTCCATTACGAGTAATGGGACCTCTTTGTAGCTCCGTCCATAAAAAAAAATAGGAGCTACATTATTGTAGCTATGTTTCATTGATACTCTATAGGTTTAACTATAAATATTGTAATACATTATTTATTCAGAGGGACATTCTTAACTTTACAGTCATAGTTTTAATTTTTAGTGATGTTTCAAAATTATATTTGATAGGCAAAAAGTTTATTCTTAATGAAACTACAGGAAAAAGCGTTGAAGAATTGTTAACAGATTTGTTGTTTTTCATATGATGATTATGCTTGGCTTTAATTTAGACACTTCTCATAAAATGCAATTCATTTAATGTTACATTTTTAAATTGTTCACTAGTATACGTTTATTTTAAATCAGATTATCTAATTTAACCCAATTTCTGAAAATTTGGGAGCAGACAATTTTGACGGTCACTGGAAAAGTATTTGGATACGATACTTAGCGCATACTCTTTTCGAAATCTGCAAAAGTTGTCTTTATTTTGTAAGTAGCTTCACACTCTTCAAACATATTACCCACTATAGTGCGCGGCCAAGCGTTGCATCCTGAAAAACGAGAGGCTTTCGGACACAAAACAGTGTTAATATATATGAGTTCTCTAATTTTGACGTTATATTTCAACCGCTTGACCGGTGTGGAAAATATAGTTCTCGTCACTAGTGAATTTATTGTTCTCAGCAGTTGATTGGTTTTAATAACGTCATAATGAGAACTCATGACGTCATAAAAAAAACACTTTACATTTACCGCGTATTCAAGTCATGAACGTAAAATTGAGGTTGGGAGAATATGTACTTCATTTCGCAAATTTACTACTTTTTAAAATTAGAGAAACAGAATCTTACATTAGTTCTCTTGGATTATCGGATTTCTCCAATCTCGATAGTTAAATTATGGAAATTTTAAGTCCTCGCCAAGGCTCGGACTTAAAATTCCATAATTTAACTATCTCGATTGGAGAAATCCGATAATCCACTCGTACCAATGTAAGATCCTATATTTCTCGGAATCGTCATCATTAACCAGAAAAATACATTCGTAGTATGAAAATCTTTAACATATATATTTTGTTAAGTTTTTTCCATAAATGATATTGATGGAGGTTGTAGAATCGTGTCACTAGAGGGTGCAATACGGATGCCGTATCACACCACATCAATTGCGTGTTACAAACACGGTGATCAAGGCAAAATTTCATCAGGCAAAAATGTCACTGAAAAAGTCACATCTGTTTTAATATTAATTGTAGTGTTTTTATAAACAAAATGCACTTGTTCTGGCCTTAGTTATAATTAAAAAAAAATATTGTCGCATAAAAAAGAAAAAAAAGTGTTTGCTTTTATTACAATCTAAATTGACCTAGCAGAAATAAAGATGGAATAAGGATATAATATATACGGAATAGAGAAATCATTAGCCTCAGATATAAACATATTAAGCGTTGTTGTCGACAATTTTGAACTGACCATAACGTTAAAAAAATATGGCATTCTAAAATGTCTTCATTTGCTTGTTGTTTATAGTAAGTTTTCAGTAATGCTGTTTGCTTTTTTATGTGTTTGTTCTTGTTTATTTTTTCCCACGTGATTTGTTTTTCTTTAGAAGCCAGCTCTCTTTTCATGTTTGTCAATTGTCAATTAATTGTTAAAGCGGATGTAAAAAATTCCAGTCTATAAAAAATTATTTAGAAAAGTAATTATTGTATAATTAACTGGATTACAGATCATATATTATCGATTTCTTAGTATTTATTAATTAATTACTATAATATTCGCTTAAATAACAGTTAAACTGCCAATATTATATATTTTGCTGAACCAGTCCAATACGGAATTAACTAGTCCAATATCAGTATTGGCCTGATTCGTCCTGTATTGGCCTAGTTTGTCCTCTATTGGCCTATTTCCAACCTGTATTGGCCTGAGAGATTTGGACTAGTTAATTAATAAAGATATCATTACGTGATGATTTCTGTATTGGCCTAGTTATTGGTCCTTGGCCATCTGTATTGTGCTTCGGCTGCGCCTAAGGCCAATACAGCAAGCCTTGGACCAATAACTAGGCCAATACAGAAATCATCGCGTAATAATATCATAGTATTATTTCTCTAACAAGTATTATAGGTCTTGATATGATTAAAGCTGTCAGAACAATACAAAATACTCAAGTGCAAATATAACTGTTACTCGTCAAATATGCCGTATTGACTACTCAATATGACATATTAGACTGGTTAGTCAAACGAAGTTTTATTAGTGTTTCGAATCTCATATTGGCCTAGTTTTTGATCCATAATAGACTGGTTAGTCAATCATATTAACCCGAAATAGCGTTAGCGTTTGACTTGTACTTTATGTGAGTTTTTTTTTTTTGGATTGACCATTACGATCAAACGATACTTAGTCATTTTATTTTTGAATTGGCGTTCTTGTTCCTCGTGTTGGGTTTTCTGTTTCTATCATCGTTGTTTCTTTGTATGGTTTATGTCTTGTTTTTATTTGTTGGTTTTTTATAACATCACATATATTCAATAGAGGTAACCGTGAAAAAAAGTTGTTTATTCAATCATGATAAACACGGAATCCGCTCCAGATTAACAATCCTGCGGTCCTTGCATATAATTTGCATTCAAAATACAAATCTTCCGTGAAAAATATATATTAAAATACAGTTTCCAAAGCATTGCGCTAATTACATTGATAATAACATTGAATGACAGCGGTTGTGTACGGTATGGTAATCCGAAAAGAACACTAGATTGATAACGCCCTTTTATGCTCTTATTTCTTTACAAAAAAAAATCAATACGCAACGTAGTAGGAATAAATACTGATGATAAAATACATAGATTTGTCAAGTTCTTAGAAATAGACACTATTAAATATACAGGTAAGGCCATTAATTTAAACTTTCAAAAGCTGGTAATTGTAAAGTTAAGTGACAAATTTATTATTAATGCTCATAATTATTTTTTTTATAGCAATCAATTAAAAACATACAGCGTTCCATAATGTCAATAGTATTGTATATGCTGGCAGGCAGATCACTACAATATCTGTAGGGAGAGCGCAGAGGAGTTACCAATTAAGATCCCAAATATAAGGCTTGTTTTCTATGGCATGTAGATAGAACGTGGGCTGAAGGGGAAAATGTTCTCTCCAGAGTCACCATTTCATCTTTCGTTGGTTATCTAAAATCCCCACTCATGGACTTATATCATGTTTCTCTGATATATCAGTTTTTTTCAGCAACATGCTTCTATTATTGAGTTTTGTTAAGTTGTAATTAATTAAATTCAATTTAAATTCTGTATTTTTATTATGGTGTATTCTCTATCTATACTAAAATAAAACAATTATATTGTGTGCTACGATGCTTACTATATCGTAACGACACGTGGTGTATTTTGGCAAAATATATGCATCGCAAGATTGTTACAGTATTGATCAAATATCTACACGAACGATGATCCATTTTTTTGTTGTCATAAGTAGGACAATTAATATAAAAACTCTAGTTCCATTAATAAAACCTCTCAGTTCATGTTTTTATTTTCAACATTTTTTTATCGGATATTGATATTTTACGTTTTTAGTGAAATTCGAGGTTTCATCTTTAAACGCAATTTTCCCGTGCGCAAATTCTGCAAGAAAATCGTGCGGAATGTTTAAGTTAAGTTTGATATGAAAAACGTTTGTACAACCATGCAAACTGCGCTAAACTTAAAGAAAAATATTGACATTTTCTAAAAAATGTCTAACCTAAGTATGTCATTGATTTTTCAAGTCCTGTTGGTTTAAAGCTTTATTTTAGGTGTCCCTTAACTCCCATTACATTCAATGGCTGACCCCAATTAAATCTATCTTATGGCTCCGTTTTTAACGAAACGAATTTTCCATGAGTTACAATTGCGACAAATTGTATTCGTTCCGCCATTAAATATAACTTGATTCCGTAATGTTGATTAACCGTTAAATTCAAAATTTCAACTCGCAGAAAAATTTCGTTTCGATATTTCAAACATGGATTACTTAACCGAACATAGTTTAATTCATTGAAAACAGGTATAGTCTTTTTTAATTGTGTTTATGTTAGTTTCATGATATTTCACATGTTAAAATATGCAGAACTTCTGAAAAAATTCTGCTCCGATAAAATTCAACTGACAAATAAAACCTCACATTTCAAATAATAATAAAAAATGTAAAAGTCAGATGAAAATGATAAATATCAACGTGAAATGGGAGGTTTTATGTTTTAGAACTATAAAAACTCATATTGCACACTACACCGTGTCAACTATATTTGTTTAAATATTATCTACTATTTTTATGAATAATTTATTGCGGATTTTATGCTATCAGAGGTAAAATTTGCAGGTTGTGTCGTGATTTGAAATAAAGGAAGAGTTATAAAAAAAGAGATGTCTTTGGAACGCAAACAACGAATAAAAAGACATCACCGAAGGACCGGAAGTGAAGATGAATATAGGTCTAGACATTCTAGAAATCGCCACTCTACTGCATGTGATTCCTTAAATATTCCATTGGAAGACTTCCCATCTGTAGATTCTGCAGCATGTAAGTATATATTTTGGTGATAAAAAATGTTGCCCTTATTTACCCGAAAAATGGCATTATGTCAATATGTTTCATAAAATGTAAATGTTAATATATATCAAATATATAATTCTGGTATTATCAAGATTCTATAGAATATATTATCGTTGCACTGTTGTCATCAAATGTTTAGTTACCAGTAAAATAGTTTGACATTTTAAAGATGTTATAGGGACTCTAGACACGGTAAACTATATTCTCGTAACATTTCTTTCAGCTACCAAGCATGTAAAAGAACCAGACTATGATTCATTGAGACATAGCTCTTCACTACAGTCCTTAGCAATGGATTTAACAGAATCGAGTCAGGATGATTCTTTCCAAAAAGAGGCTTGTTCTCGATATTAAACTATGTTAACGACAGTCGATATCCACTTTCAAATAAGATAAAACAAAAGGGTTGTCAGACAAAATAATAAGATTATTTATTAGAATGAAATTTACAGGCAACGAAATAACAAAATCTGGATTGTAACAAAACATTGTGTTTAAACCCACATAAACCGGGTGATGAAAGTTCTGGTTGTGTCTTTTAGTTTGTTTTCAAAGTCACAATACAAATATATAAATTATTTGTTTGTTTATAATAGATAAATAGATAGACCACATAATATAAAATTTGATTTAAAATATTAATTTAAGGCACAGAACACAATTCTTAGAAAAGCTTGATAGATTCATATATATATTTTAACTTTAGGTTGCTGAGAAAACACAGATGTATTTTGTTGGAAAACAGGAAGCGGAAGTTGAAGTTCTAATAGACAGAATTGTCCGCAAAGAAGGAAGCAAGGATAAGGCATTGCTTTACGTTGTTTCAGAAATTGATAACGAAAACAAGGTGAATTTTGAATATTATAAATTTCCTAATTTAAAGAGCCTGGACTCATTAAAGATGTGAAACATAAGGTAAATTGCTTGAATTAAATCTTACACATATCAAGTCTTCTACAATCTTTTTTTAACCTACTGAAAGAAATCTGTAACAATTACACCTCTGCTGTCATGTTTAATTGAACATTAACCTTGCAAATTCTGTATTTATAGTTTCTGTATTACATAAACCGATTAGTCTACTATATATACCACTACAATAATTATAAACATACAGTACTGTAATTTATAATTACAGACACCGCTTTATTTTTACTGACTTGTATTTGGAAGGTCATCAAGGTTCCTTTAGTTATTTGCGATAAGACTTCTGGTTGCAATAGAACAGTAATAAAATGTTATTAATTCGTGCTGACAATAAAAAAACAGACACTATAAATGTAAACATTACAAATAATAAATAAAACACAAAGGAGCAGTAATTTTGACTATAAAGCTTTCCAGAACGTTAAAGATGAACAACATGGTATTATATTAATTTCAGGTTCAAATTTTGGTTAACACTCTTCTACACAGAGGAGCGAACCCATCAGCCAGTAATTCACAACTTACGACATCACTTCATTTTGCTGTTGCCAAAAATTTTAGAGGAGTATGTAATAAACTATTAGAGAATGATGCCTATCCAAACGCAAGAGACAGCAAAGGTGACATGCCTTTTACCATAGCTTACGAGAAAGGAAATGACCTTATAGCATCAATGCTAATTGCGTTCATGTCAAATGTTGAGTAAGTTTTTTTAGATAGATGAATGGATGTTAACGGCCAATTTTAGTTATGTTTCAACTATTTCGTTACGTCCAGAAGTGTTGACGGAGGATTCCTTAGTAACATAAAGACTCATCTTGCGAAATTTACATCTAGTGTAACTGTTATGTTATCTATCCTATATTCAAACCTCAGTATGAATGAGACCTACAAAAAGTTGTATAACATATAACAATAAGAGACAGTAAGATAAAGCTACCTGTTCACTGTGACTACGTAAATATTAACTGAATTATTATCGCTATGTTAAGTGGTTAAATTTCATATAAAGTTTATGTATTGGTATACGTATAATTTTTCTATTATGATAACAGTATAATGAAAAACGTCGATTCGGGTTAACGAAACTAGAACGTAATCATCTGTACTTGACCTGTCTATCTTTTGGATATATTCAAAATTTAGATACCAAACATTCTTAACGTCAGTCGGCAACGTTCTGTATATAGATGCAGTGAGAGCATTAGTATACGATACTATATGATCGTCACTGTTAATTTCAATAAAAATCGTTCTAAAATGTACTATTAATGTTATTAGGGTGCGTCGATTATATACTTCTTCTGGTAGCTGCCCATCAGAATTCAGTTTCCATTGTTTAATACAGAAACGAATGCAGGTATGATCATTAATTGCTAGTGTTAATGTTTTAGATTCTAATTCAGATAATGATATCACGAGCAGCACTAGCATTTGTTTTTTAAATGAGATTCATGGTATCCCGCTTTAAAAAATGATATAGATTTTACTAAATATTGTTTAGTAATGGGATGCGATTGAGAGTATAGCTTCGGCATTGCTTCCCAACGATGTATTTTTGTATAAATCCTTACTCGCTACTCATCGCCTGCATGTCGACAGTGTTTTCTTGAGTTCAGGAAATTAAAAAAAAAGAAGAACATGTTTAATGTATATTTAGCGTTTAAATGGCTTCACAAACTTAATCAACAGTTCAAAATTCCATCAGGAAAAATTGCCTTTACATCTTGTAACGTCGTCATATTTTCAATTTCTATAAAACACCAACGTCAGTACATATTATTTGTTCTATACGATTATATATATTTGTAGGAATCATAATACCAGGTAATTAAAGTCGTAACTAGTGTATTATATAACCAAAATAAAGACTTGTTTACTTCTACTGATGTTTTAAAAAAATCATATTTCATGAATTTTGACTTCTTGAAACCCAACAGGAAACAACATAAAAAAGAAAAAACAAAGAATAGGTACAAAACTTGAAGTCAGTCTGACATAAATGAACACGATATGTAATAATTATCTATTGGTTTGATCAATGGCTTCCATTTAATTGCATCATGCTGGATGAGTACGTTGGTTTTATAAATAAATGATAATTTTAGCATCTTATGACAGTTCAAAAAGTGCACACTTTTAATTATTAAGCTCACATTTTGTGTACGACTTCTTCAGATATAAATTATTTTATGGGCCCCATGTTTTCTGACAAATGTTCGCATGTAAGCTGGTCATATTCTCACCACGTGATAAGGAACTAAAGGATTTCTAAGAATAATGTTGGACACAATGTGAATTGGAAATTTAATTTTTTAATTCAAGAGGCTTTATTCACTTTCATGGTCACTTTGAACTGAATATTGAATATAACTGAATATTGTTTGTATGATGAGTATAAGAAATAAATAAGAAATAAAAATATGCCATAAACCTGTCACTGTGAGTGTAAAAATGTAATTGGCAGTTCTAGATCAATCTTATTTGAAAACCAGCCTGTTAAGTTTAAGTAATTACGTGTTTATTTTCATGTTAAGTCAACGTGATTTTGTATTTTGTTACGTTTGTCCTTAAACTCCAACGAAGTGGACTATGGATGTGCACAAAAAAGTCATAAGTTCGAGAAATAGCTGATAATTTTAATTGGCCAAGATGTATACGAGGAAATCGTTGTAAAAAAGTCTAACTTAATTTATGATGCTTTTATTTATCTTACAATTACCAAGTTAATGTTTGCAAAAGAAAGGGCCACACCGCTGCTTAACTTCATTTTATTCTTCAGAATACAATATTAGCCGTTTTAGACTGTTTAATTGATCCACAGAGTCCTAGTGGACATATAACGGTGTATTATCACATTCTGGAAGCAGATGAAAATGGACGAACACCCATACAGGAGGGTTTCAACAAAAAATCTAAGTCACCGTTACAACTGATTGCCAAAAGTGGTGATAAGGTATTATAGAACAGCATATGTAGAATTTGTATATACGTCCTCAATATAAATAAAATCCAAATGTAGAATGTGTATGTACATCCTCAATATAATATAAAACCTATTGTAAAAAGGATAAAAAATTATAAAGTTACATCGTTCTAAAGAAGGTAAAACAATACACATTTTGATTTTTTTTTTGTGTCAATATAAAGGACATTATGTCGAATTACTGACATATTGTCTGACAAACATGGTATTTTTTATTTATGTGCAAACTCGGTATGTCATCAATAAATATATCAAAGATTAACAAAAGTATAAATAATCCAATTTTAACTAGTGACTGTATTTAGAGCTAATGTACATTAATTAACCTCTTAGATATAGTCGATTATATCCCTAGGCTTATTTAAAATATTCGAAGGTAACTACTATAGGCTCGTGTGTAAACAGTTTTTTTTACATCTGTTCAACTAAGTCGTGATTTCAACGTCAGTTACATTTGGTTAAATTAATGCAATTCAGGTAGAAGAATTATTGTTTTTTCAACCATCTTGTATCCGAGTTCTATTTATGTCATTAGAATTGAAGTGGAGCAATAAATGATTGTTAATAATAGTAGGGCGGAAAAAACATAAATAAGTACAATGTAACAGAACCGAACGGCAAAAAAGATTCGAAAACCATAGAACAGTGACAATATCCGACTTGAGACAATGACATACTTCATTCACTAACAAGTGAAACTTAACCGAAAAATGAGTAATACGAACCCAATCAAAAACATTCGTGAACTATCTCACGAAATGCACCAATAAAAAGGAATATACCTTAAAGTGGTCATTATTATTGAATTCATTGTATAGTCAACCGAAACAACATTTTTTTAACACTGATAGACAATATGTATTAAATATATATCTTTGCAAACAAGAATATAACAATTATATTTCTAATATTATATATATGTTCTTATGCTGGCTGAAATTATTCATTGGTTTAAATAGCATTTAAAAACTAGTACGAATTTCATCACTGGAAAGTCCTCCTGTTGGGTTGCCATGTACCATAATATTATTTTTTTCCAGATACTTCAGGATACTTTTACATGTTGCTTTGTGTTATTATTGGATACAGGTGTAACCGCTATGAAATCCAAACAATGTATAGCCAAAGGATAATATATCTGCTATTTGATAGTTAGTAATAGTAAATAACGATGTAAAGTCCTTGTTATCCTTAATATCTATTCCAGACACTAGTTTATCATGACGTTGTAAGGTTACTTATTAGGAAGAAATGGAAAGAATATGCAAGAATAAGATTTCAGTATGTATAAACAATATTGTCTCTTTAAAAATTTTATTCATGCAGGACGTTTTTCTTATCGTACACGCCTTCGTAATGCCCTTGTAAATCTAATCTGTAACTTTATTTTTTTTTTGTTTCGCGAATTATAGGTTTACTGCTTTCATTTTTGTCACGATAAACTTAAAATGTAAAAAATTTCAAACAAGTTCGCGGCGATTTCATTTCACGTTTTAGTTCATTACTTTAAAAATCGAATAAAAGATGATTTAGTTAGTGATTAACAATATAAATATCATTTTGCACACATTGATAAAAACATCTAGTGAAACATCAACTCATGCTCATTGTCAAGGCGCCTATTTGTTATTTTACAGAGTTAATTCTGCACTTTATTTGTTAACCCTCTTGGCTTTTACATATTCGAATGTAGTAGCAGTGAGCTCAACAGATTTGTTGAAATATGATACGCCCTTGCAGATTGCCAGAGGAGTTACTGAGGCATGGACTATTTTAATGGCCTTTCTAACATTTCTATCCGAAATAAACCAGTTTAGAAAGTAAGTACAAATATGCAATTATTCCATTGATACTCGGAACTTTTCCCAAAACTCAACCCACATTGTTTCTTGGCGCATTCCCTGAATGCAGATAGGGAGGCGCTCTCGTTGGTGGGTAGTCTGTTTATTATACGAAGGAACTGACATCAGATTATAGAAGGTAACGTCTTAATATAGAGTAACGTTCCTTGCACTGGGCCCCAATAATAGTCCAACGGTCCAACAGAGGACTTTGCGACACAGGTCTGAGTCAGCAAATGTCATCGTGTCCAGATGTTAATAAACATCTACTTCCAGTTAAACTATATATAATTCGCTTCTTTAGATATTTTTCTCTATGAATATAAGCATCATACCTTCAGTGCAGCTAATTTAACCACTGGATTTAAGCCACATTGTTGTCACGTGACTTTTTGTTCAAAATGAAAGTGAAATGTCCGAATGTTAGGTGTGTCGATGGAAATGAGCTAAGAAATGGACTTTGATTGATGGTATAATAATTATATGCAAAGAGAAAAATATTTAAAGAAGCGAATTATATATGTTAAAAGTGGACGAAAATGTTTGTTAACATCTAGACACGATGAAATTTGCCGACTAAGACCCGTGTCGCAAAATCCACTGTTTTGCTTATGGAGAGCTCTCTGATGTCCAACGCAAAAAAAAAAGAAAAACAAACGTTGGACGGCAGAGGATTCTCGGACTATTATAGACGCTTCAAAAAAAACTTAATTGTCTGCCCCTACCTAATACTTCATATTTTTCCAAAGGCCGTCAAAGTTTTTCCATTTGTCTATCTCATTTCCCGAATAAATTTGTGTTTGTTATCTTATTCTCGTCCTGAACGTTAATGCTCGCTAGACGCTCAGCAACAAACCAGTGAATCAACACAAAAGCTACATTTATTCATCAAGTTATTTTATATCTTTCCGCAATCGGTTAAAATCTGTACATAGTTTGGATAAGGTTTTGGCTAATAATTTCTCGATCCAGTCCATGATTAAAAGAACAAAACTTAGCAAAAGTTATTGCTTAATGCACTATGCAACTACATGCGTATATCTACTGTAGTTTTATAAAAGCATAAAACGGCTTGTAATGTAATATGTTGATTTGCAGTCTTTCGACGTATAAGTAAGAGAATAATTTTAACGTTCAGTATTTTTATATATTTTAGGGAGTACAGTTAAACTGAATCTAATTAAAATTAAAACTTTAACTTGCTCCCCTTTATGTTATAATGGTGTTTTTGTTGTAGACATAGGTTAGAATACTGGCAGGATGCCTTTAATTGGATAGATCTGTCATCAGCTGTTCTTATTCTATCAGCGCTTCCTCTACGTTTTCTAAATCGCAATGAACAGTGGCCTGTCTTATCTGTAGCATTTTTACTATGGACTTTGAGAATTTTCAAATACGCTGCAGTCTTTAGGTGAAGTATTTGTTAGTAGTTTATGTATTGCTTTCTGTTTCCTGTACTTCGAGCCCATGTCTCTTTATGATAACAAACAAAAATACTTTATACCAGACAATCCAATATATCATTAATTAGAGCTTGTGCAATTCATTTTATGCTGATGTCAGCTATTTGCATACTTCTCTCTCATTTTTGGATTGCTGTTGAACTCCACCTATTGTGACAGCAATACTCCATCTTTGACAGGTTATGGAGTATAAATATTTTGTTGAAACTATGCCCAGATTTCCTCTGTTTATACAGACATTAATATTTGGGGCCAGATCAAGATGAAAAATATTTTTATCTACACTATATACCACACTTCGACTTAAACAGATTTGTCTTTCCGGGTATAAGCATCGACCTACGTTTATATGATACTAAAAAATGAGACGAATGAGAAAAATGCTTCAAGATTCGTTTACTATTTGGGAGCACCTAATTTCAATCGTGACTGTTACAGGAGTTTAGTCTTGTATTCTCATTAGTAGTCTTTACAATAAAACACATTGAACACTAAAAGAAGGAAAACAATTAACGAAACAAGTAATAATATTCTGAGCGTAATTGACTAGCTTAGTTTGAATGTTTTTAATTGTTTACATGTTACTTTCTAGACAAACGGGTGCCTACGCCCAGATTTTATGGAGGATTCTAGTTCACGACTTTCTACAGTTTACTGTTGTCTTCCTTGTAATCCTGTTGGCATTTTCCGGTGCATTTATCCTCTCTCTGAAGGGAGAAAACTCTATAGGTTATCATAATGAAACAAGGTATGCTCAGATCCAAATGTTTTTGTTTCATTTTATTGACATTGTCATTGTATAATATTCAAAAAATTTCTTTCAATAAATATGCAAGACAATAATCCCTTTACAGGATGTTAGTGGTACAAAGATTAAACTAATTCTCATCAAAAGCTGATTATGTAAGAATTAAAACTGTCATCAATCAATTATCTTACTTTGAGACCAGAATAAGCTCTTAAGCTATATTGGTAATCGATAGTATTCAAGTAATCCGAGTTATCACATGTTAAATATTGAATAAACAATTCATGTAGATAGCAATGTTATAACGAGAGTGATCCTTACCTCATGTGACACTCCAATAGTAGTTACTTTACAGGTCCATTTTTTTAAAAAAGTCACGTGCATAGATGCTAGAAGATCTGCAACGCGCATATTGTCAAGATAAACTTTGATGTACATTACGTGCGGAAATCAAGAAAGGTCCATTTTTAATATTTTATAGAAACTTTCCTCGACTCTTTAAACCCATTTGTCTGTATTTTAGTAACTAATGCCACTGATTTTATTGCAAAATTGCACGGTAATTAATCATTTCAAAGTTAGATGAAACTGTCTTTTCAGATCTTTTTGGGATATTTTGTTTCTAGGAGTACGTATATTAACTGAGGCAGAACGTATAATTGAGTATACAGACCTTAGGTGAGTATACAAATAATTTTACACTTCGTTGATTGATTGAAAGTGTGTTTTACGTCCAAGGTGTAGTATTTTAGATATCAGAGAACAAGGTAACAAACAATAACTCAATAGGAAAGGGGATATTGAGCGAAATGTTTACTGTCGGATATGGTATGGCGGAAAATTTAGCCTTTTTTAGCAGCTAAAATGAGCCTACTTTTTTCGAAATCTACAAAAGGGGTCTTTATCGTGCAAAGAGCGTGAAACTCTCCAAAACACGTTATCCACTTTTGTCAGGTTTTCCGTATTATGACCTTACAAACCATAACGAGAGGGTTTTCCCTATCCGCCACCGCGGGGACGCGATGGGCTGCTCTGTGAATCGTGCATTGGGAACTCTTTAATTATGTTCCCAGAATTTTACACTTATTCTGTTTTATTATTCTTTTCCGGGAATACTGACCTTTTTGTCATTACAAATGAGATGGAATGTATTTAAAATTTAGTATTTGAAGTTGAAATATAGTATGAATACAACGCCAGATAATACTGCACATCTTTTTAAGGTCTCGTAGGGAAACAAATTTGACATTAGTGAATACGTCATCAAACTGCAGAATAAGTTTAGTAAGAAATTTGCTTCAACGAAAAATATAATAATAACATCGAACAACCATGTTCTTTTGGTAGGCTAAACATTGTTTTACTATTTGTGAAGCTTCGAATGCAACAGTGCTTGAAACAAATTAAATTATTTAGTTTTTTTAATTTTGTGTTTATTTAACACATTAAAATATGACTTTTTATGTCTGCTTAATTCTTAAGTTCTATACATATAAGGCATTCTATAGATTTTTCTCGCGGAATTTTCATTTTGTTAACATAAACAACTAATTTCTTTTCAGACCAATGAGTTGTATTATAATGTTAATGTTTTTGTTCACGTGCTGTGTTATTCTACTAAATATTCTGATAGCGCAGCTTAGTGACACGTACCAAAATGTTCAACGAGATGCCCAAAGAGGGCTGGAGGTCAATAGGGCGTGGATTGTTGCCCGAGTGGAATTAAACAGTTTGTATATAGGCAAGGTAGGGCATACTTTTTTAAAGGTTAATGAAAATATATTCATTTATATTAACCGTGCAAGATCATAAAATATGGGTAAGTGAGATATAAATTGTTTAAATGGAAGCTAAAACTACGATATGTGATAATCATTCTAAGTGTTCCATAAAACATGATATCGCAGCCATAATTCTTATATTATATTTCAATGTAATTTTCCACTTTTATTCTTGGTCTTTGTAATATATTGGTGTTTTTTTATAATCATTTATAATCATTGTACATTGTTATCATGATCAATATCTGATTATTTTTGTAGTTGTAAATTGGTGATTACTTTGATGCAGAAAGCAATTTTAAAGTGAATATTTCAAAACAATAACATATTATGATATTGTTCGACTAACGTTTTGATTACCAGTGATATTGTAAGCGGTTAATTTTTTTTCGTTCTCGTAACAAAATAGCCAGCTGTGCAATAGTAGTTGTAATCAAAACATCATGAAAAATCATCAAATATGGGTTGATGAGAAATATATTGTTTAAATGGAGGATAAAATTACGAAATGTAATAAATATTAATATTGCAAAACTATCTAACAGCTAGTATGCAATATTTATCCATATTGCATCACGGTACATATTAACAAGCTGCATGTATTGACTCTTAAGGTAAAAGTATGTATTCCAGTGTATTACAGACATCATACAGCAAACTTATCGAAATATTATGATTGTAGTCAAAAAAAGAATAAATTAAATATAAGTAAACAATTTCTGAAGGCCATAGTTTATCTTAAGTTAACGCCGATATTTGAAGCTTTTGTTTTGAAATATACCATTAGGTCTATATGATTAGGCAGTAGCATGCCATTTCCTTAAAGAATTAAAGAATATGACTGTGTGAAATTACCATTTACTTCTAAAATATGGCTTTCTAAAATGTTTCAGTAGTAGTTTTATGTTTCTTTGACAAACAAAGCATTGAGGTGTCAAGGGAAATGCGTCCGAAGAGAGTCTTAGTAACTTCATTACGTTATTAAGTCCAGCAATACACACAATATAGTATTCTTGATATGTCTTTTATTTGTTTTATTAAATATACCATAATTTAATATGTGACTTAATTTATTTTTAATATTTTTGATGTGTGTGTATTATTAGGATCATCGCACGACTCACTACAAGGAAAGCGAACACATAGCGGACATACGAGAGGTTCTAGGAAGGTGGGAGACTCCACCCTTGAACGAAATAAACAAATACATACAAGGAATACATGACAGTTTAGATTCCCATAAAATGAATTTGCTTACTGTACGAAACAGGCTGGCCAGACAGGAATCAACTCTTAGTAAAATTCAGTACGTATCGATCGTTAAAATGTCTTTCTTAAACAGCAGTGTTTAATGGCGCTGTGCTTGCAAACTTAAAACACTGGATTCACAACCAGAAGTGATAAAAGTGCCTAATGCTTGCCCAGTGCATGTATATTGGTACTCTATTTTTATCCTTCAATAAACTACTTGCGGCTAATTAATACAAATGACGTAAATATGATGCAATCCCGTAGTGTGGTAGTTATCGTTTTGCTGCTAGTTTCGAATGCGTCTGTGTATTGTGTATTTTTCCCACATTTCCAAATTTTTGCACATATATGTGTAGTACTACTTTACGAAACTGGATTTATAATAGGAACGAATTGTCGTTTTTGTTTAATTGGCATACACACACTTCGTATTTTGTACAAAAATTGCAAAGAAACCGACCAAACAATATCCAAAAGCCAAAGGACAGTTAAAAATCCAAATATAGACAAACACAACACAAAAAACAAAAACATAAAAACACAGAAAGAGAGTAACCCGAAACCAATAAAAAGCATGGGTGCACTCAGGTGCTCCAGGCGAGTAAGCAGTGCCTGCCTCTACTTAGACACCCATCGAGGTATTTATTGTCATGTCTAGGGAAAAGTCAAATCCAGGAATAGGAAACACTGCCTATGACTCAATGATAATGTCAGAACGTATTTGATACACTGATTTCCCATAACGACCAATTAAGTCATGGTGACGACCATAGAACTTCTGGAGAGATAACATCAAGTTTTTATGTAAATAAGCATAAGATTATTATTATTTATACTTTTGACAAACAGATCCTTTTTCTGTTTTTCAGAGAACAGTTGGAACTGCTAGTAAATTTACAAACATCGTTTCAACCTAAACATGCTACATCAGACACATCGATTATTGCTGATATCCACACAAGCTGATAGTGATTAACAATTTAGTCATTCATTTATTAACAATAGACTTATCTAAACTCATATATTTTAATGAATATATCAAAGCAGGAGTTTAGATAAAAGTTGCACGCGTTAAAAATGTTTATATTATCAAAATAAACAAGTATTAGTTTTAAAAGAGATCTTTCTTTTAAACTTTTTTAAGAATAAAGACTAAGATTATATTTAGTAGAAAACCAGAGCCATATCCATCCGAACGCACTTCGTGGACGATCAAGTGCGTCGGATGGGTAAGAATCCCTTGTTGTTATAGCAACACAAGTCGTGGTAATTCCTGTAAATCCGGGTGTGTCATATCCGGAAATAATAGATCTATAAAAAATGTAAACTCAAGTTTGTATGTCATCGAACTACTACCGATGATTACCGTAAACTTATATTGCTGTTTGTGTTGTAAGCATTTATCATATATTGCAGTTTGTGTTGTAAGCATTTATTAAATGTTGGGTTTTTCGGCGATAAGATCTCATCTATGTATTTGAATGTGAAATTAAAAAACTAGTCGATTGTTAGGTTTTAAATAAATAGAGCTTTATAATAGTTTACAAAAAAATCAGCTGGGTTTGTAGTCTAATGTGGTGTGTTTCAAAATTTTTAGCAAAATTTTGTTTTTGAAATCTTTATTGTATTTCTCTCGACAAAGCACCGAGCAGTTACATTCGTTTGACACATTGCGGAAAAACATACCGACATCGGGATTTGTCAGAGATTCATGATCATGAATCATCTGCAGTCCAACGTTTTTTTTATAATTTTAGACGGATGACTGAATTAGACATCCGAAGGTCTCCGTATTGAAAACAGTGGATTTTACGGCGCAGCTCTCATTTGCATATTTCACAAAGTCCCGATGGTCTTGGTGTTGTACTACAGTACGCTTATAAAAAATCGTCACTCAAAAAATCAGAGTCAGAGTGTTGTCATCAATCACAAAAAACCCCACGTTGTACAACATTTCGGGTGTATTCTGACAATCAATTTGTTTATCGGATTTTCAAGGTGTAGAAAATATACCAACGAATGTCTTGCTTTTTCATCACTATAAAAATCTTCCAATTGCACATTTTTTTTTGTTTTGATGCACTGGGGCATACACAAATACTAGCAACTTGTCAGTCTTGATCTATATGCATGGTATCCGTCCATCAGTCATCTCTCGTGGACAGATATTTTTTTAATGACCAATAAAATGCATTTTCTGCAATTAGAATGGCCATTGTCTCAACAATATGCTGTCAACATGACTGACAGACTTTCTGTTCGTTCCAGTTATCTGGTACAGCAGTTTTTCGGATTAAATAATTGTTAAGCTAATTATTCATTCTTGCAATTTCTACAAAATCCGAAATAAAGACCTGTATATGTTTCAATATCCTTTTACATGTGTAATAGTAATCTTTTTTTTGTCAAACCAATAAAAATCTACGATGATTCAAAATCACTCAAAATTGTTAAATAAGGCTCGACACACAGAGCTGCCCAGAGTGTCCCTAGATAGTGGATAAGAGAGCTGCTCTCGTTTGGGTTGTCAGGTTCTAAAACAGAAGGTGTGGCCGCGTCACTTGGTCCCGCCTTTTCATTGCTGATAAATGTTTGCAAACTTGGTTTTATCAGAATATCACGTGAATTGTGGAAGCATTCACCTATCAATCAATGTATTTTGCACCCTGAAAAGGTCATTATCTTACCTTTCAACGACAATTAATACAACTAGAATGTATATTCAATTATAATTTCTTACATGAACGATAACCTTCTACTTTTAAATTTGTTTTGTGGTTAATTCGCTGAAATTAAAAACTAAAGGGCTGCAAGCGACAAAATTGGTTAAGTGAATTAACTACACCATCGGTCAATTTGTTCTAAAAATGTTGGAATATATATCAATATATGGTGAAATAATAATTGTTTTCTTATTAACTCTTGAGTTCTAAAAAAATTTAAAATTATTATGAAAGATTTGGTAATTAAGTCTAAAAAGTACTATTTTTTAAAATGTTTACTAGTTATTTTCCGACGGACAAAAATTTAACTCCAAGGTCCATATTTTTATTTTTGTCGCTAAAATGCATGTCAATTGCTTAACATCATAACACCGATTGAGACAATTTTATTCTATAGACAGAATTTTGAAAATCAATTAAACTAGTACGTTTTTATTTACCTCCTCGTATTAAAGAAGTTGGACCTTTGCTCTCAATCCCACGGAAATAAGCTTTGAGACTATTGTTGTTTATAAATGAAATTTTGAATACTTTTATAAAGAATTAACTATATGGCAAGTTTAAAGATAATTCATTTATAACTTATATTTAGTGTATGTGTCCTGAGCCCACTAATACAAAAGTTATATCTGATTAAATTGAGATAAAGAGATCCGGAAAATTCATCTTTTCTTATATGTATAGACAGAAATGTTTATATATTTTTATTTTTCTGCTCTTTAAATAGAATGTTTTATGAACTCGATCACTGGATTAGCAGTAACCCACGGGGGAATATATTGACCATATATTTGTATAACGCCATTTTGTTAGAATTTGACAAATTCAGATGTTTATTTCTTTAGATTCATATACACCTTGCTATATTATGATTCATTTAAATAATAACAAAATAGCGTTGTGTCCAATTTTGGTGATTCCTATATCAGTAAATGTAATAAAACGAAACGTACGTATGATCTGTTATCGCTCCAAGCGGTATCGTTTATGTCTCTTCTGGGTATCTTTATTCATATAGACAGCTGTTGTTACAAGAGTTTATTATATGGTGATTTTCATATCACACCCTACATCAACCCAATACTCAAATACCCACCAGAGGGTCTTAAAGTATGGCTGAGGGTTAATATGGGATATGATATGAAAATCGTCATATAATAACATATTTATCATATACTTTAGACATTTTGATTTGAAAATTTTAAGTATAATGATTGTTTTATTAGGAACGTATGGAACCTAAAAATAAAATATGATTTAGGAAATTTTTTAATAAATATATAACAATAATTTTCTTCGATTTTCTATTGAATGAACATGAACATGAAGTATCTTATTGAAATGTTGAAGTGTCCATATTTCGAGCACGCGCATCGTAATGATGGTTCAATATTCGTCTTAATAAGATTGGATTTCGTTGCTGTTAGGTCAGGAAACTTTCCAGTTGCGTTTATCCCTGATACATATGAATAAAAACTCCAATTTTAATTGTTCAAAATTTTAAAAAGATTTTAAAAAAAATAATTTAGTAATTTTATTTTAATTTTAAAAATTTGTGCTGAAAAAAAATTCAATGTAGATGTTACACGACTACAAACTGGAAATCATTGTCAGTTCATCTAGGGGTGTGATATACGGATGTGATATTGATTCTTAAGGATATGATATGGAATCCATATCACGCCCCTATAAATCATTATCACACCCCTTTGTGATATGAGTTGACTGACATTGTCTGTATCACATATGCACAAACACACATTATCGCTTGTATATTATAATTTATCATATATAGTATAATGCTTTGCAATTTGAAATTTATTGGCATCTAACGCGGATCCCAATGTGATACATTAGATGTATTGTGTTAATATTGATTACTGTTTCAAAGGCTATTGTTAAACAGTTAAAGTCACGGACGTATAACTTTCACAATTTGCGAAGATTAGAAATTGTAAAAATATTGTCCACAGTTGGTAACAGTTTGACAATATATTGCCGACAATGTAGTCTAAGTTTCGAAAATGTTTGTAAATTATGGAGGTTTTAACTTAACATGTCTATGGCACTGTTTTATTTGACTCACGTTATAATTAATGCAATTTCGCCTTGTTTGTTGCAGTGCAGAATTTTGTACAAAATCGACACAAGAAACGAGTTTGTTAGTATACTTCTTACCGCCCATAGTATTACTACTATCATTACCAAAAATTTGTTACCTGTGTTCGACTCTCAAAGCTGCACGCCTGACCGCAAACCTTAGTGGGTGACGTGCATGGAGAGCCCCACGCTCCTTGTACGATACAAATCTCTTTTGCAGATTTCGAAAAAAAATTCGCTTATTGTAACCTCTACAAAAGTTTTAATTCTCTGACCCAACTCGATGTCCCATTCTTTATCTGGTGAGCGTCAAACTTTTGCTTACGTTGGTCGATCCATTTTCCTCGTTTATTTATTGTGTAATTGTTCGTTTACTTTTTTAAGTCCTGAATATAGCTTGAATATTGTTAAAAGACATTCATCGATCAATCATATATGGCATTAGTTGGAATTTGCACGACTACTAGGTGTTTACTTCATAATATCCAAAACATTTACAAAACATATCTTTAAAGCAACACAGGTTTAAGTTTATATAAATATTACAAAGATGAACGTGCTCATTTTATATTAAAATACTATCTATATAACAAGCAAATATGTACATCATTTCTTAAAAAACCAAAGTCTAAGTTTTTGCCATGTTATAGGCAAACCATCTTGGTCAATAGGCCATTCAATGAGACAAATGTCCTTCCAAAAGTTTGCGAATTCACACGGAATGGCATTAAAAGAAATATCCTTTGTGATGACAACTATTTTTTGTAAATCCTTTGAAAATTTCTCATATTTAGCTCTTTCAATTTCAAATTTACTCCATTCACTATGCATAAATGATGGAGTAATAAGAAATATAATATGCCTACTGCAATGAATTGAATCTGCTCTGACATCAGCATTTGAATCGCCTACGACAAAATCTCGATCTTCACAGCATATCTTTAAGCCCCATTCACGTTCCAACTTCGGTGCTATAACTTGTTTTACGAAGGTTGCACTGTCATCGGCTTATGACACATAGACATCATATTTAAATTCCAGATCTAACCCTGTCTTTACAATTTTTCTGAATCTTCGATAGAAAAAGAATATAATTCTCCAACGAAAGTTGTAAATTATAGCTATACAAAGCAGTATTACTATAGATGAAGCTAAAAGTGAACTTCCTATTTTGACCCATAGTTTGTCATTACATTCTACAAAGTAATTACGATAGTCCACGATGACACTTAAAGTGTACGCAGCGTCGTCTTTATCCACTGAAATCCAACAAGAATAATTTCCCTTGTTTTCTAAAATTGACTTTGTATGTGCCAACCATAACAGAAATTCATAAGTTTCACAGGAGCATGTGAGGGAGTTTTTATCCAAGTAAAGTAGAAACTTCCAAACTGTAATTGCTGTCTGTCTATCCAGGTCCGAACGTTTTCCTGTACGGTTGTAATAAGATTATATGACAAATCTAGTTTATTCAGGTTTTTAAAACTTGTCACTACTTCAGGTATGATTGCAAACATATTATGTGATATGATTAACTCGGTCAAATAACTAAGATCCCCCAAAAAAGTCCTCTGTGTGTACCACATATAATTGTAAGATATATCTAACTTCTTTAATATAGATTTTCTGGATGTCTGTACAAGTTTGTATAACTCTGCATCCCTTATGGTGAGAATTGTTAGGTGTTCAAGAAGTGGCACTTTATGAATTGATAAAATCGCACTGATTCCTGAAATATCAAGGAACTGCAAGTTGTTTTGCCCTTCAAAATGAGGAAAGGGAATACTGCAAGATTAAAGTAGTATATCTCCAGATGAATTAAAGAGCTGTTCTCAAATTTTACCTTGTCAATTGCATTATCAGCCATTAAATGTGTCAATCATAAATACTTTATACTACTAGACATATGTACAGTTGATGAAATTGCGCCAGTGTGACTGTTGTTGTATGTGCATTCGTGCATAGTTTCGTATTTGTTAACAAAATCGACGCATAAACATACAATGTTCTTATATCCCAATGTGATATATGAATAGTCAAAAACTTCCAGATTTACCATTTGTTTGATGTAAAATAAAAACGGAATAGAAATTCTATTGAAAGAGAAACAATTTCCAGATAAAAGAAAATTTTTGAAACACTTGGGATGTTTAAACCACAAGGCATCAAAATCGTCACTTATAGAAACTATATTATTGAATGATAAATCCAGTGTTTCTATACATATTGTTTTTATATACTCCATCTTCTCTTTCGTTAGAATAACATCAAGGCCTGTCAGTCCACGAAACAGTATCGCTTTCATTGTTTTATTCTGTAATGGATAAAAAGCATACAATGCTTGTATAAAATCAAAATTGCTGTTTGTAAAGTCTAAAATACACAGGCTTTGGAAAAATCTCAAAGCATTAGATTCAATTGAGATTTTATAAACCACGGCATTGCCGTGGCAAGCTGTCATATTAAATTCTGAGATACTCGTAGGTTAGATGGATGAAAGTGTCATTTTGTAATTTCCGTAAATAACAAAAATCAAACCGGACTATTTTCAGATGGTACAGCCCCTTGAAACTATTGTCAAATGTCGGTTTCTCGGCGAGATCAATCGAAAGTTCCTCTAGGTTGGTAAGTTCATTTAGAGGTATGGCATAGAACGTTTCCGTAGATGTTGTATTCATATTATGGCTTATATCTAGTATCGACAGACTAGCAATCGGTTCAAACACACCTTGTGGATAAGCCCGCGAGACATCGAGTGCATTGTCAGACAATGACAAATATTGTAAAAAGTTTAAGCCATGAAATGCGTTTTTGTCAAGCATTCGCAAGTTATTATGATCGATTGCTATTTCTGTTAAAAATGGATATCTCGAAAAGGCGTACTCCTTTATTATAGTGAAATTATTATCACTCAACACTAGTCTTTGGATATCGGAAGGTAAATCCTGTGGAACTACTGTAAGTCCTTGATTCTGACAAAATGCTTTTTTAACTCCATTTTCTGTAATAATGGTACATTTAGCAGCCGCATATATAAACAGATCAATATGAAGAATCAGCAAGAATATGTTCATGTTGAACGCCATAAAGGGAAGGAAATGTCATACTATTAAATTGTATTCTTCCTTGTGAAAATATCAGTTCCAACATTATATATAATATAGCGTTACAATTGGTTCGATATTATGTATAATTACTTTTGTTTCCTGTTTCAGTGTGATCGAATTTAGATTTTTACTCGCCTTCTTGTCAATGTCAATCTCAAAATATGATTGGCTAAAATTGACCTAACAAGTGCTGCCTTATGAAGATTTTTTCTTTATGTGATGATACTTTGTCATTATGTGATGATACTTCTTCATTATGCGATGATACTTTGTCATTATGTGAGGACACTTTGTCATTATGTGATGATACTTTGTTATTATGTGATGATACTTTATCATTATATGATGATACTTTGTCATTATATGATGATACTTTGTCACTTTGCAATTATATGATGATACTTTGTCATTATATGATAATACTTCAAATGTCATTATATGATGACACTTTGTCATTATATGATGATATTTCATTATGTGATAATACTTTGTCATTAGGTGGTGATACTTATTATGAGGCAAAACGTCTGACTATACGTAGATCAATAAGTATAAGTTTACCTCTTATAATTATAAAAAGTACCTGCTTCATGCTGAATGGGTAACACTTTAAGTTTGTAGATTATTTATCTTGCACATTTTATTTAATTATAGACCCGCTCTAAGTACAACAGTAGTAAATGTCGAAAATACTAACATTTCTGTGATTTGCATACCTTTCTAACATTAATCAGCATTTACCTGTGCTAGGAAATTACATATATAAACTTTCCTTCAACATTAAAAAATATATGCCATATATATCCGTGACCAATTCGTTTTTTCGCTAGTTAGAACATTTTGAGGCGCTCCCAATTTTGCATGCACTTTCTAATGCAGTGAATGGAAAAATACTAAATTGTTTTAAAAATTACCAAAATTTCATCTTCCAAGATCTGAGAAAATTTTTTACCTCTTTTTAAAACTTAATTTATGCAGGAGCTTACAGACAAAAAATTGTTCGCATGTAACCACTATTGACCAAATCAGAACACAACATAGTATTCACTGTTGTACTTAAGAAATAAAAAATAAGTATCATCATATAATGAAATATCATCATATATGATAAAGTATCACAACATAATGACAGAGTATCATCACATAATGAAGAAGTATCATCCTATAATGACAAAGTATCATCACATGATGAAACACGTCTTCATAAGGCAGCTATGGCGTTCCATAGTAAGATCTTAATACATCAATAGTTATTATGGTTAACCTCTACTAAATAGCCATTCAGTTGCTGCCGTAGTCTTAGTCAAAAAGTAGTGCTTAAAAAAAACAAACTAGTTGTACTTTCACTAAATGTAAAATTTAGAATTTTGAATTAATCTGTTTTTTAGGTTTATGAGATGTAAAAATATTTTAGAAGTGAAATGAACCTAAAATTACTGATTTCCGTTAAGTATTAAATTTTGAACAAAACTTCAGAGACACACCTGTTTCAATGGATGTGACAGCTGAAACTAGCTTATCTGTGACGTCATTTTTTAAACATTGTTATTAGACTTTAAACTTGGAGTGCCGTTCATATATTTTTGAGGGAAGACATGGTACGTTAAGAAAATAAAATTGCCATTTAAAGTGAACTTAAGATAAATTCAATATTTAGGAAAATGTTATAATGGCCAGCAATGTAAATCTTTTAGTAGCCTTAAGTCGTCAATCAGAGTTATTTGGCGTCCGTATCAGCGACAGTAAATATATATCATATGTATTATCAGTTTAACATGAATAAAAAAAGGAAATAGAGAATAACAAAGTATTACAGTCTCTGTCGGTCACTCACACAAAACGTTTATGAATGAAACATTTCGAAAAGAAATAGGCTAAGGTAAATTCGTTACACAGCGCCGTATTGCAAATATTTGTATCGGACTCGGATGAGACCCGAACGATACGATTTGTTTTGGTTCGATAAACTGTATATTGTCAATAATGCACCTTACGTATAGCTAATACTAATTGTGATATAATTGTTTTATATTTGATGTCAGTTAATTGTTGGAACAGACGGTTGACAATATTTTTATGGTTTTTCGCTTTCGAACATAAGCTTGGATCCTCTCCTCTGAGGATGAGGAAGTCTACCACACTCTTTCAAATATGCTTATAGACTTATTTGAAGAACGATCAAGGATTTTAAAGTTAAGTTAAATAAGAGACCCTCCCCCCCCCCCCCCCATTATATAACAACAGTAAAAGGTATATTTTCCATATGACAGTGGCATTATTTGCTTTGTTTACATATTGTTAACTTAATCGCTATCATTCTATTTGGTTTATAACTTGACTTTATTTTACCCATAATTAAGGTCTTTCCCACTACAGTGGAAAGACCTTCTTACCTTTCTTATGATTATTATTATTTTTCTTTTCTTTTCCGCCATCAGTTGCTAAAAAGTGTCGCGACATATCATTTTGATACTTGGTACCATTAATCGGTCATACTGGCAGATGACTCAGTTCACCCTGTGAAACCGATCTATTTTTAGTTACGGAGTTATCTGCCCCAACACCGTAAACCATTGTTAGCAGATAAACTCAGAAACCGCAATCGATTCCTAAAATCTGAAGTGTAAAAAATGTCGCTGGACCTATAGCGATGATTTGTGATGCAAATTTTGTTTTTCCAATCGACTTCCTGTTTACGTGTTTTTGACCTGAAAAATGTCGCAACGCGTCAAAAAATTTTTCTCAAAAACCGTAAGTCCTAGAGACTTGGGACCACCACCATTGATCCTAAGTGACATATGTTACATTAAAAAATGTCAAGGTCAAAGGTCAAAAGTCAAGGTCAAAGGTCACCATAGGTCTTGTTAGCACTATATCTCACAAACCATAAAAGATAGAAGCAGACAATAAATGGGAAAAATACTCCTCTTATTGAGACCCTCATTTGGTACATTGACCCAAAGCTGTGCGATGAACCATTTTTGAGTTACTGCCCTTGACGCGTTTCGATTAATCGGTTTTTTGGTTAAAACTTGAAAATGGTTAGAGATAATATAGTAAACATATAGGTTTAAAGTGATCAGAATGAAAAGAGCTTCAATTTGAGCCAAGGTCAAAGGTCATAGGTCAAGGTCATACCATAGCAACAAGGTGACTGTTATAAAAAGTCCTTAGCAACCATATATTTTTAGAATCAGAATGATGTACTTTAATGACATATGTCATATCATGACCGGAAGTGGCATTTTGTCCCTAGCAACGGAATGAAAGTCCTTAACAACCATATATTTTTTGGTTCGGGACCACTTTCTTTACTCAAATAACTCATTTTTATGACTGGAAGTAACATTTTGTGCTTAGCAAGACACAAAATCCGATAGCATCACATATATTTTCTGACTTTAGAGGAACAGTGGGAAAGACCTTCTCATTTGTTCTCAGAACAAATGGCAGTTTAATTGTTCATTGTTTATGTAATCAATAATCACTTTTTTAATAATGCTTATTTAGATATGTTTTCTTTATGATGATTATATATTTTGATTGACTAGCTCAATATTGGGCACCATGATTGGTTGAATAAAATTGTCTTGTCTTGTCTTGTCTACTATACGTATTATTACGTGATGATTTCTGTATTGGTCCAAGGCTTGCTGTACAGGGCTGCTCAAGGCGAAGCATAAGAATACATATTACGCTCAAAAATAGAGAGACAACAAACAAATTCACATTTAGAAACTGCTAAATCGAAAATACAATATTCTGTCTTTTTCTCACCACTTTTCGCTATTGTCGCGCGCAGCGAGATTATTGAACAAAAAGGGGCATCATGTGAAAGAGTTCATTTTAATTATATTGACGATAAAAGTACATAACAAACCAATAATCCTCGTTGTCTGTTTGCAATTTAATTAAAGAATGATGAAAAATGAAATATATTTCTAATGAAACGTTACCCATTTGTATGTTGAAACAATAATACCACATTTGTGCACAGGTACTCGTCGGGAGGACAGAAGTATTCTCTTGTAAGAAATCTTTTATAAGTCTTTAATTATATTCTGATTTGCTTTATTCATTTCTAATGAAATAATTAAAGTTTCCACAATAAAACCTCTTTTCTGACAATGTGCCGGTACACGTAAAAAGTAGAACGAATAATAATCGTACCCTCGCATTTTTTTGCGAGGTTAATCCGACAAATCACAAAACTAACTTCGGATTATAACGGCAGTAAAATTCGGCCTGGTAAAAAAAGCTGAAACTGAAATTCAAAGATGGTTTCAAAATTTCCGGTATACGTATACTGCTAACAATTAATGTCTGATTTGCATGATCGACTTTGTAGACTGTACGTCATAACAACTTATACAACAATAGCAGTCTTCGTCTTTCTTTCTTTCTTTTTCCGTTTTTGCTATCTATCTTCCTATATCTATCTTTCTATAGTGGCCATCTTCAACAAATTGAAGGAAATGCCACGGGAGAGGGTTACAAAAATGTAAAAGGTGCACCTACAGAAAGACATAGATCAGATCGAAGACAAAATTTATATACAAAGGCATAAAAAATGTATGCAGAAAATTCAAACTGAGCGAATAATTCAATATTTACAATATACAATACTTTAGGTGATCAAATAAGAAAAATTAAAACTATGTACAGTATTGAATGAGTTTACATTTTAGATATGTGGTTTTTGAAAGAGTCCAGGGTGTCGAGTGTCTAGTGTGCCTGGTTTGTGGTGTTAATCTGCCTGTGTGTGGTATGGCTACTTCATTGTTGACAATTTTGTAAAGCATGCATGGTGAGTCCAGTGTCTTTCCTTGTGTCGGAAAGACTGCGCCATGCGAGTTTTGTCAACATGTCTCCAACACTTGATGTTTTTCTGTATTTGTTGTAGACAAAGTGTGCTGCCCTTCTTTGGACTCGTTCAATGGTGTCTATGTCTTGCTGTAAGCACGGGTCCCACACTGAACAGTCATATTCCAGGTTGGCCGTACAAAGATTTATATGCCTGTTCCTTAACTGACATAGAGCTGATTTTCAGATTTCGCTTAAGAAAGCCTAAGGTGGAATTTGAATTGATGGCAAGATAGACAATAGTATCGTCTGCAAAGAGACGGACAGTTGAAGTGATACCCGTTGGAATATCATTTATGTAATATAGAAATAGGCTGGGTCCAAGGACAGATACATGTGGGACCCCAGACTCGACAGCAACATAATCTGATTTTTCACCTTCGAGAACTACCGCTTGTTTACGATTAGCTAAAAAATTGGTGATCCTGGTATAGATTTTGCCATGGACTCCATAGTGGCTTAGCTTATGTGACAAGAGTGAGTGAGAAACTTTGTCAAAAGCTTTGGAGAAGTCCATGACAAGTACATCAGTTTGTTTGCCAGATTCCATGTTCAGAGTGACATCGTCAAAGAATTCTAAGAGTTGAGTTTCACATGATCTACCCTTACGGAAACCATGTTGAAGTGAGTATATGATATTGTACTTGTCTGCATGTTTCATTATATGTTTTACAACCAGGTGTTCTAAAAGTTTGCAACAAATGTATGTGAGTGAAATATGACGGTAGTTCTCGGGATTGTATTTTGCCCCCCTTTATAGACAGGGGAGACATGAGCTGTTCTCCAATCAGATGGAACAGTACCTGTATTTAATGACTTTCTGTAAATTATTGTCAAAATAGGTGCAAGCTCTGCAGCAAGTTCTTTAAGGATCCTGGGTTTTATTTCATCGGGTCCTGCTGGTTTTGTTGGATTTAAATTGGTAAGAAGTTTGAAAATACCATTTTCTTCTATTGTAAGTTCAGAGAATTTAGTGTATGGTCTTTTGATCAGGCATATTACATTTTCTGTTGAATTCTGTTTTTGAGATATTAGATCCTTGTGTGATGGCTGATTGGAACTGACTTTGAGAGCTGTTGCTTTTTGTAGAACATCTGTTTGCTTTTGTGTGTGTGTTTTTTTTTAATTTTAAGTAGCAGTTGTAACCCTTTTATAAAATAAACCGAAGTATGTTTTACGTAAAAATTGATAACGAGACGTTTTTTTTAAATAAACCCGTGTTTTTTTAAGGTGTAACCCGTTAAAAAAGAACCCCCACATAAATTGTATTGCAAATACACTTCCAGCAAAAAATTCCAATAAGTAGCTACATGTAGTTCATGTAAATATGCATTCTAAATTGTTGTAATGGGTAGTTTGAAAGAGGTTTCGATTTTCATACGTTTTACTTGATACAAAATGTCAATTTTTTAAAGGATCGTGCCGCCAAAATTTACACGTAATGCGCATTTATTTGTATTTAATTAACCCTATAGCGAGCTTGAAATTAAAGACACCGCCAATACACTAAGGTCAGCTTCTTACTTAGACCTACTTCTAGAAATAGACTCGGTAAAGCTAAAAACAAGACTCTCCGACAAATTTAATTACTTCAACTGTCCAATTTCCCGTTCATCGACAGCAACATTCCAGCAGCTCTAGCGTATGCTGTACATTTCCCAACTTATACGTTACTATTCCGATTTTCTAGACCGATCACTGCTGTTGACTAGTTTTGTTATTTTTACCGAGGTTGATGTTATACATCCAAAAGTTCTATGGTCGTCACCATGACTTAATTAATCGATATAGAAACCAATCTCTCAAACACGATCGGACATTTTCGCTGGGTCATAGGCAGTCCTGTTCCTGGATGTGACTTTTTCCTACGGACATGACAATTAATGAGTAACTCGTCTAATTAGAGCAAGGCACTGCTTCTCGTCCGCAATACCTGAGTGCACATGTGTTTTTATTGGGTTATGGTTACTCTCTTTCTGTTTTTGTGTGTTTTTGGATTGTGTCGCACTGTATATTTGTATATTTCGGATTTGTAATTGTCCCTTAACTTTCGGGTCTTGTTGTTCGGTCGGTTTCCTTTGCTATTTTTCTTTCGGAAAACAATTACTCCCGTCAAATAGGTTTTTCATATTTTTTATCATCGTCAACTAAAGTAAAAAATTATTTCCCTAACATCTTTATTTCGAATTGACTTGAAAATGACGGAAACTGATCCGGTCGGAAAGTACATTCTAAATTTACTATTAAAACAACAGATGTCGCTGTATTTTTGGAACTTCCTGTTTATCTTTGTCGTTTTTAAAACGATCTGAACTATAAATATACCGTAATTGCAATGTCCAGGGACGGCGAGATTAAACAAACAATGAAACACAAGAAACACAAACAACGTTCTTTAAGCCCAGAAAAGGTTACAAGTATACTGAATAAGTTTTGAATATGATTCACATGGGATGTGCGTGTTAAATTTTTTTTTTAACTTTTAACATCTTCATGATCTTGTTCCTATTTGTAACGTGAATTCATGGTTAAAATGTTGTTTGATTTCTAATTTAAGAGTTAAGTATACTTTTTACTCATTCAGTTGGCAGGTGATGCAGTCAGAGATTCATGGTCATGAATCCTCCGCAGTCCACAAACGTTTGTTGTAATTGACGACTTTCCAATTTAAAAAACGCCACCTAGTGTCCATTTCCGGTACTAAAAACTGCGGCTATAGCCGCAGTTTGTCCTGTTGAAACCTTTTGAAATGGACAATTGTCTTTGATAAATTTTCACGCTTCAGTTGAATGACAGGTGTCAATATCTGAGTGAGGAAGGTTATTAAAACCGCTTGCTGTGTAAACATGATCGTTAATTAATTAATCTATGTTCATTATCCTATTTACCTGATGTTAATTGGAGGTAGAACCCCAGCTGTTTTATAGCTTAAATAAACAAGGTTATC